>BLBF01000020.1:39421412-39489518 GCA_015471245.1 Laticauda colubrina | reverse complement strand
CTCCCTGTCATGAGGCGCCCATCTGATGCGGGATAGCAGATACCGCATTCTGGTGACCCCGACGTGATTCCCTAAGGGGGATACGCCGCAACGCGCTCATATCTTACTCGCTCGATGGGAGCTGTGCTTCGCCAGGCCTGAAGCGAAATGCACATCATCGGATCTGAAACACGGTCTTGACTTTCGTAAGTATGGGCGGAAACTTTTCTCAACAACAGACAGAGCATCTGAAGGAATTGAGAGAGTTAGTTGCCTCTTCTTCTAAATATTCTGCTAATTTAAAGGGCTCGCCTGTAAAAATTAAACCTATTGCTACATTATTGGCTTATGTGTGGCAACATTGTCCCACTTATCCAGAGAAAGGGTCCTTAAAAATCTCTATTTGGGAAAAAATTGGTGACTATCTCCATAGTCCTCCTCGTGCACCTATTGGCATTTTGGTCACTTGGAGGAAAATTATGGAGGCTTTAAAAGTCCATTATAAAATAGAATTTGAATCTCCTCCACCAAGTTGTGATAACTTTCCTGTCCTTCAACCCTCCGCTCCCAATGATCAAAAATCCTTAGGAGAGCCTCCCTCCATTCAATCCACTTCTTTAAAAGGAGAGCTCTCGTGTCCTCCACCACCACCCCGAAAGGGGGGGGGGGAATGTTGTAAAAGCCATTCAACAAGCCTTTTAGAAATGGATGAGGACAATTTTTGGTCTGGGAGTCAGAATTAGAAACGGGGCAGGCAGCCAGCCCCACAACAAAGGCTGCTGAAAAATTGCAACTTTTTCTTCTTTCCCTTACGATCTTGTTGCTAATGAAACTGTTACTTATCTTCCTGGTGTTGCTGACTTTCTCTTTGTATTATACTTGTTCCATGTGGGTATGTCATGAAAATGCTACCCATAGCTTTCACTCTGTCACTTCTGTTTTGTTTACAGAACACTCTATTACTCACTCTTTTGTTCCTTCTTTACTCTTCCTATGGAAAAGAACCCTAAAATCTTTTCCTCTATTCAAGTTAGATATAGGGGGACCTAAATGTCCTTCTCTTATATTATGGGTTCCTCCAACCCAATTAACATCCTTGATGAATGACCAAATTAATTTTCATTGTCATTATTGTAATTATTATCCTTTTTCTACTAATTGCATTCCCTTTTCATCTCTTAAATGTTCTACAACTAACTTGTCCATAGTCCTCTCTCCTACTTGTAATGCTTTTATATACCCAAACTCTGATCCTGTCAACAAACAACGCTTCAAAAGAACTGTCCATGACGATCCACAGAAGCCTCACAGAAAATATAATATTACTTGGACTATAAAAGATTTTCAGGGCATTCCTTTAAGCTCTACAACCAATTTTTCTCGCATAGAAGACTTCTACCCACCACTTCAATTTGATTTGGCAGAAATGCTTGTAGGCTCCACCGCCTACAACTCACCTTCTCATCCAACTGAGCCTAGTCATAGAGTGGTAAATAAATATAGGTTTTATGTATGCCCAGGACAGCCCGTTTCCAACACTCAGACCCCTGCCCAACGACTTCTTGACTGTGGGGGGTCATCTGATTACTTTTGCAAAGCCTGGTCATGTGTTTCAACTGGACATATTTATTGGGATCCAGGCACTAAAGGTGATCTCATTACTGTCACTCGCACCACATGGGACATTCCATGCAGTGATAAAAAATTGCCCAAATGCAACCCAGTAACCATAAAGTTCACGGACCAAGGCAAGAAAAGTACTCTATGGGACACTGGCTTGAAATGGGGTGCCCGCCTAAAAGGAGTCTGGCCAGAAAAGCATTATGGAAACATTTTCTACATTCAACGTCACATTGAACTCCCTCGCTCTAACCCGGTGGGACCACATGAAAAGGTTATTAAATCCCCATTCTTACAACCCATAACACAAGGAGTTAACCCATTGATTCCAATGATCAAAGCTTCCTATGCCTTGCTGAACTCTTCAAACTCATCAATTGCCTCCACATGTTGGCTTTGTATTTCTGCCTCTCCACCTTTTTACGAAGCCATCGCTTCCCAAGAATCCATTACCAATTCCACATCAGACGAACTTTGCCGTTGGAGGAACTCCACTATTACTGTTTCTTCCATCACTGGGGTTGGTTGTTGCTTGGGAAATATTCCATTCAATTATTCACAATATTGTCATAATGTTTCTAATGGCTATCATTGTAATGTATACCTTCCTAAGAACCACCTTGGCCGCACCCACACCATCGGAGGATACTCTGCAGTCTACACCACCTCAGGAGGAAATTTAACATCACGCCTGAAAGGAATGTATTTTATCCCTGGCAACAACTCTGTCTGGGCTTGTTCCACCGGTCTCACAGCATGTGTCTATGGGGATGAACTTATTAAATCCAAATCATTTTGCATTCAAGTATGGCTTGTACCAAAAATTAACGTGTATAACTCTGATGATTTTAAAACAAAAGGTTAAACATGTATAACTGGTATCAAGGCTTGTTTTCTATTTCACCATGGCTTACAACCCTTATAACTGCATTGGCAGGGCCATTAATAATCATTATATTAATATGTATTATAGGACCTTGTTGTTTTAACAGAATATTGCAATTTTTGAAAAATCAATTATCCTCCATAACTGCTAATATTAATGTGTTATTGCAAACTCATGTTAAGCCCTTAACACCGGATGAAAAAATGTCATTGCTGAGTTACCGCTCCTTGGACAACCCTGATGCTGACGGATCGCACCCCTGCCTAGATGACTGGGACAGTGAATATTTTAGAAAAAAGGTTCCTGTCTTCTTGGACAAGGAAGAAGATTCGTCATAAAAAATAAAAACAGAGGAGATGTTGTAACTATGTATCATTTATGTGCTTTCAATTGTATATCAATGCAACTATGGATCATTCAGACATTTCAACATTGTATCATTTCACGTGTAATCATTAAGCTTCTGTCTTCTCAGTGACCTTTTACAGGGCACGTACAGGGACAAGGAGTCAAATATTTGCAAGAAATGGTTTATTCACTTGGGATTACATTGTCTGGCAGGCAGCTTGGTAAAGAAGAATATCCTGATCAAATATAATTCCTGCCATCCTGTCTGTCCTGATATCCTGCTGTTTTCTGAGTCATTGTTAAATTTGTATATTCCGTCTGACCTAAGCTTAACCTAGGTTCTGAGTAAACAATCACCCCCTTTTGAAAAAGCATAATAAAAGAGCTTGTACCCAGCCATTCTGGGCGCACTCATCCCGAGGAACTTCGCCTCCTGTCGTTTTTTCTCTCCTTCGCTCCCTGTCATGAGGCGCCCATCTGATGCGGGATAGCAGATACCGCAGATGGTAGATGAGATTCTGCTGAAACGTTGCTACAACTTTAACAGAACTACAATGACGTGGGATAATACCCGAAGGAAGCTAAACAGCACATATATATATATATATATTTATATATATATATTTATATTTATATTTTAAGTTTTCACAGGTACTTACATGTAAACTGATGTGGGATAATACTCGAAGGAAGCTGAACAGCATATATGCGCATATATATATACACACATACATACATACATACACACACACACATACATATGTAAATAAAACACACATTCCATTCCAATTCAATTCTATCATTAATATCCATTAAAATCTGAACTTCTTTGACATTTCTTTTCAATTGAATATCATTCTTCCTTGGGAATACTTATAAACTTTCCATGGTTAATTCTTTTTTCCCTGTATTTCTTACTTATATTTTTATAAATCATTACTAATAATTAAAAATGTTCCCTTTTAATTCTCTCAAGCATTTTAATTCATTTATTTATTAACAAACGTCCCACTACAATAAATATTTTATCCATCATCATATTTTCTAAAATTATTTCTATTTGTAATATAACAATGCTATCGTTATGTACCTTTGCAGAATCCCTTTTACAATTAAATTTTCAATCATTATCTCTAAACAAACTTATAGTTACAATCCTTATATCTTTTCCCTGTTTCTCCATTTCTTGTTTCTGTCTTTTACAACTTCTTTTCCTTGCCTTCTTCCCCCTCTTCTTCTCCCTCCCCTTTTTACCCCCTCGTCTCTCTACTTCTAATTCTCTCATCTGTAATCCCCTCTTCTGTTGCTTTCTAATATTATACTTATCTTTCAAATTGTCCCTCTTCTTTTTGGTTGTTTTTTTTTAGTCTTAAACCTTTCACTCTTTTCCCCCCCTAGTTAAAATTATTTGATCATTAAAGATGGCTTCTTCTTTGTCCCAATCTTCTTGTTCTGCAAGCATTTCTTGTTGCTTCTCATTTTCAGATCTCCATTTCTAAGAATTGAAACATGAAGCCAAAAGAACTTCTCCCTTCTTGTGCATCTTCTTTCCATTTTTTAAGTTCTGTTTTCAGTTCTTCTAAAGAGTGATACCATTTGAAAAACTTTTAAACAACCACCCAGTTAATTTTAGTCATCTAGATGCAAAAAAACAAAGTCACCAAGTAATCCAAATAATCGCAGGCTGTTTCTACTTGCTTATTTTTTCCACTTTCTCTTCCTGGGGTTCTATTATTTTGTTACCAAGTTTCCATTAAAATGTATATTTGAGGAATCTTGTCCTTTTAATTACAGTTCCATTCCTTAATTCCAGGCAGTCTCCTCCATTTTTCCAGATCCTGCCCTTTTATTCTTTTTTTTCTCCTTTCCAGCTTTTAAAAGCTTTTAAATGTCCAGAAATCTTTATTATCCCTTTGACTTTTATTTTCAACTTAGATGCCTATCAAGGTCAAAGTGGATTTTTTTTTCAATTTCTTGCTTAAGTCTCTTTGCTGTCATTATAAGGAAGGGAAGAAAAAAAAACCTAATCCTTTCCCTTCTCTCTCTCCTTCGCAACTTCAAAATCTTCTTTGGAAACAATGTTGTTAAGTTTAAATTCCAGGGTACCTTATTTGTTGCTTTTGCTGTTTGACCCGGTCAACCAAAACTTTCTCTTCTTATCTTCCTCCTGCACATTCTTTTCCAGTCGAGTTCTTCTTTGTGGTGGCCATTTCTGACCATCACTGCAACAGCCTTCAGGAAAGGGAGTAATGGCCAGCTGGGGAGGAGAGATGTGGCTCTCTTCAACCCTGCAGGCAGTCTCTCCCCTCTTCACCACCTCTACGGGGTGGCTTAGCCCTGAAACCAGCTGGCTCAGGGCGCTCCAGCGGCGAGCACAGATCGAAGCCTCGGAGAGACGAGGTTTCGGTCTGTTGCCAAAGAAGCTCAAACCGGAAGTCCCATATATTCTTGATATAGAGCTCTAAAATATTAATTTTAGAATTCCCTTAGTTCAAATTCATCTCAAATCATGTCACTGCTTTTCCTTTAAATCTATTTAACAGTTTCCAAAACAATTTTATATATATATTGATATTGTTCTGTATTTGAACAATTTTAGATAAAGTTTAGTCATCACCTGATCTCCATGACTACATTCTCTGCATATTTTTTTCTATGCTATTATAACACAATAATACGCAGCAATTATTCTCTTATATGCATTTTTTCTTATCCATAGTTTATTCCACCTTCATTATTCTACTAACTTCCCATTCGTGTAATTTCATACTAGAACATAATAGAATAGCAGGGTTGGATGGTACCTTGGAGGTTTTCTAGTCCAACCTCCCTAGACCATTTTATGTCATGTGACCATGGTTTACGGTGTTTTGAATGAGGACCAGCCTTTACTTCCTGTTTACACTTCTGTGATACTCAGTTTCACTCTGTAAAACTCTATGAAACTCATTCTGCAAATAATAGGCCTATGCAAATCCTTCAAGAGAATTTTTAGAATCCACAGGAGTGTGAACAGGTCACCTCTTCTAAATGGCTAACATACCTACATTTTTTTTCTTTTTTGAGACTTGGTTGCTGCTCCTGGCTCTGTGGATAAATATCTACTTTGCATACCATTTTTACAGCATACACTTCTGGAGATAGCTAGGAACATTTTTCAAATGAAAGAAGACATATAACATTAATAATTAAATTTTTAAAATGTTCTGAAATCTCTTTCAAAGGATTTACATAGCCATAATAAGTAACACAGCAAGAGGTCCTTCCAACCTCTTTTTTTTTCCAGCCAATAACAAAGCATCAATAAAAGTAATTTTTTTCAGGGGAATATTAGGATAAGCCACTAGTTTCATAATAATTTTTCAGATATGAGTTCAATGACATTTATTCCAAGGTAAGGAGGCAGTAGTTTCTGTATCTGAAGCAGCTTCTTTAAAAAGATAAATATTCCCTCACTTACATTTCTTCCCTTCTGAACACTGCCTTATAATATCTTCAGGAAGAACAAATATGTAATTTGTGCTCATGCTACAGGCCAAAACAGGGTAGACTCACTCACAAATCAGTAGATTCTGGTCTAGACACTGCTCAAATAAGTAAAAGTCTTAGATGAAAACACATCAGACAGTCCTAAATTTTTACTGACAGGCAACTGGCTAAAGTTGTTAATTTACCACTGTGAGGTAGCCTCTGCAAAAGGACATGGTTCCACCAGTAGGGACAAGATGAATCCTCCATTCTTTACAGATTAATGGTTTTAGCTGCTTGGGGCATGGGATTTGCTACCACATCACAGTATAAAAAGCATGGTGACTTTGAAAAAAAATTGTAATAACATTGAGTTGTGCAACATTACATCTGGATAATAAAAATAAAAGGCATATGTACAGAATCATCACAGACCCCGGCATAGAAATATTACATGTGGGTATCCTTTTCAACCACAAGTTAAATATGAACCAGCAGTAAGATGCAGCTGCTAAAAAAGCAAAAGCTACTGCAGAAGCATGTCGTCCAGTTTATGAGATGTCATTGTGATTCTATTCTGCCCTATCAGATTCCCACCTGGAAAGCCATATCCAGTTCTGGGTATCCACAACTGAAAAACAAGAGACAAACTGGAACAAATCCAAATAGTCAACTACCTGGAAATCTAGTCCTATGATTAATCTGGATATCTTTAGCCTACAGAAGAGAAGATAGAGGAAAGATATGATAGTGGCCTTCAAAGATCTTAAGATCTGTCACACAGAAGAGGAAGTAAACTTTCTCTTTATTGCCCAGAGATTCAAGTTCAGAACTAATAAGTCAAAACTGCAGGGAAACAGGTTCATGCTTCACATCAAGAAAGATGTCCTATGAAGAAATGTTATTTGATAGAACAGATAAATCCAGATTTCAAATCCTAGGAAATAGACGAAAGAAAATAGCTTAAGGGTTGTGTTTAACTAAAGGCAAATGTGGAAAATGACACAAAATGTCAACATCATCTTCTCCTTGGTCTGTTGTAGAGAAATTTACTACAGCTATGCAGTGCCTAAGACTAGAAGGCAAGACATTTGAAAATACTTTGAAGCATCCCAGAGCCATCAGTCTGCAACTCCTTAAAGCAGCTATATTTTTTTCCAGGGTAATGCAGCTGCCCTCTGAGGTCTATTTTGGCCTTTGAATCCAAAGCACCATGCTGGCCTAAAGTTTGCCATTTACGTACCATTTGGTAAAAACAAATTTCAAGTCCTGGATCATCCACCATTAGATTAAGTTTAAAGGTATTTTACACAATTGAAGTGCATTTATATTTTTCTTCGATTGACTTAAATTTGTTGAATATTTGATTTCATCTAAGCATGTAAGAATATTTTCCAACACACCTTCCAATCCAACACATTTCAATTTCCAATCCAACACATGCAGTGTTGGATTTCATAGTGTAGGAAGTGTCAGGCAGGCTGACAGAAAAAATAGGACAAAATGACAGATGAAATGATTGTACCCAAACGGAAGCAACAAGTACAATGTAAAGAGGATGGATACATTTGTCTTATCCCTTGTAATGGGGAGAATTCTCTATTTAAGGCCAGGTCACATCGCCCGATGGATACAAAACGTATGTAAAAAGGACACAGCGGACAAGCACATTTTCCATCCGTTGTTATCCACTCTCAAAAGTGCCCCAAATTTGCATAAAGAAAACGGACAACAACGGACGGAGGGAGGACATATTGCGGATGTAAAACGGATGCTCAACGGAAGCCTAGCAGATGAAAGCGGATGGCATGTCCGCAGGGCTTCCAGGGGAGCAGAGCAAAGCGGACGTGTAACGGAAAGAGCGGACGTGTAACGGAAAGAGCGGATGCATAGCGGATGAAGCGGATGCAGAGTGGATGCCTAGTGGATCACTGCGCATGCAGGAAGGATGCATTGCATCAGCCCCACGGATATAAAAGGAGGCAGCTCGCAAACAGGTCACCATTCAGAGGAAAGACCTGCTGCCAGAGACATCTTCATCAGAGACCATGAGGAAGAAGAGGAAGCCTGTGCCATCTTCCACCAGCCCTGGCAAGAGGGATAGATCCACCATCCCATCCCCTGGCGCTGACTCTGCTGCTGCTGCTGCTGCTTCTGCTGTTCCTGCTGGTGCTGGTGCTTCTCCTGCTGCTGCTGCTGCTGGTGCTTCTCCGGCTGCTGGTGCTGGTGCTGCTTCTCCTGCTGCTTCTCCTGCTGCTGCTGTGGTGGACCAGCCCCAAAGCCCTGAAAGCCCTGATGATGAAGGCCCTGCCAGAGGGAGGAAGAGGCAAGGCAAGGAGAAGGGAGAGAGGAAGAAGTACTCCATCGCACAGGAGCATGAGGAGGAGGTGCTGGAGTGGCTGAGGGAGAACGAGCATATGTGGAGGAAGGGCCACAGGCTCTATCGATACACCAAGCGAAAGCAGGCAGCTTGGAGAAAGAAGGCGGAGAGCCTGGGCTACACATCAGATGTCCTCCTCGGGTGGTGGAAGCATATGCACACCTGGTACAGGAAGCTGCACCTGAAGAAGTCTGGCCAGTCCGTGGTCAAGCTCACTGACCGGGAGATCTATGTCATGGCAAAGTGCAGCTTCCTGGAGGGTGAGGTCCACCACCGAAGAGCAGCCTCTCTGTCTACCCTCACTCTCAGGCAGCCCACAGACAGCCAGTCCTCTTCTGGCCAGGAGACAGCAACCGTGTCCGGGCAGGTGTCCACAGAGCGCCCCGTGACAGAGACCCCCCCAACAGCTGCACACCCTATGCCGGAGGACGTGGAGGATTCTCTCACACACATGGAGCAAGAAGTAGCAGAGACCACCAGGGACCAACCCACACCCACCCTCAGCTCCACCTCCACAGAAAGCAGGCAGAGAGGCAGACCGGAGGGACAGAGCCACACTGTCCTGCTGGAGATCAGGGACACCATCAAGAACAGCACAGATCTCCACTCTCACCTGGTACACTTTGAAATTCCATCCTCAAACCGCAAGCCCTTCCTCACCTACGTGACCCAGAACCTCATGGACATGCCCGAGCCCCAGTACCAGGTGATGAAGGAGCGGATCACGGTGCTGCTGCACCACCCTCCAGGCCCAGCTGAACCTGCTCCCACCCATTCCAGGTCTGCTCCTCCACCCCAGCCGATGTCACAGCCCTTCCAAGACTTTCAACAGCCCCTCTCCTACCAAGGCTACGGCTACCAGGAGTTCCAGCAGCACAGGCAGCCCTTCCCAGTCCAGGCACAGGTTCCTTGGATGCAACAGATGCCACCAATGCCACAGATGCCACCAATGTCACCGACGCCAAAGATTCCACCCACACCACAGATGCCACTGATGCCACAGACGGGACAGATGCCACCAATGCCCCAGATGTTTCCTCGCATGCCACAAACGTCTCACCGTGCCCAGCTGCACACCAGACATCCCCACTACACTCCTCCTTCCTCCACCCCAAGCCAAGCCCGGCCTCACAACATCTGTCATCGGTCCTGTGCCTGACATCCCAGGTCCTGGATGAAGGGCCTCTCAACCTCACAGGACTGAGCCAGCTTTCTGAGAGCTTCCTGAACACACCATCTCCTGTTGTCCTCTCGGGGCCAGGCACCCCAATGGCGCCTCAGACCAGCACTCCAGCCACTGCCACCTCCACAGTCCCTGGACCCTTTATACCTGAGACCATGGACATGCCTCAGAGTGACTGAGAACATTGCCAGAGACTGAGTTGTTACCGGTTGACTTTATCATTGCTTGGGACACTTTTCTTGGTTCCTTTTGTATTTTAAATAAAGTCCTACACTTTACTGTTATTAATAAAGGTTTTCTTTGCTTCACACACTTGGTTCATTTCTTTTACTTAATAAAGTCTTGGTGGAAACTTTTAGAAAATGGTTAAGCCTTTGCATGCTTATGGGATGGGCAGGGATATCTGTGGGATGGGTGATAGCTGTGGGATGGGCAGGGATACCTGTGGGATGGGTGATAGCTGTGGGATGGGTGATAGCTGTGGGATGGGCAGGGATACCTGTGGGATGGGTAATAGCTGTGGGATAGATAAGCCTCCAGTGCAAGCATAGTGGGACTGTATGGTCCACCCTCCCAGCTGCCACACATATGGACCTTTATTTTCAATGACAATTTAATCATTGATCCACACATTTCAACATAAACAAAACTCTTTATTAATGCCCTATTCATTGTAAGGCCACTCAACATACATGGCACAATCTCATCAGTGTGATGAGACAGGCTGAAGGAAGCATCCATTAAGCATCTACCATCCTGTCTTGCCACTCCACTGCTCCAGCTAGGGAGTTGCACCAGTGTTTCAGGAGGTTGCGCTGCTTCTTCCCTTCATGTGAAGCTCTGTTGGGGCTAGGTACATCCACAGTGTCTATCAGGTTTCGTCCTTGCCTCCATTCACCAGGCTTCATGTCCCCATTCCCTTGTTGACAGTCCACAAGCCTGTTCTGCAACACTGGGTAGCGGGTGCACATGAGATTGTGCAGGATGCAGCAAGCTTCCACAATGTTCCTCACGGTCCGTGGATGATGCTGCATGGTGGTGAGAAGTACCTGGAACCTGTTGGCCAGGATGCCAAAGGCGTTCTCCACCACCCGCCTTGCCCTGGACAGCCTGTAGTTGAAGATCTTCTCTTCACGGGTGAGGCATCTGGAAGTGTACGGCTTCATGAGGTAGGTTCTGAGGGAGAAGGCGTCATCCCCCACGATGAAGTAGGGCACATTTTGTGTGTCGTTGGGCAGGGGGTCTGGATCTGGGAAGCCCATTATGAGGTTGCGTTCCAGCCCCTCCTTGAGGTCACTGGCGTTGTATATCTGGGCATCTGAAGCTGACCCGTTGCCTGAAGCATCGATGTACATGAACTTGTAGTCAGCATTGACCATGGCGAAGAGGATGATGCTGAAGAAGTCCTTGTAGTTGAAATAAGTGGACCCTGACTTGACTGGAGCTTTGCAGGCCACGTGCTTCCCATCTATGGCTCCAACGGTGTGGGGGAAGTTCCACCTCTGATATCACTGTTCTGCAAGTTTCCTCCAGCCTTGTTCAGTGGAGGGACACTGGAGGAGCTCCTCCAGGTATTCTTTGATGATGGCCTGCACCACTTCTCTGACCACAATGCTGATGGTGTTGTGTGGCACCCTCCAGGAGTACTGCAAGTTTCTTCTGTGGTCCCGGAGGCCAGGTGGCGCAGAGTCAGTGCCACCTTCAGCCCAGGGTCCAGGCTGGGATGGAAGTTGGTGCTCTGCTTGGTCAACCTGGGTCTCAGACGTTCCACAATTTCGTCAAAAATGGCTGGCGGCATCCTCATGAAGTTCTGGAATGCACGAGGGTCTTCGTTCCTCAGCTCCACCATCAGCTTGTCATAGAGTCCAAACTCCGCTCTTCTCCTGATCCATCATCGGACCCAGACACTTCTTGGCCGCCTCCTTTTCTTCCCGTAGAAAAGGTGAAAGAGCCTGAAGAGGGCTTGGTTCTGGTGTTGAATGATGGCGGCTACCAAAAGGAGCGTGTGATGATCCATGGTGGACAAGAATGGATGCTGTGGAAGAGCAAGAGCAAGGCTGAAGAGGTCTGCACCGCAGGGCTGCTGAACTGAAAGTGAGATCCAGGTGATTTCCTCCCCCTTTTTATAGGAAATGTCAGTTTTCCGCTAGGTGTCCTTCCGCATACTCCAGGCATCCTCCAGACATCCTAAATATCCGAGATACGTCCCCTATATGAACGTTTTTTTCCGTTTTAATGCTTTGTATCTGAGCTGCATCCGCTTTCATCCTTTCTATGTCCGTGCTACTAATGCTGTGTGTCCGTTCCGCATCCGTTTCGCTTCTTCCCTGTGTCCGTTTTCCGCTGGAGCGGATTTGAGTTGTGCGGATGCACAGCAGATGCCTAGCAGATATAGCGGATGTGTAACAGATGACGATGGATGTATAACGGATGTTCCCCGTATGCATAGCGGATGTAGAACGGACGTGTTGGATACTTCATCCGCTCAAAAAGTTTTGTGCAGCTCAAAACTTTTTGAGCGGATGAAATCTCAGCAGACGGATGCTGGATGGATAGAGAGTATGAAAAACGTATGCAGTGAGTACACAATGGATGCATCGCATTTTCCAACGGATGGCAAGCTTTTTTTAACATTTTACATCCTCTTTGCCTCCGTTGGTGCAGTGTGACAGGGGCTTTACTTTGAGTTGTAGGGAGATAGTGCACAAGTTGGTCCCTAACGAATCCAGCACTAAAATTGTGCTTACAATGTTAATGAAAAGCACTGCTGGTGTTGATATTATATTGCTGCTTGGAGATAATCTAGAATATTTTTATACACTTAAGATTTTGATTAATCAATCATCAAGGGAAAGGCTAAATAGAACAAATTGTATCAATCTAATATTAAACACAATGTGTTTAATGGATTCTTAATAGAAAAAAGACAGTTGTTTCATTACTAGACAGTGATATGGTTGTTGTTTTGCCAAACCACAACCATATTACCAGCATTATCTAGAACGCCAGGTGCAGTCATGTTTCCTTACAGAAGCTTTCTAAAACTAAACACAAGTGATGAAATTAGGCTGAGGCTATCAATTACAAGCATAGATCACAAGTCACATTCAGCCATCAATTACTTCTTGAATTTCACTTTTTGAAGTCTGGTTTGTCAACTAGTCACAATGTGAATTCATAAGAACGTTATATAGATAATCCTCAAGTTACAACAGTTCATTTAGTGGTCATTCAAAGTTGTAACAGTACTGCAAAAAGTGACATGACTGTTTTTCACACTGTTGCAGCATCCCCTTGGTCAGATGATCAAAATTCAGACGTTTGGCAACTGGTTCATGTTTATGACACTTGCAATGTCCCGCAGGGTCATGTGATCACCTTTTACGACCTTCTGACAAGCAAACTCAATAGGGTATCCAGATTCACTTATATACTATGTTATTAACTTAACAACTGCAATGATTCACTTAACAACTATGGCAAAAAAGATTGCAATATGGGGCAAAACTCACTTCATAAATGTTTCACTTAGCAATATAAATTTAGGGCTAAATCGTGGTAGCAAATCAAGGACTACCTGTAGTCTGAATTAAATTTGAAGAATCAGTGATATGCCCCTCTATTAATATAGCTATGATCTCTAATAACAAATTTATACTGACTAGAAGCCCAACTGAAACTCAACATTAAGAAAACTAAGATCATGGCATTCAGCCCTCTCAATCGCTGGCAAATAGAAATGGAGGAAGTGACAGATTTTATTTTCCTGGGCTACAAGATCACTGCAGATGGGGATTACAGCCAAGAAATTCAAAGATGCTTGCTCCTGGGGAGGAAAGCTATGGCAAATCTAGACAGCATACTAAAAAGCAGAGACATCACCCTACCAACAAAAGTGCCTATCGTCAAGGCTATGGTTTTCCTAGTTGCAATGTATGTTTGTGAAAGTTGGACCATAAGGAAGGCTGAGCACCAAAGAACTGAGGTCTTTGAACTGGTGCTGGATAAGACTCCTGCAAATCCCTTGGACTGCAAGGCAATCAAACTGGTCAGTCCTAGAGGAGATCAACCCTGACTGCTCTGGACTTTAGAAGTCCAGATCCTGAAGGTGAAACTTAAATACTTTCGCCATCTAATGAGAAGGAAGGACTCACTGGAGAAGAACCCAATGCCAGGAATGATTGAGGGCAAAAGAAGAAGGGGACAGCAGAGTATGAGGCTGGATGGAGTCACTGAAGCAGTCGGTGTGAACTTAAATGGATTCCAGGGGATAGTCGAGGACAGGAAGGCCTGGAGGAACATTGTTCATGGGGTTGCAATGGGTCAGACACAACTTCATGTCCAACAACAACAAGAAGCCCAATTAATTTGCAATCTCTTTCAGCTTGCAATGGGGACATCCCTTAAGAAACCTACCATAATAACTTGGGCTTCCTCATCATACAGTCACTTGCTTTGGAGGGTTTGAATACGGTAATAAGGAAGGAAGCTATTACAAGTACAATTCATTTGTGCTATGAAAGACAAGGCATAACCACTTCAACTGCTGAAGCATCCTGGAAAATGTGTTCATGATGGTTGCTAGATCAGATGTCAGGTAAAAGAACAAGGTGTGAAAGATTTTGATGGGAAACATGTTCCTTAAGTGTTGGATGGTTAGTTTTGCCTTTAAAGCAGTCAAAAATCTGTGACAGATCTTAGCAAAGAACAAAGAGGAGTTTAAACCAATGCTTTTATAATTTCACCG
Organism: Laticauda colubrina; assembly: GCA_015471245.1. NCBI lineage: Eukaryota > Metazoa > Chordata > Lepidosauria > Squamata > Elapidae > Laticauda > Laticauda colubrina. Next base: position 39,474,907 of record BLBF01000020.1, on the reverse strand, counting down.
AATGCTGTCATATAAAGGCTTCTTTATATAATAATAATGTAAGGAACTGAATAACAATGAACATCTGACCTATAAAGAAAATTAATCATTCAATTTCTCCAGAATCATCACCTGATTTGTCTTCTCTTGGTGTTTTATAAAGTCTGTATATTTTAGAAATCTTCCTAACAGGATTCTACTGTAGTTAATACATTCACATTCATTTTTCTCTCTCCCCACCCCAAAGAAAATGAATTGGGGAAAAAAAACAATGTTTTGCAGTTATAAGCAAGTAGAAATGGCTCTCAGGAGTAGGAGGAGGAAGGCAATAGTTCTGAGGGAAATGCTTGAAACACAATGGGGAAAGAAGGGGAACGCTGATCACTGGGTCACTATAGTGCCTGTGATGCCAGAAATAGGAAAACTAATGACAAGATCAACAAACTGATATATATTCACTATTCAGTTACTGAGAAATGGCAAAACTACAGAACCTAGGGCAGGTTTCAGAAGTAAAAGGAATTATTTCAGTCACCTGCTGCTTTATATCACAATAGCATCCCTTTCATGTTCTGTGGCATATAATCCTGTGTTGTTCTGGGAATCTTCTCTGAAACAGAGTTGTAAGGAGTTCATATTTCATAAGGGAATACTATGATCTCCTGAATACAGACATCTGTCATTTCCTCATTATGGATTTTTCAAAAAGCTCCTGAAAAGATCTAAGCTGGGTCTTCTCTTCCTCCTTTTGTTTGCTCCAACCTCAATTACCTTTGCATCATAATTGTCGTCAATGACAGAATAAAATCAGCTTGTTAGTAGTAACCATGTGGATTCCTAACAAGATCAAGATGGCGTTAACATATATAATGAAATTAAAAACAGAAAAGCTTCATGACAGAATTAAAATTCTTGCTGTCTCACGCTGGGACTATAAAAACTGGCATTAGATAGTATTCCAGATAAAAGCTGAAGTTTTCAAGGTTATTTTGTCCACCACTGTTCAAATTTTCAAAGAAGCAAAATATTTCAAGGTTTGGTAAAAAAGAAAAGGCTTGGTGTTATCCAATTAGTTACTCCCAATAAAGGAAGGGTATCTGTCAGCGGATAGAGAGGAGGCCTTTTCTTCTCATAGTCTTCAGTATGGCCACAAAAACTGGTCTAGATAGCTGAGGGAATCCACCAAATTAGATTTGGAGGCCCTGAGCTACAGAATATGAAGGCCAAATTTTACATGATATTTACAAGTGTATTTCCTCAAACATGATAAATACTGGAAATATATTTTTTATTTGTAGCAAATTTCTTTTTCAGTAGAAATTCCCTGTCTACTAAGGAAGCAGCTTGACTGAAAACTGGATAAAAACATTATTTTACAACACTAGTTTTAAAAGAAATGTTTCAATTTCTTAAATAAAATTGATCTGAAAATAAATCTGCCACTGATATTATCAGATTAAAATGACCAAATCAGTTAGTCAATAATCACAAAAATGTGGAAGTTTATATTTCTTTTTTATCAATAAAATGAATCAATAAAATAAAAAAAAATTGTGGAACAGTAATACAAAAAACTTTAAAATTATAATTTGAAAATATATATGAAGGAGTTTATAATTTTAAAATTGTTTCCTACAGTTTGAAATGCTATGCCACTGAACTAAAGGATATATTATATTTCTATTTCAATCTGGCAGTTAACATTAAAAAATAATTTACTGCAATGCAACAATTTATAATTTGGAAAAATAAACCTATAGTAGAATTACTTGCCAACTTTTGTCATTCAAAAGCAATTGAAATTGAGAAAATTTTGCTCCTTTTGTAGATGCGTGTGACCATCTTGCAGATTTTGACTCACCCACTCCATTGTCTTACAGGACATACATACTGCTTTACCCTGTTTTCTTTCATGGTGTAGCATGGAAAGATCTACATTCTGGTACTTGAAACTAAGTTTCTGATCCACTTTAAATTTAAGTAGATGACTTATTTTAACCCAGATTACAAACATGAGGTCTTTCTCCTTATCCACCACAGCTTATGGGAAAATTTAGAGACCAATTTGAATACATAGAAATCATGCTCTGTATAAGCTGTACTTAACTCTGGAGAAAAATATGAAAGATATTCTAGCTCCCCTCATAAGTCTCAAGAGAGCTCAACATATATTACATTACATAAAGAGGCAAGTTAAAAGAAAGGGATGTTTTATCTCTACATTAACTAAGTTACTATCTTAGCAAGTGATCAGCCAATATTAATTTAGCTTTTAGGAAACCACGCCAGATATTATAGCAACGAAGGAAATTAATTAACTTGAAATACCATGGCATTATTCAAATATAGGAAGGGCCATCGCTAAAATACTGTAGAACTGTTTTCCAGAATTAAAGACCTAAATTAGTTTACAAAAATCAAAAGAAATGGCAATGTGCCACAATTTGTTCATGGAATTTGTCAAAATGGCTGCCTTCACAAAACACAGTAAGCCAAAACAAAATATGATTTGGCTGCTACCTGATACCAATTTTTCAAGGGCAGAAGTTTGGACTAGAAAATCTCCAAGGTCCCTTCCAGCCCTATAAATTCTATGATAATAGAGAAGATTGTCCTAGGACGTGGGTTACAACTTTAATCAGGAATTTTGAATTATGGATGGCTTGATAAGGGATATCCCATCAAAAAAAATTATTTGGCAAAGAACTGAATCTGTTCTATTTAAAGTGCAGGTAGTCATTCTTGAATAACTACTCATTCAGTGACTGTCAAAGTTACAAGGGTGCTGAACAAGGGTGTCTTATGACAGGTCTTCATAGTTGTGGTCAACATGTCCCCTCTGCCATATGATCACAATTTGGATGCTCGGCAATTGGCTCATAATTATGATAATTGCAACTTTAGCCATAATTTGCAACCTTCACTGCTGACTTCTGACAATATCAATGGAGAAGTTAGGAAGAAATTACAAATGGTGCTCATGTGTCCATGGGAACTGCATGAAATTCACATAACAAACATAAGTACACTGCCACAACTACCATCAGGTTGGCACAGTCACATGACACTGTGTTTTACACTCATATTGTTCAACAACAGAGTTGCAGGTGCCAATTACCAGTTAAAGGATTACTTTCATTTTGGATTGTAGCTAAATCATCCATGTTCTTCTGTTGAACTATACTGCAACAACAAAGTGCATTTGAGGTATAAGGTGTAACTGTAACAAATTGAAAGGCTGGTGAAAGCATGATAAGCAAATGTGGAACCATATTCAGTGGGGAACTGTCACAACTTCAAAAATAGTTGTGCATGTAAAATAAACAAGACTGAAAACAATACCTGGTATCTGCGCAAGACATGTTCAGCTGACTAACTTGGAGGAGCCTTTCACACGGCAACGGGTGTTCTCGGACAAATGAGTTTCCTGAGTGGGAAAGCAGGTTCTGCCTACACAAAGGCCCCAAACTATTTGCCATCTCCATGTCCACCACGTTATTGTCAGACATCAAATTACAATGGCTGTAGCCACCATTCACTGTTAAAAGAAGAAGCGAAAGAGAAAAATAAGTATGAAATCTTTACTGAGAGAGTTAAAGTATCTCTCATGGTTCCCCTCCACCATATTCCATCTGCTTTTGACAACTGGTTTAATGAAATCATGAGACAAAATAAAACATTTCACATTAATTGTGATTCTGTTTTAAAAGATTTATCTACCCTGAATGATGATTATTGCTTTTTCCAGATACCATTACAGCCTTAACATGATTCTTTTCAAAAGGAATGAGCATACTACTATGCACCAATGTTTTCTGTTTTATTTTGAACTGTTTTTTACTCAGACAACTAACAGTAAAAAGTAAAAGCATAAATATCTTATGAAAACAATCCGTATCAATTAACGCAAAAGGTCTGCTGAAATAGAAAATCTTGATCCTTTCTCTAAAGTAGCAAGAATAAAGATTGAAAGAAATTCCCAATGCCTAAAATCCCGTCCTTTGGGCCCAACAAACCAATCTCAGAAAGTGACAGAATCTTCACCATCTCTGTGGTTCTTGCTTAGAAGAAAAGAGGACTGAAAGATCAAATCAAAAGTTGAAGTACTATAGGGTGTCCTGCCAGAGAAGGGGGATGGACCAGAAGACCTCCAAGGTGCGTTCCAGCTCTATTCTGTTCTACAAATCTCAGAGAAGTATTTTAGAATTTCACTTATTGCTCAGTATATTTTACACAGAACCCAAGGATGGTGATTTTAGAATCTAATAATTACTCTTATCTTAATATTTGAGTCTCTTTATTAGAATCTAATATTTATTTGTTAAATTTACTTCCTTACAATAGCACTGTGGGATTACTCTAGGCAGCTTACATAAAAAGGAAGAAAAATGAAAGGAATATAAATAGACCAGAAATAAAATAATAAAATATTAAAAATAAAATACTGTCATCTCACCTATGTATTAGTTTACTAAAAATGAGTTCACAATATGGAAGCTTTAATGATGAAAAAAAATTCTGACTAAAAAGGCAAACTATTTTTAAAAAGGATTTCAATATATTTAATTTATGCCAATATTAATTAGAAGAAAACTAATTAAAAAAGAAAGTCAGCATAAATTTGTGATTTAAACAAGAATTTTATTTGTTGCAGGTTAATGATAATAAGTCTTTTAATCACAGCTGCAAATGACATGGGGAATTGTACAGCTTTGGAATTAAGTTTCTTATTTTAAAGATTTCAAGAGAATAGCTTTTAAACTATAAAGTGTACTAACAGATAAATCAATATTTATTATTGGCCTGGAGTACCACAATAACATACAGAAAAGAATTATATTCCAATATTTGATTCTATTTGAAGAAAATCCCAATTTTACATTGTTAGTTTTTAGGCATTAGCAAAATCAAATTGTTCTTTTGACTTATCAATTTATATAGAATTTATTTTTGTATATTCTATACTAATTATATTCTATTGGAATTATGAGTAATTTTCCTGTTTTGCTCAAATAACTATTAGATTTTCAAATAAAGAAATAAAAACTAACACAAACTAATAATTAAAATAAAGAAAGAAAGAAGCAAAGAATAAAAAAGTAAAAGCCATAATGCAGAAAGAAAAAGAAATACAAGGAAATGACTTGTGATTTTCTTTTACAGCAGACATCACCATAAGTTTCATTTTTCTGTTTTCTACCATTTGTCACTTATAATTTCTTTTTTTCTGTTTTCATGAAAAAAATCCAAAGGTGGTTTCCAATGAGTCTTAAAATTATCAATGTCTTTTTTTAATCAAAGTTGTCAATTTTGTCATCCATTGTGAGTAGTGTCAAATCTTTCCATTGTTGTGCATCTAAAAGTTTTACTGCTGTTGTCATATACAGAAATGAAGTTCCATGAAGTTTTTTTCCATGAGTTTTTGGGACAGCTAAGCTCTTTGCTTAGCAGCCCTATAAGGAATATCTCTGGTGTCAACTGTATATTAATCTTAAGATCTTATAAATTAATGTACATTGTTCTGTTCGGAAAAACGCGAGGTAGACCGGGTTCCAACAAACAAATGTCTTTATTGGTTAACAACAAGTAAAACGGAACATTGGCTGAAGCCACGGGAGCCCTTTTATAGCAGCTTGCCTGCCGGCTTGTAGCCAATGACAGTAGTTTAATCTTGCCGCCTTTAAGCGGCTTCTTGGATTGGTTCCTAGTGAACCAATCCCTATACTGGCTTTCTTAGCCAATCAAAATAGCGAATTAGGAGTCTACTATTTTCATACAGAACACCCCTCCCCTCTTGGTTCAGTCCTACGTGGTGACGTAGTCGCGCAGATAGGTGGGGCTTCTTCTGACTCTACTGGACTTGCGCGGTTCATTTTCGCTGGAGACTTCGACCGGTTCAGATGGGGTTGCTGTCTCTCCAGCTCTTCTCCATGGAACCGCCTGGAAGGGTGAGTCAGCCATTTTGCTGCCGCCTGAGTTTCTCAGGCCGGTGGTTTTGCCACTCCCTCCTGGTTTCTCCAGGCAGGTCGAGCTGGCCTGGCTGGCCCCTTCGATTGGATTCTTCCCGCAAGTTTCTTCTGACTGTAAGTCTCTTTTTTGCTCTTTTTGTTTGTTAGAATATTCTGGGTTTATTTTAAACGGTTCTTTATTCTTTTCTTGTATTTCCCCCCCCCCTTTGGCTTGTTTTTCGTCATTCTTTATTATTTGTGGTTGTGCATTCGTATTTCTTTCAATGTTTTGGGAACGAAGCTGGTCTATGTGCCACTTCCATTCCCTGCCATCGTCTACAGTTAGTCGGTAGGACTGGGGGCCTGTAATTTGTGTGATTGTGCCTGGAAGCCATAAGGGGTCCCCGGTGAAATTTTTTGCATAGACTAGGTCGCCGATTTCAAATGTTCTGAAACAGGTGGAGGAGTCGGGGGGTCTTTCTGGTGTATAATTTGGGTGCAATCTGTCTAATTGCGACCTAAGTTTTCTTCCCATTAATAGTTCCACCAGGCTTTTGTTGGTTATAGTACTGGGTGTGATATGTTGGAGGGTGAGTAGGCGGTTAATTTTATCTTGGACATCCCCAATGTCCATTCTCTCTAAACCCTCTTTGGTAAACCTGACCATTCTCTCCGCTCTAACATTTGCAGCTGGGTGGGCCGGCGCAGTTAGAGCATGGCGTATACCTAGGGAGGCTAGGTGCTATTCGAATTGGATGCTTGTTAATTGTGGCCCGTTGTTGGACACTAGGACGTCTGGCAGTCCATGGGTTGCGAAGAGTTTGTCAAGTTGTTTAATGACTGTTTCAGTTGTCGTAGATGGCATAACTACAACTTCCAGCCAATTCGAGTATGCACCTATGACAATTAGGAAGGTATGTCCCTTAGTAGGTCAATGCAAAGTCAATGTGGATCTGAGACCAGGGGCCTCGTGGGGTTTCCCAGTCCCTTATGGGTGCTTGTGGTGGAGAAGGCCTGGTTTTTTGACATTTGTTGCAAGAATTAACCCAGTATTCGATGTCCCTATCTATACCCGGCCACCAGACATGGCTTCTAGCAAGGCTTTTCATTTTAACAATACCAGGGTGGCCTTCATGAAGCATACCCAGTACCCTGGTTTGTAATTTAGGAGGGATAACTACCCGATCACCCCACAATAAACAACCTTTTTGAATTGAGAGTTCGGTTTGTCTGGTCCGGAAAGGTTTAAAGTTTTCAGTTGTTTGGTTTTCCAGCCAGCCTTTACCTACCCAGTTTAGTATGCGGGCAGTCACTGGGTCCTTTGCGGTGGCTCTGGCAACATTGTTTGCAGATATTGGTAGTTCGGGGCATGTCTCTATCTGCAAGGTGGTCATCGTCGGTGCCGGGTCTTCCTCCGTTGTCGGTAATGACATTCTGCTTAATGCATCTGCATGGGAGATTTGCTTCCCGGGTCGATGCGTTAATGTATAAGAGTAGGCTGCTAGGAATTCTGACCATCTAGTCATTCACGGGGACAAAATGTTCGGTGTAGGCCTGTTTCCCGCCAAAATTCCTAGTAACAGTTTATGGTCCATTACTATCAAAAATGTTCTTCCATAGAGATATTCGTGGAAGCGTTTCACTCCGGCGACGATTGCCAGGGCTTCTCTGTCTAGTTGACTACAGTTACGTTCTGTTTTAGACAGAGTCTTTGAATAATAAGCGACGGGTGCCTCTCTCCCATCTGGCAATTGGTGGCTCAGGATGGCACCGACTCCGAACGGTGAGGCGTTGCAGGTCACCGTCAATGGAAGTGTGTTACTAAACTGGATAAGAACGGTGCTTGATGTTAATAAATTTTTTATTTTCTGGAAGGCTTTTTGCTCTCTATGACCCCAAGTCCAATTAGTTTTTTTATCCAGTAAACAGTGTCATGGTTCTGCTATTGTTGCTTTGTGGGGGAGGAATACGTTATAAAAATTTATTAGTCCCAAAAATGCCTGCAATTCAGTTTTGTTTCTTGGCTGTGGTGCGTCTTTAATGGCTTTGACTTTTTTTTCAATAGGGTGTATACCCTCTCCGTCTATTAAATAGCCCAGAAATTCGACACGATCAGTCATAAAGCAGCATTTTTCTTTTTTTACTTTCAGGCCAGATTCTCTGAATTTTGTTAGTACATTTCTTAGTCTTTTTTCTAGTTGGGTCGTATCTTTGGCCGAAATTAGGACGTCGTCAAAATATGGTACGACCCCTTGTATTCCATTCAATAGGCGTTCCATGAGGCTTTGGAACACGCCGGGGGCCACACTCACTCCAAACTGGAGTCTGTTGCACTTGAATGCCCCTTTGTGGGTCATTATTATCTGTGCCTCGGCTGTTAAGGGGTCTACTGGAAGCTGTTGGTAAGCTTGTGCTAAATCTAGTTTAGCGAAAACTTTTCCTCCCCCAAGTGAATGTAACAAGTGTTGTATGACTGGCACCGGGTATGCACTTTGTTGCAGCGCATGGTTCAGTGTAGCCTTGTAGTCTCCGCAGATGCAAACCGACCCGTCAAGTTTAACTGGTGTTACAATGGGCGTCTCCCATTTAGCATGGTCAACAGGTTCCAAAACCCCTTGGTCGATTAATTTGTTTAGTTGTTCCTCTATTTTTGCTTTTAATGCAAAAGGAACTCGTCTGGCCTTTAGTCTTCTAGGGGCTACCTGGGGGTCTAAACTAAAGGAAATTGGGGTCTCCCGATACCTGCCTAGGGAGCCGTCAAAAACGTCCTGGAACACGTGGATCAGGTCTTCTTCCCAGTCAGTTGTGGCCACCCGGTCCACTCCGGTCATTCCGATGCCCAATGGCGCGAACCATTCGATGCCCAGGAGGCTTGGTCGGTCTTGGTCGACTATTGTCAATGGCAGGACTTCGGCATGTTGTTTGTAGGTGACTCGGAAATGTCCTAGACCTACCACAGGATTCGATTCCCTTGGTAGTCCTTCAGGGTTAATTTTTGCTTCTGGAGCTCTTTAAGTCTGATATTAGGGACCAGTTTTTTGATTGTGTCCTATGACACCATTGACAGGAAAGACCCTGAGTCTACCTCTATTTTGCAGGGGCTGCCTTCGATTTTTACTATTATTTTGATTTTTTCCCGCTTTCCGTCTGAGCGCTTCCAATAGTGAAAGTCTGATGGGTTTTTCCTCGGTTACTGGCTCGTTTGTTTCGCTGCCACTTTCTCTCAGTTTGTTTTGGCTCAGCTTGTGGGGGAGAGTTGCTGCGTCTGTTTGGGCTGTAATTTTTTTTATTTCTTCAGACCTTCTCGATGTGTCCCCTTTTCTTACAAGCTCTGCAGATAGCATCAAGGAATCTGCAATCGGCTCGAGGGTGGTTTCCTCTGCAGCCGGTGCATTCCCGCCAGTTTTTTTTTCCGCGCCCTTTTTTGTTGGCATATAGGCGGTGGACCTCATCGTCTTCCTCTCCGGATTCTGACATCTCATCAAAATTTTTGTGGTGTGTGGTGGCGGGAAATTGTTTCTTCCCTCTAGTTGGGCTCGCTTCATCGTTGTTCGCGTTCATCTGTTTCATTTTGACCGCCAATTTTTTCGCGGCTTCAGCGGCTGTGGCTTCAGCGATAGCTTCGGCTACGGTTATGTTGGGTTTATTTAGCAGCTTGCTTTGTAAATTAGAGTCTCTTAAACCCAATATTACTCGATCTCACATCGCTTCATCTAAGTTCAGGAACTCACATGCTCCCCCCAGTTGTCGGAGGGCTGCCACAAAATCAGCGATGGTCTCGCCTTCTTTTTGGTCTCTTAGGTAAAATTCATGCCGTTTGATAAGGTTTGACAATACTGGTGCGTAATGAGCCTTCAGTATTCGTTGGAGTTCGGGCCAAGTCATTTGCTTCACGTCTCTGGGCTTCGCTAATGCCTTGGCCATTTTGAAAATCGTTGGCCCACAATGCGTTAAGAAGACAGCCCTCTTACATTGGTCTGAGATCTCTTCCATCTCATTACTTTCCAAATACATTTGGAAACGGTCTACATAAGATTCCCAATCCTCTTCATTGGGATTGAAGGGTGCGGGCGGTGCGTTATTTCCAGCCATTGTCTTCAGCCTGGTTTTAATTCGCCGCGTGCACAGTCTCGCGTTTTAGGACGATCCCACCTTCGTCGACAGTGTTCTGTTCAGAAAAACGTGAGGTAGACTTGGTTCCAACAAACAAATGTCTTTATTGGTTAACAACAAGTAAAACAGAACATTGGCTCAAGCCGCGGGAGCCCTTTTATAGCGGCTTGCCTACCGGCTTGTAGCCAATGACAGTAGTTTAATCTTGCCGCCTTTAAGCGGCTTCTTGGATTGGTTCCTAGTGGCTTTCTTAGCCAATCAGAATAGCGAATTAGGAGTCTACGATTTTCATACAGAACATACATAATTGAATCCAAACTTTTAGCTGTTCTATAATGTCCACCAAGAATGATAAAGTTCCCCCTTGGTGGTCATATTTCCAATATATATGTCTTAGATGTATAAAGGTACTTCATATAAATAGTTTTCCTCCTTGTGAATGTTGAGGTATTCCACACAGAAATGGAAGATTACTGAAATTTAGCATTCTCAGTCTCACTCCTGATTTTGAAATCTGACTTTATCACTGCTAATTTACTATAGTTTCCTAGGGAGGTTATGTCAAATTCTTGATTAAGTCTAATCAGCTTTGAACCAAATACACTTGGTTTATTGATATCATCCATTCCTATGAGCAAGACTACTGCAGAATGATTGCAACCATTTGCTTCATCACGTAATTTTAATTCAAGTAAGTGAAACGCTGTTGGCACTCCTGGCAACTAAGAATACAAGGAAGTTATTGAATAAATAGTTACAACTAGCCAGCTTTCTCATTTAAAGTAAAGGTACCAATAATATCTCATGCAAAAAAATGTGAGTGTGAATAAATAAATCCAATCACACTCACAACAGGATAAATTCAGGAGACTTTCAGGTTCCTAAAATATGTTCTCAATATTGCAGTGCAGATTATTGTCATCTACTTTGCACTCTGACTAGTATTCTTCCACTTATAATTATTACTCTTTCTGAGGTAAAGCCATTACTTTGTGTTTCATTCCCTTCCTGTTTCAACACAAACTTCTGATTTCTTATTTGTAGAAAGAGTTCTTTCTATTCTTGGGTCTGTCTTCAGATTAAAATGGCTAATGGTGGTTTTTCCAAGTAGTCCTCAATTTATGATCAATTGCTTAGCAACTAGTCAAAACTATGATGGACCTCCCTGGTGGATACTGTACTTACAACCCAAATTCAAAATGCATGAAGTCACATGACTACATTTCAGGCAGTCAGCAACTACATGCATTTACAATCATTTGCAGCACCCCACAGTCATGTGAACACATACTGTAAAAACCAACATTTACTTACTGTATTAATGAAACACTTATTACTTATTGTCAATGACTATCCAGTTCCCTAATTATATAATAGGAAAATTAGCATGATTTTAACAATATTACCAAATGGATTATGCCCTGGGTTTAAGACCCTCAATTATGCCAAGATTAAAATAAAACATCAATCCAATAAATGAGTTGAAGTACAAGATAAAATTCAACAATGGAACTTTACAGTGAAATTGCAAAGGTTGGATGGAAAGGGCAACCAATTCAAACAGAGTTTGTATTTTAGGAATTTACCCAATTAAGAACAATGAACAAATAGTGGTAATGAATGTCACTTAAAACTAATGACTCACATTCCAAACAAATATGGGTTTGAAATATTTGCCTAACTATCTATCCCTAGAGGCTTTGTGGCCTCTGTGGCATCTGCCAAATGAAGTCATTTGCTTATTCTTACTATTTTGAGACATCATACACAATGCACCTACAACATGTTTAAAGATAGCTACTTTTTAACTGGCAGCTACAAGTGACAGTATCCTTTCAGAATGAGGCTTTACATGAGACTGATTTGAAATAAATCAAATCATCCATCAGAGCAATCAGCACTTGTCTTGCTCTTACATTTCCAGTTTGTCTTTCCACAACAGAAAAGTACCTGTTTATTAGTCTAAGAGAAAATAAAATTTTCCTTTCTTAAAAAAGACTGTTTATAAACCATGCAGATAATGCATTCCTGGCTAGTTAGGATAGGTGAATAGCTACTTTGGAGTGAAGTCATAAATTATGTTCACAACAGAGCTGGATACATACACAGCCTTTCAACATAATAAAAACTAGAGAGATGGGATAAGAGATTTCTTTTACAGAATGCAAGAGTGTTATATTAAAATGCTAAGTTTAAATAACAGCAATGATAAATACAAATTTGTTTGAGTAACCACCGTTTTTTGTTTATGAAAAGGACTAAATGAGTCGCCGATATTTCAATGAAGAATGAGTCTTTGTATAGATTTTAGTGAAAGAATGGGAGAAAATTAAATAATGAAAAAGTATTTTCAATGTGGACATCAAACACCATTTTTACAGATGCAACTATTCTACGATGCGGTGATCTATGTCTTCAATTAATCTTGTCTCATTGTCAATGAAATCATGTGTCTGTGAATTAATTAATGACTTTCAGTGAGGATTCATGGCAAAGTAGGAATCTCTGAAGGAAAAGAAACAGCATTGTGGTAAGATCAAGAATATGGTGAATTATGAATATTATGAATCTGGGAGTGAAATCTATCCAGCATAATTTGTTGTATTTTAAGAGGTGATGATAAGTTATTAAAGTTTGAGAGAAAATGATGTTACTAAAATTGTTTATACTTATTGTTATGAACAGCATTATTTTGTATATTTTTTATTTACCAATTCTTATTTTTTCTATTTCTTTTTTCTGCAATCTGAACTTCTTTTAGTTTAATTTGAATTAGTTTTTACTATGTTTATTAAAAACTTTAATAAAATTATTTGTGTGTGTTAATTTTCTGCTATTCAAGATTTTAAATTAAGAATCACTGATTCACAAGAAAATTAAATAAGTTGTTCAGTACCAGTCTGTAAAATCCAGCATTTTGTTTTGTTAGTATGTTAATTTTTCAAAGCTCTAGGCTTTGCATATATCATGCTGTACAATATGTCATTTAGTCAACAAAAAAGCCATTGCGGTAAAAATAAGTTTCTTTCCCCCCAGAAAGGAACCTATTTCCTCAACTTAAATTGGCACATCTATCAAGAAATGTGAACAATAAATCTTAAAATAAAAGAATTTAAAAATTAATAACCTTTATCACTTCCAAACTTTTAAGCTTGAACATACAGAACCAAGATCACACACTTTTTTTTAATGCCAAGATGACAAATGTATGGATCCCCTGTTAAACTCCCAGTATACATCATTATCAATCATGCTGTCTGAGATCATCTGGACATGTAGCCCCTTCTATCTGAAGTCCCATAAATATTTTTACAAGCTTTGGGTGCTCCAGAAAAGCTGCTACTGTGGGTATAGAGAGAAGGAACAATTGATGGAATTGTATGGGACATCCCTGTACAGCAATAGAGAATAATCTGGTCATCCAGAGTTGGTTTTATTGAACAAAGTGAGACAACCTCCTTAAACATCAGATTTCTGAAAGAGTATATCATTTAGCTGTACACTATTTAATTTATTGCACTTTTGTGTGGCGAGAAAATTCTATCCTTGGCTGCCAAAATAATTTGGCAAATATTGCATGCAATGAACACCAAATTGAGTGTGCATGTCTATCAGAGAGCAGTTTATTATCCTGCTTTACTATCTTTAGTCAGCTAGCAATATCATTGGTAAACATTTTATGCGGTCCAAATTCCAGGATTACAACTTGGATCCAAATCCCATTTTTTAGAACAAATTATCCCTAATATATGTATCTGAAATTATTCTAATACTATGTTCATACTCCCATATCATTCGAAAGGTGTTCATCCCAAAGTGCACAGCTAAATATCTATGGATCTAGTTGCCTCTTGAAAAAGCACCTTTGAGATTTCTGATACTAGTTTGTTAAATTAAGAATTAATTTGTATATATTTATATATGTTTCTATCACACGAACATTACTTCTCATGCAGAGAAGTCACATAGACATAGCCACTACAGATATTGGAAAACCACCCCAAGCCCTGACACACATAGGAATCTCTGATGCATAGACAAGGTCATAGCTTTAAAATGTAGAAGAAAAATAAATAATGAAGCAGAACCTCTCTTTTGTGATACTTTTCTGAGCACAGTCTGACACTGAGCAGAAAAAAAGACGACAATAGTTTCACTTTGAAATTACTGCCAAAGAATGGTAAGAACACTGTATGTTCTTTCTAAAGAAAATGACATCCAATTGTTCTCTCACTATACAATATGTATAACTGGCAAGAAAGGGGTTCATTAACATCAGCTGAACAACTGGAAACAATATTCTAGCCATATATTTGGAGGAAGAGCAGACCTCTGATTATACCTTTCAACTCCTAGATTCTAGAATTAGGAATAGAAGTGAATTGCAATTATATGGAGGCCACTTTCCATTATTCCCTGTTATTGGCTGCTTCCATGCTAAGAAACATTTCAATGGATAATTACCCCACCCCACGTCAATAAACCACCAGACACTATAATGTTATAGAGTCAGACCAAGGGTTACCAAACTTGGCAACTTTAAGACTTGTGGACTTCAACTCCCAGAATTCCTCAGCCAGCCATGCTCACTAGGGAATTCTGGGAATTGAAGTCCACAAGTCTTAAAGTTGCCAGGTTTATGGACCCCTAATGTAGACTTAATCAGCAGAGTCCAAAGAAGGAGTAAGTAGAGAAAATACAATATTCATACGAACTCAATCAGAGGTAATAAGTTATTCCATACAGTAAATTTAACAAGGAATAAAGGTGAGGCAGGAACAAACCTGCTTTGGAGAAAACATGGTTCCATATGTTTATGCACTGAACTGACAATAAAATTTTCTGAGGAAGCATTTTACAGAAAAAATGAAGTACAGCAGTCCTATCAAATACTGCCAAATGAGAAATGGGTCCCTTCTCTTTCCTTCAGTTGCTTCTTGGTGAGGACCTCTTGATTATTTTCTATTCAACAGCTGCAATTAATTGAAATTTTGGGCTTGAACAATCTTGAACTGCATCACCTGCGGTCCAATCTAGGTATCATTCACAAAATTGTCTGCTGTAGCATCTTGCCCACCAAAGACTTATTCAGCTTCAATCACAATAATACACGGGCAAAAAACCGATACAAACTCAAGGTAAACCGCTCCAAACTCGATTGCAGAAAATACAACTTCAGCAACAGAGTAGTCAATTCCTGGAACACCCTACCAGACTCCGTTGTTACAGCTTCAACCCCTCACAGCTTCAACCTCAAATTGTCTACCACGGACCTCACCCCATTCTTAAGAGGTCCTTAAAGAGTGTGCATAAGTATTTATTTGCATTTACTTCCTTTGTTCATGTTTATATTCATACCTATACTTGTTATCTTGTACATGTTGACAAATGAAGAAACAAACTGCTTGGCCCACAGAACTGAGTATCACAGGAATGCTTGACAACACCAGTATCATCAAGGAAAACAGGCTTACATTGTTTTTTTAAAAAGTAAAACACAATGCAGGGCACTCTGAACTTGTACAGTGCACACAGATGTAGAAATATTGTGTGACTATACCAAGGACATCCATATCTTAAGAAACAACTAAAAATCAAGAATTCTTGGTTCTACATTTCTGCAATCTTAATGCAGATAATTATTCTAAGCCAAACTATACATGCTTTCTTGCAAAATAACTCTAACACCTTTGGTTTGAGTGCATTAAATGTTACCTTTAATGGGAACAAATTCCTTTTGGACTGGAGGACGGCATTTTTTCCCATACTAATTATAATAAGTGAATACAAAGCTCTCAGAAAAGGAAACAATGATGAATAAAACCAATTTTTCTTCACAGTATACACTTTTCCCGTAATTGCCTCCTTGCCAATTATTTATGTGTCTGAATGGGCTTCAATATTTTGTTTTTCTTATTGAATCCAAATGAAGCTCAGATGAAGATAAAGGTTTCTAATGCTCCAATATAATTTGGAAATGATATATTATGCATAAAAGAGACTGGCATTCTTTGAATATTTTTGCGATAGTTCTCATTGTTAGCCAGAGTTTCTATTACAAAATCTCAGCACTTTAACATTGTGCTGTGAGCTGTTTTATAATAGAAAGATCTTTGGATAAGATAATTTCCAGATTAGATCAAGCACTGGATTTAGTAGTGGTAAAATATCATCCAACAATAAATTATAGAGTAAAATAATGATTGGTAGTTTGCAGATTTATGCAGTCAGAATTAAACATCAGAGTGTCCCTTCTGGGTGAAAAAGAACTTACCTAAATTGATTTTCACCTGGCTACTAAATTTTGGCATAATATTTCTTATTCTAATTAGTTATAAATCAATCAAAAATATCTCCAGTTCTCTTGACTAAGACAGAAATCTCCATATTATGTGATAGTATGGACAGATGTTTTTTCTAAAATGAAAGAAAAGAGTCTTGGAAAAAAAACCTAACTTCTTAATTATTTAAATATATGGCACAAAACACTTTTAATATAAAATTAATGCCACTGCAGGAGATATATTCAATAGCTGGTTCTGGGAAGAGATCTATATAGCAGCTGACAAAACCACAAAAAGCAAGCCACACAACTGCCAAGGAAACAATGATAAATAAATTGAACAAAATGGAAAACAGAGTTTAAAAAAAGGCAATTCTCCAAATATTCAATATCACACCTGTCCCTTGGAAGAAATGAAATCAGGTCAATTTGAGAGCTCCAGATGTTTTTCTTTCTAAGATAGAGAGCTTTCTACCAGTTTCCACAAAAAGAATTTGACCTCAATGTTGTCATTAAAAAATTAAGATAACTCTGTAGCACTTCCCAAAGTTTTTCCTTTATTACCCAATATTGTGTAGCAGAAAGTCCTTTTTACCACTTATTAAAACTCCCTATTTAAATGTCTCTGTAGTGATTGGATAATGGGTTTTATTGATGTTTACTGACGTTACCAAAAGGAAAACCACTTTTACCTAATTCTGGGTAATTTCCCAGGTTTGGGAAACACTGATTTAGAGAATTGGCAAATCTGACACAAACCTTTAGATAAGATTTCAGTGATTTGACCAATGCATAGTACGATGTAGTGTTAATCTATTTGAATCTTCCAAATGGGAACATAATAAGTCACATTGTAATATAAGAAATGTTACAGCAAAGCCACCACACTAAAATATATGTTGTATGCAAATACATCAGTGCTATAAAAATTCAATTTCGGCTAGTAGAATCAATAGATATAAGACAAAAGTTACCTTAATAAATAATAACAAAACAAAAGAACAGGTGGAAATGCCTTCTCAAGTTTTAAACAAATATAACCACTAATTGTCCAAATAACTACTTTGAATTCAATGAACACAAACATTGCAAAAATCAGTTGCAGAAGGTTTTGTGTTGAGATTGACAATGATTTATTTTCTGTTTCTTCATCATAAATTAGAAACACATATGATCATGTTTACTACATTGCGACCACATGGGAAAAGAAACTGTTTCTTTGCATGTAGTATTTCTCCATTCAGCTGAATATAAGAAAGCTGTTACAGAATTATTCATTTGTTTAGAAATGTTGACTATGTTTTTTATGGAATTGATCAACAGCAAAGAAACTATAAAGCTAATAGATAAAACTAGATAATTTATTTTTTTGGTCTACATATTGGCATTAAGGCTTACAATATCTTAATGAATTTGCTGGTACATCTATAGTTTCATTCCTGTTCTGCATTACTAGACTTACAGCATGTCAAATAAATCACTGTAATGAAGTTTGATGAACAAAGATTTTGATGGTGGTACACCATAATTATAAACATCAGCAGTAAAGCTTTTTTCAATCATGAAAGGAAAAGCACTTTGATGATGGCCTAGAAAAACTGCCTGATTAAAATTACTTTTGGCATTTCAGGCAATGGAAATCTTTAAGTATTGCTCTGACCTTTACTCTTCAAAATGCATCTTTTGTTAGTAAATTGCAATATCTTTAATCATACAATATTAAGGACACTACGAATCAGAAGAACATGCAATAAGTTTGATTTATGTATGTAAATTTGAAAGAATCTATACCCATGGTAAAAATTATTCAACTTCTAAAGAAAGAAACGGCTATAGCATCACAATGATTTCCCCCTTTCATATGGAAAGAATCAAATGAAATAAACTGCTGGAACAGACATAATATTATAAAATTGCTATGAACCTTATATTCAGATTTCTTCTTGATGTATGTCTTATAAATTTAAAACCTGGGTCAGATCAGGTGTAAGATTCAATATAAATCGAAAATCACCAGTCACTGTTTTTACATTTCTGCACATATATAAAAAATGACTATTTCACAGAGTAAACTTTTACATCAATCAACATGTTATCATAAACCATAAGTATCTTTGTTTAAAAAAAAAGACAAGATAACAAACTAGATGTTATAATGAGAAGAGGTGTGTAATTTTACTGCTCAAAATATTTTAGAAAACATTCTTGCAACTAAACAGTATGAATTTGTGGTGGAGATAGAAGACAAGGTTTGCTCAAGTTGTCTTCTTTTTTAACTCATCCTGATCTTTTTCATCATTTTTTTTCCAAGGGGTTGAGAACCAGCTGATCATTGGATCCCTGATGATTAGAGTTTTAACTGGGGGTTTTTTAGAACAAATTTTTAGAAGATCAGTTGTAAAAGAGACAAATATAATTCTAAACTCAGAAGTGCCATACTGTCAGCTTTACTGTCAGCCTGTACAAAGGAGAGTTCTCTCTAAGATACTTTCACCACCCTCCTCCTTCGAATTCCATTTACAAGATGGTTGTTTAGGTTGCAACTCTTCCTTCTTTCTCTGATTGATATGCTTCAATGTACAGTATGTGGGAATGACCTTGGGAGACTTGCCCAGAGAAAGTACCTAGAGAAAAAGTTAGATAAGAGACAATATGTATTCACCTAGGTAAAGGTGGAGCAAGAGGTTCAGAAGAGACCCTCCCTAATTTCCTGGGACAAAAGAGATGGGGAAGGAGAATTATACTTTCAGACTTGCAAGATTCTATTAATGTCACCTTACAACAAAGTAGAATAAGCTGATCTGGTTGTGTTTCCTACCTGGTATACCTGGTAACAAATAATACAAATATTGGAGTTGTTTGGTTAAGATTGTGTAACCACAACCTCTAATTTGCTTTAGCAGAATAATTAGAATGAAGGTATATCGATCATTTTATTTGTTTGCTAAACATTTGTGAATCAAAATCCTTGCTGATACCTTGCCAATCATCCAGAAATTGAATATACATTCTATCCATGCTATTATGTTGCACTTTGTTTAAAAAAAAGTCAACATTTTGCTACTTTGGAAGTTTTTTTAAATGAACTTTTAAAAAATAAATTTGCAATGTCCAGCGCAATACGGCAAATGCTACTTTCAAATATCTGCCCCAACTCAAGATATCATTTAAATATTTGTTCAATTACTACGTTATATCATAGCATACTATAGTATTTTTATAGCTATATTTTACAAAGACTTTAGTCCTACTATTAACACGTAACAATATCTAAGTCACATATTCATCTGATCAAAAGATTGTCATTGATATATGAAAAAATATATCAAGATATATAACAGAAAATGCTAATATATTTATAGACTGCCTGCAAACAGATTGGAAAAGTAACAGGACATGTAGATTGTTAAAAACTCTAGAAAATATTCCCTTTTCTCTTTGTCATTTTCTGATCCATCTATTATTAAGCCTTTCTCTCTACCACTTTCTGATCCATCAAACTTTACCTCTACTATTTTTCTCAATAGAACAGTAAAAGGTGAAAAATACATAAACTACAACGTTTCTTTTGAGTTGCATGGTCAACAGAATGACAGAAAAAATAACTACCCAGTGAATACACCAGACATCTGCTATTATTTCACTACCGAATCACAATGATGAATAATCAGGAAAACAAAAAACAAAATGCATTAAACAAGTGGTGAGTCTGGAATGATTCCGTTTCCTCTCAATATGTCACTTTCAAAGATTTTCTTAGCTTATGAACCAAAGATCATTCTAACCACTGAATCGTTAAAAATAATGTGATAGCATCCATCCAGGCACTGTTGAGTTGAGAAGGCTGTGGCTGAAATAAGTGTTTTTTTACATCATCACTTCTCATAACTTCTTAATTCTCTCTCTCTTCTGAAAATATTTAAATCTTGAAAATAAGATGCAACAAGACAGATTATATCACTGAATGCCAGTTTTTGATTTCAGAGATATACTGTATCCTGACTCATTGTGCTTCACTTTTTCCAATTCTTTCAGAGTTTATGCAGGATCTATCGCCATTTTGGTTACCTAAAATGAAGGACATGAACTGACCACAGTAAACACTTGCACATAATAAATTCTTTCTGATTATGAGAAAAAACTTTTAAGACCCACTTTGTTAATTGATAAATAATCTTTGATAGTTATGTGAAAGAATATAGAAAGAATTTGGTTTTATTAAAGAAAAGAAAGCAAAGGGTTTTTTTTCCAAATCAAATCAATAAAAACTAGGTTGATGGCCACAAAATATTCTGGGATTTTATAAAGAATATTATACTCCTGTCCACTATCACCATCAATACTGATGCTAATGGGGCTGGTTTTTTCATTTGCTTTTAAAATACTCCCACTGTTAAAGCATGAAAAAGGTCAAGGAAACAGTAATACACTTACTGTAAGAGAGAAAATGGCAAGGAAGGAAAGGCCCGGTCCCACTATACTTACAGATGCAAAGAGGATGTAAAACGTTAAAAAAAGCTTGCTATACGTTGGAAAATGCCATACATCTGTTGTGTATTCACTGCATACGTGTTTCATACACTCTATCTGTCGAGCATCTGTCCACTGCGATTTCATCCGCGCAGGAAGTTTTGAGCTGCACAAAACTTTGTGAACGGATGAACTTTCCGCCGTGTACGATCTACATCCGCGACACATACGGGCAACAAACGTTCTATATCCGTTTATCATCCGTTAAACGTCCGTTGTATCCTCTTGGCATCCTCTGGCAATCCCCTCAACTCACATCTGCTGCAGCTGAAAATGGAAAGAGGGAGGAAACAAAAGGTACAGGGAACATCTACACAGCGTTAGTAGCACGGAAATAGATAGAATGTAAGCGGATGCATCTCGTATATAAAGTATTAAAAACGGACAAAATGTTTGTATCTGGGATGTATCTTGTATATTTAGGATGTCTGGAGTATGTCTAGAGTATATAGAAGGACACCTAGCAGACAACCAATATTTTCTATAAAAAGGGGGAGAAAATCATCTGGATCTCAGTATGAGTCCAGCAGCCGTGATGTACAGAACTCATCACCCTTGGTCTTGTTCTTCAACATCATCCATTGTTCTCCACTATGGATGATGACACAGTCTGTATGATAGCTGCACTCATTCATCACCAGAACCAAAACCTGTTCAGACTGTATCAGTTTTTACCCAGAAGGAGAAGGAGACGTCCAAGAGCTGTGTGGGTCCGAGGATGGATTGTGAGAAGAATGGAGTTTGGACTGTATGACCAGTTGATGGTGGAGCTGAGGAATGAAGACTCTCGTGCATTCCAGCACTTCATGAGGATGCCACCAGCCACGTTTGACAAACTTGTACAGCGTCAGAGACCCAGGTTGACCAAGCCTAGCACCAACTTCCATCCCAACCTGGACCCTGGACTGAAGATGGCACTGACTCTGCGACACCTGGCCTCTGGAACCACATACAGAAACATGCAGCATGCATGGAGGGTGCCACAAAACATCATCAGCAAAGTAGTCAGAGAAGTGGTACAGGCCATCATTGAAGAATATGTAGGTGCTCCTCAGGTGCCCCACCACTGAACAAGGCTTGAGAAAACTTGCAGAAGAGTGGTATCAGAGGTGGAACTTTCACCACACCGTTGGAGCCATAGATGGGAAGCACGTGGCCTGCAAAGCTCCAGCCAACTCAGGGTCCACTTATTTCAACTACAAGGGCTTCTTCAGCATCATTCTCTTTGCCATGGTTGATGCTGACTACAAGTTCATCTACACTGATGCTTCAGGCAACGGGTCAGCTTCAGATGGCCAGGTATACAACGCAAGTGACCTCAAGGACGGGGTGGAATGCAACCTCATCATGGTTTTCCAGGTCCAGACCCCCTACCCAATGACACACAAGTTGTGCCCTACTTCATCGTGGGTGATGACGCCTTCTCCCTCAGAACCTACCTCAAGAAGCCGTACACTTCAAGATACCTCACCCGTGAAGAGAGGATCTTCAACTACAGGCTGTCCAGGGCAAGACGGGTGGTGGAGAACGCCTTTGGCATCCTGGCCAATAGGTTCCAGATTACTTCTCACCACCATGCAGCATCACCCACAGACTGTGAGGAGCATTGTGGAAGCTTGCTGCATCCTGCACAATCTCATGCGCACTCGCTACCCAGTGTTGCAGAACAGCCTTGTTGACCATCAACAAGGGAATGGGGACATGGAGCCTGGTGAATGGAGGCAAGGACGTAACTTGATAGACACTGTGGATGTACAAGGCCCCAACAGAGCTTCACGTGAAGGGAAGAAGAAGCGCAATCTACTGAGACACTGGTGCAACTCCCCAGCTGGAGCAGTGGAATGGCAAGACAGGATGGTAGATGATTAATGGATGCTTCCTTGAAGCTGTCGCGTAACACTGATGAGATTGTGCCATGTATGTTGAGTGGTCCTACAATGAATAGGGTGTTAATAAAGAGCTTTTTTTATTTTAAAATGTGTTGATACATGAATAAATTTTTATTGATAATAAAGGTCCATATGTGTGGCAGCTGGGATGGTGGACCATACAGTCCCACTATGCTTGCACTGGAGGTTTATCTATCCCACAGCTATCCTTATCTATCCCACAAGCATGCAAAGGCTTAACCTTTTTTTCAAAGTTTTTACCAACACTTTATTAAGTCAACAAAAAGAACCAAGTAAACTTTATTAAGTGTCTTAAGCAAAGATAAACTTTATTAAAAAAAGAAAACAACTCAGTCTCTGTGACTATTCTGAGTCAGAATAGACTATTCTGTGTGCGTGCTGCATCCTTTTATATCCCCAGAGCTGACTCAATTCATACTCCCCACATGCGCAGTGAACGCTTTGCATCCGATATACATCCGCGCAGCATCCCCTTTGTTTCCTATAGGCGTCCATGATGCATCCGCTTCATCCACTATGCATCCGCCCCTTCTGCTATGCGTCCACTTCGAAATTCTCCCCTGGAACCCCTTCGGAGGTGTCATCTGCTTCCATCCACTTTCATCCGCTAGGCTTCCTATGAACATCCATTTAACATCCCCGCTACATCCTACCCACATCCGTTCTTTTCCGTTCTGTTTATGCAAATTTCTGCCACTTTCTGGAGCGGATGAGAACCGATGGAGCCACCCCCGAAATTTTGCTCGTCCGCTGTGTCCTTTCTGCATATGTTTTGCGTCCATCGGCCAGTGGGACCGGGCCTTAATGGACAGTAGGGAGAAAGCAGAACTGCTTAACTCATCTTGGCATCAGTCTTCACACAAAAAGAAACTATAGCCCAACCTACCAAAAACCTAACAATAAAAGACGGACTAGAAATAAAAAATTAAAATAAGCAAGAAAGTGGTTAGAGAACACTTATCTCAGGAGTGTCAAACTCAGCTGGCCAGGAAACAGCAAAGGATCGGCCTGCAGTGCCTCTCCCAGTGAAAACAGAGGTATAGGGAGCGCACACATTCCATTTTGACTAAAAAGGGTTGCAGGAGGTTCTCGTGGCTGAAAACGGCGTGTGTGGGGGGTCACGTACGCATCCCATGCTCCCTTTTTACTGGCAGAAGGCTGCAGGAGGAAGTCACGACCAAAAATGGGGCACAGGGGGGCTGTGCATGCACCCTACACTCCGTCTTTGTGGCAAAGGGCTGCAGGAGGCCATTGGAGTCCCCCCAGGCTCAGTTTTTGCTGGCAGAGGGCTATCAAAAACAATCTAAAAACAAAACAAAAGAAGAAATATTTTCCCTTTTATGTTTGGGCATGCAAGAAGGGATAAGAAAGAAGAAAGGGGAAGAAGAAGAAAGAAAAGGAAAGATGGGAAGAGAGCAAGAAAGGAGAATGAAGAGGAAAGGAAGAAGAAAAGGAAGGAGGGAAGGAAAATTAGAAGAGTGAGGGTGGGTCTCAGGGAGGTCCTGCCTTAACACTTGGCCACCACAGATGGCCCCAACACAAGTCCTATGTAATGCCCACTATGGCCAGACACACCCTAGCCACAGCCACAACCCGCTCTCAATGAATATCGAGTTTGACACCACTTACTTTATCTTATCTTGATGAATATAAATCAATTGGACAGATTATCAATTGGATGGAGTTCTAAAGGAGCTGGCAAATGTTATCTCAGAACCATTGTAACATATCTTTCAAAAATCCTGGAACACTGGGGAATTACCTGAGGATTGGAAAAGAGCTCATGTGGTTCCCATCTTCAAACACACACACACACAGAGAGAGAGAGAGAGAGAGAGAGAGAGAGAGAGAGAGAGAGAGAGAGAGAGAGAGAGAGAGAGAGAGAGAGACCGAGACCCAGGAAACTGAAAACCAATCAGCCGAACACCAATACCTGGAAAGATAATGGAAAAGATAATCAAAAAACCTATCGGCAAACATCTAGAAACCAACAAAGTTTTAATTAAAAGCCAGCACAGATTTGTAAAAAAGTAGATGCCAAATCAATCTTATTTCATTTTTTGATAAAGTGACTAAAGCCCATGTCACACTGCACCAATGGATGCAAAGAGGATGTAAAACGGACAAAAAAGCTTGCCATCCGTTGGAAAACGCGATGCATCCGTTGTGTACTCACTGCATACGTTTTTCATACTCTATCCGTCCAGCATCCGTCTACTGAGATTTCATCCGCTCAAAAAGCTTTGAGCTACACAAAACCTTTTGAGCGGATGAAGTATCCAACGCGTCCGTTCTACATCCGCTACGCATACGGGGAACATCCGTTATACGTCCATTGTCATCTGTTATGTGTCCGCTATATCCACTAGGCATCCGCTGCACGTCCACGCAACTCAAATCCGCTCCAGCGGAAAACAGACACAGGGAGAAAGCGAAACAGACGCCGAACGGACACACAGCGTTAGTCGCACCGATGTAGAAAGGATGAAAGCGGATGCAGCTCAGATATAAAGCATTAAAATGGAAAAAACGTTCGTATAGGGGACGTATCTCGGATATTTAGGATGTCTGGAGGATGCCTGGAGTATGCGGAAGGGCACCTAGCCGAAAACCGACATTTCCTATAAAAAGGGGGAGGAAATCACCTGGATCTCACTTTCAGTCCAGCAGCCCTGCAGTGCAGACCTCTTCAGCCTTGCTCTTGCTCTTCCACAGCATCCATTCTTCTCCACCATGGATCATCGCACGCTCCTTTGGGTAGCCACCATCATTCAACACCAGAACCAAGCCCTCTTCAGGCTCTTTCACCTTTTCTACAGGAAGAAAAGCAGGCGGCCAAGAAGTGTCTGGGTCCGACGATGGATCGGGAGAAGAGCGGAGTTTGGACTCTATGACAAGCTGATGGTGGAACTGAGGAACGAAGAGACTCGTGCATTCCAGAACTTCATGAGGATGCCGCCAGCCATGTTTGAAGAAGTTGTGAAGCATCTGAGACCAAGGTTGACCAAGGCGAACACCAACTTCCATCCCAGCCTGGACCCTGGACTGAAGGTGGCACTGACTCTGTGCCACCTGGCCTCCGATACCATGTACAGAAATATGCAGTATGCCTGGAGGGTGCCACACAACACCATCAGCATTATGGTCAGAAAAGTGGTGCAGGCCATCATCGAAGAATACCTGCAGGAGCTACACCAGTGTCCCTCCACTGAACAAGGCTGGAGGAAACTTGCAGAACAGTGGTATCAGAGGTGGAACTTTCCCCACACCGTTGGAGCCATAGATGGGAAGCACGTGGCCTGCAAAGCTCCAGTCAAGTCAGGGTCCACTTATTTCAACTACAAGGGCTTCTTCAGCATCATTTTCTTCACCATGGTCGATGCTGACTATGAGTTCATGTACATCGATGCTTCAAGCAACGGGTCAGCTTCAGATAGCCAGGTATACAACGCCAGTGACCTCAAGGAGGGGATAGAACGCAACCTCATCATGGGCTTCCCAGATCCAGACCCCCTGCCCAACGACACACAAGATGTGTCCTACTTCATCGTGGGGGATGACGCCTTCTCCCTCAGAACCTACCTCATGAAGCCCTACACTTCCAGATGCCTCACCCATGAAGAAAAGATCTTCAACTACAGGCTATCCAGGGCAAGGCGGGTGGTGGAGAACGCCTTTGGCATCCTGGCCAACAGGTTCCAGGTACTTCTCACCACCATGCAGCATCATCCACGGACCGTGAAGAGCATCGTGGAAGCTTGCTGCATCCTGCACAATCTCATGCGCACCCGCTACCCAGTCTTGCAGAAGAGGCTTGTGGACTGTCAACAAGGGAATGGGGACATGGAACCTGGTGAATGGAGGCAAGGGCAAAACCTGATCGACACTGTGGATGTACCAGGCCCCAACAGAGCTTCACGTGAAGGGAAGAAGCAGCGCAACCTCCTGAAACACTGGTGCAACTCCCTCGCTGGAGCTGTGGAGTAGCAAGACAGGATGGTAGATGCTTAATGGATGCTTCCTTCAGCCTGTCTCATCACACTGATGAGATTGTATCATGTATGTTGAGTGGCCTTACAATGAATAGGGCATGAATAAAGAGTTGTATTTATGTTGAATATCCATATGTGGATCAATGATTAAATTGTTATTGATAATAAAGGGCTATAGGTGTGGCAGCTGGGTGGGTGGACCATACAGTCCTTGCTTGCACTGGAGGCTTATCTATCCCACAACTATTACCCATCCCACAGCTATTACCCATCCCACAGGTATCCCTGCCCATCCCACAGCTATTACCCATCCCACAGTTATCCCTGCCCATCCCACAGCTATTACCCATCCCAAAGGTATCCCTGCTCATCCCAAAGGTATCCCTGCCCATCCCATAAGCATGCAAAGGCTTAACCATTTTCTAAAAGTTTCCACCAAGACTTTATTTAGTAAAAGAAATGACCCAAGTGTGTGAAGCAAAGATAACCTTTATTAATAACAGTTAAGTAAAGCATAGGACTTTATTTAAAAAGCAAAAGGAACCAAGAAAAGTGTCCCAAGCAAAGATAAAGTCTACAGGTAACAACTCAGTCTCTGGCAATGTTCTCAGCCACTCTGAAGCATGTCCATGGTCTCAGGTGTAAAGGGTCCAGGGGTTGTGGAGCTGGCAGTGGCTGGAGTGCTGGTCTAAGGTGCCATTGGGGTGCCTGGCCCCGAGAGGACAACAGGAGGTGGTGTGTTCAGGAAGCTCTCAGAAAGCTGGCTCAGCCCAGTGAGGTTGAGAGGTCCTTCATCCAGGACCTGGGATGTCAGGCACAGGACCGATGACAGATGTTCTGAGGACGGGCTTGGCTGTAGGGTGGAGGAAGTAGGAGTGCAGTAGAGATGTCTGGTGTGGAGCTGGGCGAGGTGAGGCATCTGTGGCGTGCGAGGAAACATCGGTGGCATTGGTGGCATCAGTGGCATCAGTGGCATCTGTGGCATCGGCATCGGTGACATCGGTGGCATCAGTGGCACCTGTGGCATGCAAGGAACCTGTGCCTGGACTGGGAAGGGCTGCCTCTGTTGAGGGAAGTCCTGGTAGCCATAGCCTTGGTTGGAGAGGGGCTGTTGAAAGCCTTGGAAGGGCTGTGACATCGCCTGGGGTGGAGGAGCAGACCTGGAGTGGGTGGGAGCAGGTTCAGCTGGGCCTGGAGGGTGGTGCAGCAGCACCATGATCCGTTCCTTCATCACCTGGTACTGGGGCTCAGGCATGTCCATGAGGTTCTGGGTCACGTAGGTGAGGAAGGGCTTGCGGTTTGAGGATGGAATCTCAAAGTGTACCAGCTGAGAGAGGAGATCTGTGCTGGTCTTGATGGTGTCCCTGATCTCCAGCAGGACAGTGTGGCTCTGTCCCTCCGGTCTGCCTCTCTGCCGCTTTCTGTGGAGGTGGAGCTGAGGGTGGGTGTGGGTTGATCCCTAGTGGTCGCTGCTACTTCTTGCTCCATGTGTGTCAGAGAATCCTCCACATCCTCCGGCATTGGGTGTGCAGCTGTCGGGGGGGTCTCTGTCGCGGGGCGCTCTGTGGACACCTGCCAGGACACAGTCGCTGTCTCCTGGCCAGAAGAGGACTGGCTGTCTGTGGGCTGCCTGAGAGTGAGGGTAGACAGAGGAGCTGCTCTTCGGTGGCGGACCTCACCCTCCAGGAAGCTGCACTTTGCCATGACAAAGGTCTCCCTGTTGGTGAGCTTGACCGCGGCCTGGCCAGACTTCTTCAGGTGCAGTTTCCTGTACCAGGTGTGCATATGCTTCCACCACCCGAGGAGGACATCAGCAGTGTAGCCCAGGCTCTCCGCCTTCTGCCGCCTGCTTCCGCTTGGTGTCTCTATACAGTCTGTGGCCCTTCCTCCACATGTGCTTGTTCTCCCTCAGCCACTCCAGCACCTCCTCCTCTTGCTCCTCTGCGATGGAATACTGCTTCCTCTCTCCCTTCTCCTTCTCCTTGCCTTGCCTCTTCCTCCCTCTGGCAGGAACTTCAGCATCAGGGCTTTGGGGCTGGTCCACCACAGCAGCAGCAGGAGAAGCAGCAGGAGAAGCAGCACCAGCAGCAGGAGAAGCACCACTAGCAGCAGCAGCAGCAGCAGAAGAAGAAGAAGCAGCAGCAGCAGAAGAAGAAGAAGCAGCAGCAGCAGCAGAGTCAGCGCCAGGGGGCGGGATGGTGGATCTATCCCTCTTGCCAGGCCTGGCAGAAGATGGCACAGGCTTCCTCTTCTTCCTCATGGTCTCTGATGAAGATGTCTCTGGCAGCAGATCCTTCCTCTGAATGGTGACCTGCTTGCAAGCTGCCTCCTTTTATATCCGTGGGGCTGACGCAATGCATCCTCCCCGCATGCGCAGTGATCCGCTACGCATCCGCTAAGCACCCGCTCTTTCCGCTACGCGTCTGCTTTGCTATGCTTCCCCGGAAGCCCTATGGACATGCCATCCACTTCCATCCGCTAGGCTTCCGTTGAGCATCCGTTTTACATCCACGCTACGTCCTCCCCCCGTCCGTTCTTTTTATGCAAATTTGGGGCACTTTTGAGAGCGGATAACAACGGATGGAAAATTTGCTCGTCCGCTATGTCCTTTTTACATACGTTTTGCATCCATCGGGCAATGTGACCTAGCCTTAAATAAGTAGATCAACAAAACACTGTTGACAGACTTCAGCAAGGCATTCAAGAAAGTAGATCACAAGCTAAATTTGCAAATGACACTAAGCTGGTAGGAATAGCCAACACCCCAGAAGACAAGCTCGGGGTGAACAATTGTCCCTATCTAACAATATGACATTTAATGTGGAGAAAAGTAAGGTTTTAGGCAGGAAAAACCAAAGTACAAATACAAATTAGGTGAAACCTGACTCAAAAACAGTAACTGTGAGAGGGATCTTGGAGTCTTTATGGACAATCAGTTAAATATGAGCCAGCAGTATGCGACAACAGCCCCCCAAAAAACTAATGCAATCCTTGGTTGCATAAACAGAGCAATTGAATCAAAATCACATGACATATTAGTTCTGCTTTATAAAGTCTGAGTAAGACCATACCTGGAATACTGCATCCAGTTTTGGTTACCACATTACAAAAAAGATGTTGAGACTTCGGGAAAAAGTGCAAAGAAGAACAACTAAGATGATTAAAGGCCTGGAGACTAAAACATATGAAGAATGGTTGCAGAATTTGAATTTGGCTAGTCTGGAGAAAAGAAGGACTGGAGGGACATGATAGCAGTATTTCAGTATTTGAGAGACTGTCACAGAGAGGAGAGTGTCAACTTATTTTACAAAGCACCAGAGGCAGAACAAGAAACAATGGATGGAAATTAATCAAGAAGAGACGCAACCTGGAATTAAGGAGAATATTCCTAACAGCGAGGACAATTAACCCGTGATTAACCCGTCACTTGCCATAAGAAGTTGTGTTTCATCACTGGATGTTTTTAAGAAGAGACTAGACAGTCACTTGTTTGAAATGGTACAGAGCAGTGGTCGCCAACCAGTGGGCCGGGGACTACTGGTGGTCCGTGAGAAAATTTTGGTAGTCCTCAGAGAAATGTCCCCCTCAAAACACTCTCCCCAAAGTGATTAATCCAGGCTGCACAGGAACACAAAGCTGTGCCAGCCACATGGCCTGCCCACCTGATGGCCTCCACCCTTCAGCTGAGCGCAAACCTTGAGTTGGAAGTGGAAGGTAAGATCAACAGCAGGAGAGGGAAATTTGCCCAAGGGTGGCTTACTGACAATGGTGGGAAAGTCAGTCCCATATTCCAGAGTTGCAGTAGTCACAGGACTGGCCCTTTGGTCATCCCAGAGCAGCTCCTCCAGTCCATGGCAAGCCAGTGCACCCAGGTGGAGGAGCAGCTGCTCCAGGATGTGACTACTACAGCTATGGAATATGGGACCGACTTTCCCACCAACATCAGCAAGTCATTGTCAGTCAAAATTCATATTAGTACTCTGCGGGATTTAAAATTATGAGTTTGGTGGTCCCTGAGGTCCAAAAGGTTGGTGACCCCTGGTATAGAGTCTCCTGCTTGAGCAGGGGTTGAACTAGAAGACCTCCAAAGTCCCTTCCAGCTCTATTGTAATTGAAAGCATAATTTCCAATCAGTTGCCAGAAATAGTTGCATAAACTGTACCACAAATTGACCTCATTCACCAACAAACTGAAGTATCAAGCTGTACAGCAGTTAGTATTTCTCCCATGCTCTTCTACTGCCATTCATCATGCTGTAAGTTTTTATCGGTAATCAAATGATGCCATTGTCAATTCACATTGGCTGAGGTTTGATTTGTAGCACTGTAACATAAGCCATTTCAAGAGGACCACAAGCAATCTTTCTTTTCCAAAATGAGGCTTTCCATCACTTTTCCCTCACTATAGTACTCACTTTAAAAAGCCAATCTTTTATGCCAATAAATCTTTAGGATGATATGAAATATGATCCTGTAAGATATAATATGAACTTGTGGAGAGGAATTCTTCAGAATCCTTTCCGTCTTGGAAGGTATATGTCACCAATATAAATTGAGACTTTATGATGATTTTTAGACACTATAGGAGTGAGTCAATTTGGTGCAATGGTTAAAGCACTAGGCTAGAAACTGAGAGACCACACACAGACCTAGGCAGGTCACTCTAAGCCCAAATAAGGAGGTAATGTCAAGCCACTTCACAAAATCCTTGCCAAAACAGCTGGAGGGTCCTGTCCATGCAGTACCAGGAGTCAATAAATGACTTGGAAGGCTCCTTAGCTCCCAAAATGGGTACAAACAAATATAAGTATAGGGAAATGCTACATGTATACAAAAATCTTGCTTATTCTGCTGTTGTGGTTTCGACAGAAAGAAATGTGGAGCCGAAGAATGAAAATGTCTGCTTTAACACTATTTTATCAAAGTTAAGCCAGAGAAGCTAACAGATATGTTGCTTGGGCCTGGAAACTGAATACAATGCCAATCAGAAATTTGTTCCTATAAATACATAAATCAATCTGGTTATGATACAAAATGGTACAAAAATGCCATACTTCCATCCAGAATTTGCCTGTTAAATGTGTTTGCTGTCCATCTCATTGTTGCAAGTGACTCTACAACACTGTTGCGGGAGTTGGACATATATATGCTTATATTATTATTATGGTTCATCACATGGTCAGCCAGATGTCTAGACTGGATTTGGCATATTTATTTATTATCAAGTCATTCCCAAGGACCTGGGATAAGCAAATATTATTGTTTGATGGTGTTGATTGTATAATAAAAGTATTATAGGCAGTCCTTGATTTACGATCACAACTGAGTCCAAATTTTTTGATGTTAAGTGAAACACTGGTTAAGTAACTTTTGCCCCATTTTACAACATTTATTGTGCAGTTGTTAAGTGAATCACTGCAGTTGTTAAATTAGTAACCCGATTGTTAAGTGAATCTTCCTTCCCCACAGATTTTGCTTGTCAAAAGATCTATTACATGACCTGGGACAGATCTTTTTATTTTTATGAATTAACCCTGCACCTTTGGTTCTACAATTCAACATGCCAAGAGTATGCCATTGCAATTATGTGATAGTGGTACTTCTTCCTAAGTAGGAAGGGCAGGCAGGAGGGAAGTATATTATGAATTTAGCTCACTAGTTGTAAAGAACTGGTGAGTGAAAAAAAGATTCACAATTTTTTTCTAAAATCAAAGTGTAGAATTTAGCAGTTAATCTTACTTTTCTTATTGAATCGAAAGCACTGTAGCTGTTAATATAATTTAATAAAATAATTAAAAAATAATGCTATAGATCCAGCAACACCAAGGAAGTAATCAGCTGATCCCATGAGTCAAAAAGCTAAAAGCAATAAAGCATATATAAATATAGTAATTGAAACTAGTATGCCAGCTGACCTACTGAAAGTCAACTAATTTTTACGTAAGGACAAAAAAATGTCACTTTATTTCATTTATTTTGTCTACATTCTTTGATATTCCTATATAATTGCAAGCTCTCTCACAAAGAATTCCCCACTAATCATTAATTCTCTTGATATTTATCCAAATTATATGGGTGTTATTATTCCATTTTTGGGGACTTACAACTGTGTTCCAAGCACTCAAGTTATGTCACTCCCTCATCTCTATTTATTTTCACACCACCACCATGAGATGGATTAACTAAATTCATACACATTCACCAATTTTCTCACCTTTTGAAGATTTGAACTGGAGGTCCCGTAGTTTAACCACTATGTCATGACACAACAATGAATCAACTTGGGGACTTTGGCCTTGCAAAGAATAAACCAAGTAACTGATTGTTATTCATAACAATCGAGTTATGAATCAGCTAAGTCATCCAGGCTGCTTTGGAAATACAAAACAGGGCAACAGCTATCATTTCATGGAAAGAATTACTGTAAGAGCCTTCCTTTCAGAGACCTACAGGCCAGGAAACTCATTGTGTTATTTGTTCATAATTGAGCATTTTCAAAGAAAAGCTGACTAACGCAACAAGTGGAATCTGTTTTCTATTTGTGGTGCCAGCCTTATTTGGCTTGGGCAACGTACAGCTTTCTTTAGCAAACAAATAAACTATAAACCAGTGACCCAAAGAATCTTGGAAATTTTGCTGAAAAAGACTGTCTCTCTTTCTCTCTGAGAGAACTGAAGCCTTTCAAGAGTTTCAAAAAGTAATTCCCCAGATGCTCCCTCATGAATATGCTGTGGTCAAGCAGAACACATATTGTTCTGACCATTTCCAAAACCATTTGAACTATAGCTCCCATCATCCATAACCAGCAGGAGACCAAGGTGATGACAGTTGTAATTCAATCTATCAGGAACACACTGGAATGGAAAAGACCAACTTCCAAAAAAAAAAAAAAGAAAGAAGCTTATTAACGAGTTGTTTAATACAATTCTATATCCTGTCAAGAATTTCATGAATAAATACATGACAAAACTGGTAGTATCAAAATCATTTTAAAAATAAATAAAATATCTGTAATTTAAGTGATCCAGAAAAAAATTAATATATTCAAATGAGAGCAAGTTTGGTGCAATGGTTAAGGCACTGGGCTAGAAACCAGGAGACTATGAATTCTAGGCCCATCTTAGGCACAAAACCAGCTGGGTGGCCTTGGCCCAAACATCTTCTCTCAGCCCTACATAAGAGGCACTGGAAAACTTTCTGAAAAGCCTTGCCAAGAAAACTACAGGGACCTTTTCAGGTGTCTCCGAGAACTGGACATGATTGAACAGAAGAAGAAAAAATTCAAATGAACCTGAATCATGGGAAAAGATAAACTTTTAATTTCCAGAATTTTGACCAGAATAACTGAATCAATCAGTAAGTAATATCAACCTAACAAACCCTCATAGAGTTGTTGTAAAGATAAAATAAAGATGGAGAGAAGCAGGTATACAAACTTTTGAGCTCAAAAGAAACATGAACCAGAAAAGTATTGATAAATAGCTCAGAATTTTTAAATGGTCATTGAGATTTGGAAAATGAGTATGTTAAAGATTGTATGATTCAAAACATCTTTGATTATAATATAATGCTTAAACTGTGGAAAAATATATGGAGAAATGGATTGAAATTTACATTGAAAATGCAATCTGTAAAAACAAATCTTTTAGAAAATGATGTATCATTGGTATTTAATGCCGAAGTAATTGTCAAAGATGAAGCTGTCTCAAATGCATGCTAGAAATATTAATTGTAAAGAAGATAGCCTTTTAACCATCTGGTAGACTTGTGATAGAGCAAAGAAATATTGGGACTATATTTTATCTTAATTCAAAATTAATATAAAATTGAATCCAGAGCAGTTTTTAAAGGACTGTTGGATAAAGAGGTTGAAAGAAAATTCAGAATTTGGCTATCATATGTGTTGAACAGTGGCAAGAATTTTATATGCATAAAAATGGAAAGATATTGATACAAGATATTCCACAATGGAAGAATGGGTGGTAAAGCTGAGAGAATTTATGAAGATGGCAAAACTGACTGTTTTAATTAAAGAAAATGAGAGATATGGGGAGCATAATCAATACTAAATTACTACACCAAATCTGCTATAACAGAGTTGTTTCATGGTTTCAAGTAGTAACTGCTTCATTTAATGACTAACTTGCCAGTGCCTTGTGGTCACTAAATGAGGACCTCTTGTAGAATGCTATGAGTAATTATCTCTTAATTCCTGCCCTGCCACTTTCCCCCCAATGGTTTCTTCTAGTCCTACTATTCTCTAAACAAAGCATCAGGCTGCAAATTGTCACTGTTTTCATTTTCTAAGATAGCTTATGCAATTCATTGGCACCCAAAGGAATTCTTAGAAAATAAAGCTAATAATAGAGACTGATGCTTTTACTGCAATGTGCCAACTTTTCATTTCCAAACAAATAATTTAAAAAAAAATCATACAAAGCAAGAAGGGTGCCTTTTTTTAATTTACAATGATTAATGCCAGTATGATCTCTGCCAGTATTTTCTGGCTGGGAAACACCTCAACTAAATCTTAAACTATTCACCCCATGGGTATCAATATTAGGCCATTGAAAATACAATGTGAAACTGATTTTAATTCATTTTTGCTTATTAAAAAAAGATCCTTTGTCGAAAATATAAATCAAAATATACAGCTTTGCAATATTCAGCCAGACAAACAGACATTACAGTAAAGTCTCAGCTGAATTAAAGAAAACATGGGTGATAGATATTTGCTGTTTGTTTATGGTATTAATCTACAGAACAAAACCAACAGTCAAACTTCTTTCTTTAGATGAGATCGCAAATCAGGTCTTTGTGTGATTGTGCAGTACATGGGAGAAAAAACACCAAGAAATAAATATACTTGACTGTTTGGCTTCCTGCTGTATCCTGGTTTGCCCTCTGCCAATAAGGAAAAAAAACCTAAAAGGACAGAAGAACCTAAACAGGAAGAAAGTTGCACTGAACCATCAACAGAAGATGATAACAGGGCAAGTTAGCTTCATCCATTCAAAATGTCCAGAAAATAGAATGTACCTTTTTTTACCTTCTGCATATTTTCTAAACCGGCAGACTGCCAATTCCATAGTAATGGTTTTCAAGAAATGCCCCTGACAACAAAGATTCTCCCTTTGCCAGATCTCAGTATTTATAAGCAAGTCCAAATCTGTGAGAAAATTCAATTGAATGCAGATGGCAGGAAATTCTTTCAAAATGACAGTGGCCAAATGCAAACCACAAAGACATGAAAATACCCCAAGATACTAGACACAGAGAACATTGAATACATACATACACACACACACACACACACACACACACACACACACATATATGTGCAATTCATAATCTGTGATTGATTACTGGGAAGAGAGCTGCAGGTTAATTGGACTTCTGTAGAACAATTATTCCATTTGCCACAATTAAAGCATAAAGGGCTGAGAAATTAATGAGAAGAATTAAGGAGGTTATTTTGATAGTATGAATGCATTCCCAGGTAGATTCAGCACAGTATAAACAGGCTGGACATGTCTTTCTTACATCTTCTCATGTACTGCATAGCTGATACACCATTTGGCAGACAGGCAACTTTAATAAAATTATCTAAGTTATGTTTTCTTGGCTCAGAAAAGGACCGGTCCATGGGCTTGTACTACTCTATCTGTTGTTGAAATGAGCGTGTACTAACAATAGTTTAGCAAAAGAAAAAAATAAATAGACTTCCTTTCATTTCCCTTTAGTGATGGTAGAAACTATCCTCTTTGACTGCACACCTTCCTTCTCGACAGGATGCTCCTTTTCTCTCTTAAGTGTTGTACCTTATGATTCTTGACTCTGGATGAATGTATCTTTTCTTTTATGTATACTGAGAGTATTTATACCAAGACAAATTCCTTGTGTGTCCAACCACACTTGGCCGATAAAAAATTCTATTCTATTCTATTCTATTCTATTCTATTCTATTCTATTCTATTCTATTCTATCTTTTTGTCGTCTCATCTCAGCCTTCCTTATCATTTAGCAGAGAGGTGATCTTAAATACAGGTAGTGTTCAACTTACAACAATTCATTTAGTGATCTTCAAAATTGCCACAACACTGAAAAAGTGACTTTATGATCATTTGTGGGGTTTTTTTTACTTACGACCATTGTAGCATCCCCATAATCATGTGATCAAAATTCAGATGCTTGGCAACTGATTCATATTTATGACAATTGCAGTGCCCTGGAGTCATGTCATCGCCTTTTGCAACCTTCTGACAAGCAAAGGCAATGGGGAAGCCAGATTTACATAACAACCGTGTTACTAACTCAATGACTGCAATGATTCACTTAACAACTGTAGCAAGAAAGGTCATAAAATGGGGCAAAATTGACAAATATATAACTTGGCAACAGAAATGTAGGGTTCAATTGTGATCATAAGTTGAGGACTACCTGTATTAGAAAATAGTAGAAAACAATACATGCAGGTCAGGATTGAGATATGGAGTACTTGGTGTTCTATGAATTTGATTGCTTGCTTGCACACATTTTATTACCTAATTAATAATGAATAAGTAATCAACTAGAAGTTATATAGTAAAGCAATTATTAATCAGTGATGCAACCTGGTTGGGTAATAAAACACATGCAAGAAACTACCAAGCTTAGAGAGAAAGCTCCATACTATAAAACAACAGCAAAGCTAAAAAAAATTGCACATCACTAACAAAGTTGAATTTACATATCCTAAATATCTGGAGTCTGTTATAAAGCCTCTGAACAGTATCTGGTGTCCACTAGGCTTTTCATTCTCCACAAACCTGTGCAATTTCATTTTAAAGCAGACATTGCAGCTATTAAGTTCAAAATAGTGACTGAAAAAATGGAAGACTAAATACTACCGAATACTGAATACTTCTGAATATTGTGAAACTTCTGAGACTATCTAAGTCACCAGAGGCACTGAAGAGAATCTGATTGTTATCAACTCTTATTCATCTCAACATGCTTTAAAGATATAAAACTACAATTAGGAGATTTACCTTAAGGAAATCATGTCAGAGCGCCTAATGAAGTAGAATCTAGCATCTGAAAGCTTTGGCTGCAAAAGCCATTAGTTTCAAGGCTTATTTGCAGCCTGAATCACAGAGAAACTATTATGGAGATTATAGCAGCAGTTATAGCTAATAATACATCAACTGGAACAGTTGCTGAATGAGTTCAGTGATTTGAATTCCCCCTAGTGGCACTTAAATGGAAATGGAAATTAAAAAGTTTTCCTTAATGCAATAATTTGGATGAGAGCAGAGAACCACAACCTCTTAAATCAAAACACACTCCATCATGAGAACCTTAACTTTGTGTAGTACTGTTACACAAAAAGAAATATAGTTATATTATCAGTAATATAAAAATATGTTCCCAAAGAATACTTTAATAAATTAAAGGAAGGTTCTAAACAAAATCTTGTTTGTTTCACCTTTATTCTAACTTCTACTGCTCATCCTACTGTATTATGCTGCTTTCTCCGCAACATTAACATATATACTCTATATCTAAGACTGAATTTGCCTCTTGAACCACTAAGTAAGAGTACAGTATAATTTCTTTTTTAAAAAAATCCAGTCTAATTTTCATGGACTGCTGCTATGGACAGAGGGAGCTAAGCATCAAACATCTGCATACTTGTAAGTAATTTTAAAATGTTGTAAGCACCTCAGTTTCTTAAAATAATTCTGTTTTGTTTTTACACACAATTGTATGTAAATCTAGGCACAAAGCCAAGAGAAGACAGCCTTCTATATAGAAGATGTGGGCTGAGTAACAAATAAAATACTAATAATTACATACAGAACATTCTAGATATAGTAATGGCAAATAACTGCAGCATAATAATAAAAGAAAAGTGTGCATGGGAGGATACATATGTGCTTATCCAACTGTAACAGAATAAAGAAAATATACCATGTCTTAAAGTAGTAGTCCTCTATTTTGTAGATCTTGGAATAAAGAACTTTGCAAAGTAGGTATTTACGCTCATTCTTGGATGTCATTCTGCTTTGTACAGCAATTTGGCTCATAGTATCAACTTCCTATTTATCTCATCTTATCCTTCAGTCTTTCAGAGTTCCAGGTCATCTCATTTTCTTAGTAGTGCATTTTCTATGCATCTGACGGTTCTCAGGGTTGAATGTGGTATGCCATATACTTTAGTTTCCCTCATTAATAATAAATCAATTACAATTTAGGATTAAAATATTCTACCTTGTGCTTAACGTTTGCCCTCAGCAAATTAACTAAGTAAGCCATATGGGATTCCATGTTTTGTACTGACTTGGAAAGAGATGCTAATAATTGAAGGTCTGGAAGAGACCATACAACTGACTATGTTTCATGATAGGAGTTTAATCCCCAAATGCCAGAAGTAAACCAATTACTAAATTCACAGAAAAATGAAACAATAACCAACAGATTACTAGAGAACATTTGACTCTACAATTTTTTTAAAAAAATTCAAATACCATAGGTTTTTTAATCAAATGTATACATTACTTCTAAAATAAAGGTTGTATTGTTATGCATTTCAGTAGGTATTTTACTAAATAAGTACATTTTTTTCAAGTACTGTATTATTCTTTTTATTCTTATTCTTTTTCCTCGTGGATAGAATTGATTTATTCTGTAAACTTCATCCAAACAATTGGAGAATTCAAAAGATAATTGCAGTCCAGTTTATTATCAGATATGTATAAAACAAATTGTCACCAAATTTATTCATAATGAAAATAACTAAGTATATATATTAACCAGTGATAAACTATCGGAAACCAATACAATACATAAATACCTTCCATTTCCTTTTACTTACTTACGTACTTCTTTCCAGAGGATTTCTGCCTTGTAATTCCAATCTATATGCCACTACAAGGAATTATAGCAAGTTCATCAGTGACAATGCTGTTTGTTCTATTGCTATGAAACAATATCCTCTTGCTAGAATTATATTTCTCTACTATGAAGCCATGACCAGCTTCAAACTGCATGCAAGTAGCATTCTGACAGAGGACAATGAACTACTGAATACTGCCACACTGGATTTCCATCATTCTATACTAGCAATGCAATAATAGTGGTATACTCACAAATATCATCAAGAGCTTCTGTGTGCATTTGCCAACTGGAATAACTGATGACAGGACAGTTGTGCTTTCTCCAAAATGGCAGTGTTCAGTAGTGTTTCATCCATCATTAAGATCAATAACTCTAAGAGGCAGAATGTTAAGGAAAAAGTTCTGTTGACATTCATAAGTCTCTAAGGGTGGCCCTGGAAAATATCATAAATTTGATATTGATATCTGATATTGATATTGCTATGAATCAAGGTAACAGAACATAGCTGAGCTGAGTATTGCATAGTATAACAAGAATTTAAATGGAGAACTATGAAGATGTTAAAAAGTCAAGACATACATAAAAAACATATTGGCACTATTAAAGAATGAAAAACCAATTGAAACATTTGAGAAGTATGTATGTCTCACCCTATTCCCAAATGAAATAAAATTAGGTGAATTAAAATAATTTCTAAAGTAGAATACAAGGAAGTACTATGATTCTTCATTTACAAGTATTTCTTGCTTTGGCACAAATGATATAAGCCTGCTTTGTAGCAAGGGGAATTGTTTAGAGTCTAATCAGAATTTGTTTTTCTGACTAAAGAGATTATGACATGGGTATAAACAAAATGCAGTTAATTTTGGGCTCTGCTCCTTTGACTAGACAGGTCTCCCAGGGCTTGGATCCCACAGTGATGCTCTTTGACCTCAGAACTTTGTTTTTGTTCAAACTGCACATCTGCTCTCTTCAAATCTTTATTCTTCCCTACAGGATGATTTGGAACAGTATATGCTTGCCTATCTGTATCTGTTATGCACCTCTCTCCCCATTCATTGGGAAAAGAAAAGTAGGAAGAAATGAAATATACTACTGTTCCAATATTCTAAGTCTCTACATTTGGATGCATTCTTCTTATTTAATAGCTACAATTCTTAACTGATGGGTATAACTACAATTATTATTTAATTGATACAAACTTTGTGGGAAAGTATCTACAGGCTAACTCATGAGCTCAGCTTCTTTGATTATTATAACTTTATGGGAAAGTGTCCAAAAATCTACTCATCCCCTTGCATTCACCTGGTCCAATTAAGAGTACTGCAAATTTGTAATACAGGTTTGAGTTTAAGCAACGCATTCTCTTTTATGAGTTGCCTTCCAATCAATATTTTCCAGTTTTCATCACTTTATCAGCCCTGAATTTCAGTTGTTACACCACACTGAGGGTGACTTATTGCCCCAGCTTCCTACTTGATCACTTGGGAAAAAGACTACTCACCAGGGGTGGGAGTACCGGTCCGAACTACCGGTTCGGACCAGTTCTATAGAACTGGTTATGATTCCACGCAGTTCAGAGAACCAGCAAATCGTGTCCCTGGCTGGCCCCTCCCCTCTCTGCCCACCCTTCTCCTCCCAGTCAGTCCGTATTGTGTATGCGCAACATCGTGTGCATGCCTGACATCGCTGACTGCGTTCTTCCCTGCCCAGTCACTCCTTAAGGTATTTCTTTTTTCCCCTCCCGACGATCAGCAGATCCTATGATCAGCTGTGCTGGGATTCCTCTCGCTGTCTTACTGCTTCGGCCAGGAGGCTTCCCTGAGGCCCAGGAAGGCAAAAAATGGAGGGGAGGCACAGCACATGTACCTGGTCCACTTTTTGCCTTCCTTGGCCCCAGGGATGCTTCCTGGGAGCAAAAATGCCCCCCAAAAGGCTTCCCTGAGGCCCCAAAGGCCCCAAAATGGAGCACGGAGGATGCTGTGCCCCCTCCAGGCTCCATTTTTTCCTCCCAGAAAGCCCCAAAATGGGGGATTGCTGCAAAAAAAGCCATGCCCACAGAAGCAGTTGTTAAAAATTTTGAATCCCACCCCAGCTGCTCACCAAACAAACCTTGCCCTGATATCGCAAAATTATTCATATGTTCACACTGCTTTCCTCTGCCCTACACTATTTCAGGTGGACTGTTCTTCACTATAAGATGACAGAACAATAAAAATGACAGGAAGACCTGCAACATTAGGTTTAATGTGGCTTAGGCATGGTCTAGTAGGACAACTTGGGATGCAAGTAGACAACTTGGGATGCAAGTAAAAAAATAGATATTTTTTTCTTGATATTATTTTGTATGGCTGTTATTCAGGATTTGTTTCCTTAGTACCATGGAATTTATCCTGAAAATGTAGAAGAAATAGAAAAACCAGGAGGCAGGGTCAAGAGAGGAATCAGTCTGGAGTCATTATGTTTCCAGAAGTGATCCAAATCCATCTCCCCTTGAATTCTGAAATCTAGCAACAATTGAGCACTGACTGTTAGCTGACTAGATT
The DNA here is from genome assembly GCA_015471245.1 of Laticauda colubrina. Classification (NCBI taxonomy): domain Eukaryota; kingdom Metazoa; phylum Chordata; class Lepidosauria; order Squamata; family Elapidae; genus Laticauda; species Laticauda colubrina. Next base: position 39,432,728 of record BLBF01000020.1, on the reverse strand, counting down.
CTTATGAATAGGATTCAGCAATAAATCTTAAATGTTTGGTCCCAATTCTTTGCACCTGATAGATGATCTATTGGTTCATGTTCATTTGCAGTAGACATTGTCCCAAAAATAAATTCACATTTCATTAGAGATCCTTAGATACTTTTCTGATAACACATATTGTGCAATTATGTATCTTTTGATATTCTTAATGAAATCTCAGTTGTAGGAAAAGATGAAAACAGCTGTGGGAAATATATGAGAGGTTTAAAAACAAAAATAATAACACCTGCACATCCCTTTCCTCCCCTTTCATTATCATGGCACACAATTTCTGAAAAGGAATGTCATCGAGAAACATGCAGAAATCTATGAATGGTAAGAGAGCAAACTAGAACTAAGATTGTCCTGCCACTCTCCGAAATTAACAGAACTGTGTTACATCCAAATATTTCACAATGTTATCTGCTAAAGTTACATTTTTGTCTGTGTGATAAATTATTCTATTTAGGCTATAATTTTATTCATTATGTCATAAAATAAAAAATGAATAAGAACATTATTTTGACATTTCTAGCAAGGTAAGTCTGCAAGGAGCAAATCTGGCTCAGCATTTGGTAACATTTGATATAGTTAGTCTTCAATTTACAACCACAATTGAACCCAAAATTTATGTTGCTACATGAATCATTACAGTTGTTAAATTAGTAACACCATTAAGTGAATTTGACTTCCCTATCTTATGTCAGATGGTTATAAAAGATGATTACATGAACCCAAGACACTGCAACCATCATGACTCAGTTGCCAATCACCTGAATTTTAATTATGGGAATCAGTGGTAGTATGCGAAACACACACTTTACACAGGAGCAGAGACATTTGCGCAGGCACAGAGGCATTCTAACTCGCCTCCTACAAGCCTGCACAATGCTGGTTGCTGCAGCAGCTGCCGCATGGCACTATTCTGTGCCACGCAAAGCAGCTGCACTTCGAATTCTGGCCATAAAAGTAACAGATAACAGATAATCAGAGTTGGAAGGGATCCTGTAGGTCATCTAGTCCAACCCCCTGCCCAAGCAGGACACCCTATACCATTTCTGATAAATGGAAGCCCAATCTCTTCTTGAAAATCTCAAGTGATGATGCTCCCACAATTTCTGAGGGCAAGCTGTTCCATTGGTTGATTGTTCTCACTGTAAGAAAGTTTCTCCTCATTTCCAGATTTCTTAAATCTCTCCTTGTTCAGTTTCCATCCATTATTCCTTGTCTGGCCAACAGGCACTTTAGAAAACAGCTTGACCCCTTCCTCCCTGTGGCAGCCCCTCAAATATTGGAAGACCACTATCTTGTCTCCCCTGGTCCTTCTCTTTACTAGACTAGCCAAGCCCAGTTCCTGCAAACATTCGCTGTATGTTTCAGCCTCCAGTCCCCTAATCATCCTGGTTGCTCTTCTCTGTACTTTTTCTCGAGTCTCAACATCTTTTTTATTATGTGGTGAACAAAACTGGATGCAGGACTCTAGGTGTGGTCTTACTAAGGCTTTGTAGAGTGGTATTAGTACTTCCCTTGATCTTGATTGTATAAGTGAGTATGGGAGCCTGGGTGGGCAGGTGGGCCAAACACAGAGCAGTGGAGAGAATTGGTTCGGTCTCCACTGCTCATTGCTGCTACTGGGTCTCCAGAACCAGGCAGAACTAGTTGAATACCACCACTAATGGGAATGCTGCAAGAGTTGTAAGTGTGGAAAAATGGTTGTCAGTTGCTTTTTCAGTGCTTTGTAACTTTGAACGATCACTAAATAAACTGTTGTATGTGAGAAAAGGTTTTCTGAAACATTTCTATAACACTTTCTCTCCTCCCACCTTTAATGACAAGCAGCAGAATCTATGAAAGGGTGGACAACGTACACATGAAGCCGTATACAAGCAGTATGGAAAATCCATTCAAATAGAACAAGCTAAGGAAGTGATGAACAAACAAATCTGGAACTGACCTTCCCTTTCCAAGCCAAAAAAGTTCTCATGAAAGAAACCTAATCTGCTTAAAAGGAATGGAAGCAGCTGAAAGGATTCCAAAACAGGAAAAACCACGAGAACAAAACACCAAAAGCTGTTAAATTCTTGGTTTAAAGGATCACTTATATATGGAGCAAGCCTGAAAGTTAATTTGAACAGTTCTAGGACTAATTATAAACTTTAGAAGGGATTTGTAGCCCCACAACAAAGTCTAGATACCTTCCTAGAATCATCGAACAGATCTGAAAGAAACGACCATACATAGGGCTTGAAGGCTACTATAATCTCCTGTTATGTTTCCCAGTAAACAGTATTCAAACAGTTTCATTACTGAAAGTAGTATAACCAACCCCCACTGATAACTTTATACTTCATGACAATTTCCTTGTTATGTGGCTTCCCACTTTCCCTGAAGTGGCTAGTAGACATACGATTGTGGGAACAAGAAAAAGAGATAAATAACTCGCCCACCGTCTCAAATTATTTAAAAGGAGAGCTCCCTGCATGATGAAGGGAGCAAGAATTACAGACTACAGTAAGATGTTTCAATGCAAGGAATGTGGGTAGAATAGAGAATATCAGAAGCAAACTTTTCAGACCCCATTTATTAGTGTTTTAATTGAGGCATTCTGAATGTTCAGAAGCTCTTTTTCGTGGGTGTTTCTGAGATAAGCTATCTATTAGTTGCTTATATCTAACATTGATTCAATTACTCTCTCACACCACTGCAGCTTTAAAGCAGGGAGGCAGACAGCAGATTCAATAATGGAGGTCCAGAATACAAAGTAACAGAGTTAGAAGGGACCTTAGAGGTCTTCTAATCCAACCCACTGCTCAAACAGGACACCCTATACCATTCTGGACAAATGGCTGTCCAATCTCTTATTGAAAACCTCCAGTGAGGGAGCACCCACAAATTGTGGAGACAAGCCATTCCACTGATTAATTATTCTTACTGTCGGGAAATTTCTCCTTAGTTCTAGGTTGCATCTCTCTTTGATTAGTTTCCATCTATTACCTCTTGTCCTGCCCTCAGGCACTTTGGTAAACAGGCCAACTTCTCGGATGGCAATGGAAGTATCACATTCACATATTTTATCGTAACAGAGTGTTGTAATTGTGACAGAATTTATAATTTATAATTAAAATTTACAACTGGAATTTTTTAAATTTTGTGGGTTAATATCGACTATAACCTTCAGAAAATATAACAAAGAAAAGGAAGAAACGAAAATAAAATAGCCATAAAAACAAATCCTAAGCCCACTTTAGGACACTGGCTTTGCCAAAGTGTCCAAATAATGTATGAGTTTTCAAATTCCTCAGAACGTCAATATTTGCTGGATGGAGCAAAAGTAGGATGGAATATACTGCTTTGGGAACAATGTTACCCAGGGACTAAATAAATGCAGATTCCAGCAGAACTGCTGCATTATTGTGGTGGGCTAAACTAGAGTTGCTGCATTTTTAAAAGAAAAATATTGATAAAATAATAAACAATTTGAAAAAGCAGATGATGTGTTTATGGACATTCAGCAAACAAGGGCACTACAACAGTAATAGGCCACTTTCTTGTCATTCTTATATTTTGCCAATATGTGATTAATTTGAATTTCTAAGACTACTTTAAAACAATGGTTAATGTCCAAATTATGAAATGATCTTCATATAGAGCAGTGGTGGCTAACCTTTTTGGGCTCTTGTGCCAAAAATTGTGTGCATGCATACATGTGCGCTGGCATGCCAGCACCCAGAAAGCAATGCATGCGGGGGGGCATGCCCTCTGCGCATGCATGTGTGACCCCCCCTTATGTCCTGCCCATCTCTGCACATGTGCACGCATCTCCTGCATACCCCTGCACCCCATGCATGCGTACCAGATACCCAACAATCTGCTGGCAGGTAGCAGTGCGCGTACATACGCAGTAGGGCTCTTCCAAGAAACCTCTCGTGTGCTGGCAGAAGTGGCTCTGTATGCCACTTCTGGCATGTGTGCCATAGGTTCACCATCACAGTTATATAGCATTCTATCATATAACAAACTTTTAGATTAGGTGTTATGATAGGAGGAATCTAGGTTATAGGATCACTAGGACAAAGAAACAATGGCTGATTCCCATTTTTAATATAAATTGTCCATTCTTAGGAAAAACATAGGATATTCTTTAGAATAATGGAAAAAACAGTAATTGTTTGTATCACTTATTCAAAGAAGACATGGTATTGAAAGCCAAGACAGGATAGCTGTAAATTGACTTCACATCATAAGAATTTTGTAAAAAAACAAGATGTTCAAGTAATGCTTTCTCACCATTTGGCACAAATTGAATCAAACTGTATCTACTGCTGAATAAGATTCTGAGGCAAAAGTCTAACAAGATATATCTAATTGATTCCTATTGGAAGATTAACATGTTTAAAGTTATGAAAATTATTTTCATAACAGAAATCAATTCTAACAACCAAAGCAGACACCTTGGGTTAAAACAAAATCCTCACATTACTTTTAAGATGTTGTCTATTAGAAGGACATTTTTGCTGAACTTAATGTTTGTTTACTAAGGAAGTCTGACAGACTTGAAATGAAAGTGACAGAGAAGAAGAGATTAGAACAAAGCTATGAGGCAAAGCATTTTTTTAAAAATGCCCTATCGTTGCTCTTATTTTTAATACTCTCTTTTATACCTTCCCCACATTGTTCTTATTTTCCATAATATCAAAGTATTCCCAGCTGATATAATAAATCCTTTTAAAATTGTCTCATTCTCTCCTGAAGCCTGAATTATGGATGCCAATTTTCATTTGCTAAACACTGTACATCCAAGTCCAAAAGCAGGCTTGGATTTCTTTCAATATTGTGCAATAGAGGTATTATCCTAGCCCACACCATTCTCCCTGAGAGAAAACTGAAATGTGGATATTACTTCCACAAATAGAATAATCAAATATGACACCAGTTTATCATGCAACTGGTCTGCCTAAAAAGTTAACTCTGATCCAGCAGAATCAAATCACCATAATACAAATCTTCACCTTCTTTCTATTCCTTGTCCCACAATCTAGAATGCGGTATGTGCCATATTTCCATCAAAGTATATGACAGCAAGGAGAATTTACATGAAATTGTCATATAATTTATATGTAAGATATACAGATGTCTCCACTCATATTCAGGAAGTTATTGAAAACCAGGCTATTATCCTCAACAGTTAAGGGATGATACCCTGTTGAATGGGTTTTATTTATTTATTTATTCATTCATTCATTCGTTTGTTCATAAAAGTGTGTCTTCACACCACTTTTTTTTCTTTATTGATACTATTCTCAGTATCCATTATACTTTCGCCATGAGAAAGCCTTCAAACTGGTAAAATAAAATAAAATAATGATGGATTTCTGCTGGTGACATGGAGTTGGAGCGGCATGGGGAAATGGAGCGCTCTATTCCCAATTGCCGAAATTTGGGCGATCGGTGGCTTTTCGAGGCGAAGTCTGGTTCTGGGGGGACCGGCAAGAAAGAAGGGAAGCTTCAGAAGTGACATGGGGAGGTACAATCCCCAATGCACCAGGAAGAGACCTTCAGTCCCAATGCTGAAGAGGTCAGCCTTCATCACTGAACAGAAGGCTTGTTGTCCCGCACTACAGAAGAAGCGGAGAGTGTGAACAGTGCAGTAAAAGTGGTGGGAGCAGAAGACATTTTCGAGTCTGAAGTTTATGATCGATAAGGTGGTGGTGTTGAGGAGGTGTGAAGAGGAGCATCGAAACGACTGTGACAGCTCCGAGTGGTAATGGTCGGCAAAACAAAGGGAAGAACAGATTAGGAAGGCAAAATACGAGACCAGAGGCAGAGACACAGAGAGGAAGAGACGAGTGAAATAGAAGAAACCGAAAGTGCTCTGCTGGACATAGAGAGAGTGGTGTAACTGGAACAAGGGTGCTGAAATTTCTTCCCTTAGCATTTGGTACTTCAATGGCAGAAGAAAACCAGGGAGAAAGGAAGTTGCAGGACAGTGACAGTGCAAGTTTAATAAGACTGCCATTTTGAAGACACAAACAGCTGACTGTCAGTTTCTTTAACCCTACAGTAAGATTTAAAGAACTGCCTATCTCTGAACTTTATAATCTATATAAACTAATGGAAATTTTCTATGTAAATCAACTTTTTCTTGAATTAATTTTCATATTGACACCTATATTTATACTTATATTTTTACTTATATTTATATATCTTATATGGATACACATTTACTGAAACTTAGTAATAGTTATATAATCATAGGTTTGGTGATTGTTATTGTTATTTAAAGATATAATTACATTTATTTTATATAGACATACATTGATTGAAACTTGATAGTTATATATTCATATTTTTAATGATAGCTATTTATTGTCATCTAATAATATAGAATATATTTTTTCTCTATGATAGACATATTGACTAAAAGTTGTTGAAAGTTATTTATTTATATTTATATTTTTATTGACTGCTACTTAATTTACAAAAGAATATTACTAATTAATTAACCAATTAAATTGCAATTAATTAATGAAGAGATTGTATTGAAGAGATTGAAAAGATTGTACCTGTAATAAGATAGTTGTTACTGCATTTGGTATTGAGCTACACAGAGTATACTGAATCAGAAGATTATATTGTTTAGTTAGTATCTAAGGTTAGTACTGAAAATATAACATAGTATATATCATAGTATATCAGATTATAGCATAAAAGAGTAGAGCTAAAGGAAAGAAAGTAAAGAGAATATTGGATGGTGATTTGGGAAAAAATAGATAAGATATTAGGAGAGCGATATAGAATTCTAAAGGAAATGACTAACATCATTACTACCACCCAGAAGACCGGGAAGAAGGCCACACCAACAATAACCACAGTGATTGCACTTCCAGCAAATCAGAGATCAATAGAAGGAATGTTTGCATCATAAAAACCAAATCCCACACTGAACATGCAAATAATGCATGCTACACTACTAGCAATCCAGGAAACCATAGTGAAATTGCAACAGAATATGACTAAAAACCATGGAGAGATGAAGGTGGAAACAGAGGAAGTAAAGAGAGAAGTCAAAAGCGATAGTCAGAAACTGGATGAAAAGATAGGCTAGATACAAGATGCAATAAAGAAGAATGAACAACAAATAAAAACGATTGAGAAAAGAACAGAACAAACAAAGGAAAAATTAGATCTGATGGACCGGAGAATGAGAGAACATAATAAGGAAGTAGAAGACTCATTGATCCAACATTAAATGGAATGGGCCTCTTTCTATCTGAAGTTTCAAAATGTGGGGGACTCTAAAAAGGAACACCTGGCAATAGTAATGACGGAAATAATAGTTGAGGCTCTCTCGCAAGACAAATGAGAAATAATTAATGAACTGGACAAGGTTTAAGGAGTCTATACAAATTATGCCAGACGCTATAGATTGCCAAAAGAAGTCTGTTAGGAATGATAGTCACCTAACAGTTGGGTTGGCAATATATAAACCAGGATAGTCATTTAATATTGTTGTATCTTTAAGAGAATGTTGTAATTGTGATTGGCTGAGGTTCCTCCAACGGCCATAAGATGGAGCCAGAAACCTGCTTTGGGTTTTTTTTGCATTTCCTTTGCTTTCCTTTTGCCTTTTGCCTGATCATCATTCTGCTTGAATTGCTGTGAGTCTTGCAACTATTAGCAAACTCCGTTACCTGAACTTTGTTTATGATACTGGTAAAGAAAAGGACTTCATTTTTGGATTATCCCTGGGCAGATTATTTTGAATACTGCTTTAACCATGTATGATTTGGACTGTTTGTTGGGCTTTGTTTACCCATTTACAGGAAGTAAAACTTACATTTTACTATTCAGGATGTCTGTGTGCTGGTTGTGTGTTATTCATCATCACTCTCATTATGTTTCCCTGAGTGCACTCATTCTCCCAGCGGGGAATACCTCAACACTGGTTATGGGTCCAGACTCAGATAACTGAGAGTTAGTGTGAATACACAGTACTGTATACAGACAGCTGTCTATTGTTTAATCATGGGTTACTGTCCTGGTAAAGATGGCACAAGATCCATCAACGAGTCTATCACTGATAACCCAGCTGGATGGAACAAACTATGTTTTCTGGTCTATGAAGTGCAGTCTACTTCGGCGTAGGGAAGGGTTATGGGCTGCAGTTCAGGATCCACTGGATGTAAATGCTTGGGATCTGGATGATGAGGACGATGCCAAAAAGTTAGCTGACTTTAAACAGAACAAAGAATGAACTCTTTGTATAATTGGATTAACACTGAGTGAACAGCAGCTAGTCCGTATTCATGGAGAAGAGTCTGCTATTAGGTGTTGGGACAATTTGAAGATGATTTATGTTTGTGACAGTGTAGGTGCACACATACACCTTACACGTAAACTGTTTAGAGCACGTCTTCTGAAAGGTGGAGATATGTTACCTCATTTGAACTTTATGAAAAGAACTTTTCAAGAGCTACATGAAAAGGAACTGTTTTTTTCAGAACTGCATCAGGTTTACATCATTCTTTCCTCATTGGATGAAAGTTATGATGATTACGTAGCTTCACAGGAAGTCCTGACCAGAAATGAACTGACATTGACTGACATAACCAGACGACTGTTAGAAGAGGCAAGAAGAAGCAGGATAAAGACCAACTGAGAGAGAAACAACCACAAGAAGAGGATTTGTTTTCAACTGCCTATACTGTTAGGAAATGTTTTTCTTGTGGGGCTAGGGGATATATAGCTAGATTCTGTAAGAAGAGAAAATGACAGAATAATGGTAATAACCAGAAGGCTAAGAAGAATGTTAATTTAGCTATTTTAGCTATTTCTAACAATTCAACTGTAAACCAAAACTGAATTTCAATTTGTTATCAGTAAGGGCTTCAGTTAATATTGGTTATGTAGTAACCTTTAGGGGAGATAACTGTATAATAGAGAAAGAGGGTAAAAGTGTTCCTGTTAACTTTAGAGAATGATTTATATGTGATACATGATGACCAATTGCAGATGGCTAATTCGGTTTATAACAATGTTAAGCCATATGACAAATGTATACATTTACTGCATAGACATCTAAGGTACATTAATTTCAAAATGCTGAAACAAACTGTTAAATTGTCAGAAGGCGTAAAATTAAATCCTGGAGCAAGTACTTACCTGTAATGCCTGTAATCAGGAGAAAAGAAAGGTTACTCCAGCAACCAGACTGAATGGGTTTAAGACTAAAGAACCTTTAGATTTTGTGTTTGCTGACATAATTGGTCCTAAGACACCCAGTTTGGGAGGTGCCTACTATGTTTTGAGTATAATGGACCATTACTCATGGTATGGTTTCTGCTATCTAATGAAAAATAAAAGAGAAACGTTCCAACATTTTTTTAATTGGCTAAGATTTGCTGAAAGGAAAATGAGACAGAGGGTCATTACATTAGTTATAGATAACAGGACTGAGTTTATTAACACTAGATTCCAAACGAAATTGGCTGATGTCGAGCATAAGCGTTCTTCCCCTTACAGGCCACAATATAACTTCTTTATTAAACAAAGGGGGCAAACGTTACAAGCCATGGCTCACACTATGTTATCTGATTCAGATTTACCTTAAGCACTGTGGGGTGAAGCCATAATGTGTAGCAATCATGTTTTAAATAATGTGGTGAACACAGCAACTGGTGAATTGCCATTGACTCATTGGCATGGCAGAAAACCAAATTTAAGTTATCTACACACATTTGCAGCTCCAGCATGGGTGCATATTCCCTCACAAGTAAGCCTGAAAGGGCAAAATAGAGCTAGGAAATTATTTTTTGTAGGTTATGAAGCCAACCATAGATCGTTTAGATTCTGGGTTCCAGGCACAGCTAATGTTTACTGTAACGCTAGTGCTAAATTTCTTGAGCATGTTGGGTGGCATAAAACTAGAATAGGAATCCAACAATGATGTTGTTTCGACACCCAAGTAGTCCCTAATGATGAGATAGTTAAACCATCAATAGCCATTAAAAAGAAAGAACAGGCACAGGAGGAGGTAGAAGAACAGGAGCAGGTGGAATATGAGAGTCCACCAGTAAGCCCTGAGTTGCCTAGACATTCAACCCGTTTAACACGACCACCAGATAGATATCATGCTAGTATAGCATGCCAAGTAAATATAGTTCCTATTAACTGTAATGAAATAAAACTGTATCCTGCTCAGGTTCAGGCTGCTTGGCAGGAAGCAATGGATAAGGAACTGAAATCCTTACAAAGGTTGGAGGTATATGAAAATGTCATATACCAAATGTCAAATACCACCAGATAAGCATGCCATAGGGTATAAGTGGATTTATAAAATTAAGACAGGTATGGATAGGACTGTTACCCATAAAGCCAGGTTAGTAGCACAAGGGTTCAATCAGTCAGCCAATGACTACGATGAGGTGTTTGTACCTAGTCTGAAGGCTACCACATTACGAGCAGCATTAGTGTGGGCAGCTAAAAAGAAATACACAATAAACCATTTAGATGTGGAGACGGCATATCTACATACACCGTTGCAACATATCATATATTTAAAGAAGCCTTTGGGGATAAAAACTGATAACAAAACTGATTGCTGGAGATTAAAAAAAGAGTCTTTATGGCTTGAAGCAATCAGGCTATGAATAGAACCAGTGCATAGTAAAGGAATTAACAAAGATAGGTTTTGTAGCTGGCATGGCTAATCCATGTTTATTCAAAAAGAAAAGTGATGGTGTAATTTCAATGTTGCTATTGTTCACTGATGACATACCATTAATCACTAAAACTGAGCAAGAAGCTACTGGGATTATTTCACTGTTAGAGAAGAAATGTAAAATCAAACATTTAGGTGAGATTAAACCGTATCTTTGTTTGAAAATAGAAAAAACTAAGGGAGGCTACAAAATCTCACAGGCAGATAAAATTAACGAGTTACTGAAGAATTTTAAAATGGAACTTTGTAAACTGGCTAAGACACCAATGAGCCAGAAGTTTAGCCACAGTGATGTGCAAAGTCCTGTTTTTGATAAAGACGTTTATCAATCATTAATTGGTAGTTTATCCTATCTTAGTAATTGGTCTAGACCAGACATATCATATAGTGTCAACCAATTAGCCAGATTTAACTCTGAGCCAACTTAAAGGCACTGGGAAACTGTTAAACGTGTGTTGAAATAACTTAAACAAACGATGCATTATGCATTATATTTGGAGCCTAAGGATGAACTAGGTTTAACTAGATATGCCGATGCAAGTTTCGCTACAGACCTACCTACACGTAAATCAACG
>BLBF01000020.1:39354593-39421402 GCA_015471245.1 Laticauda colubrina | reverse complement strand
CTGACTACATGGTAAATGAATATTGGACTGTTATTTGACTATGCTATTAACTTATAATGGAATAAAATATATTCTTGATAGCACAAGCGTATCTGTTATTTTTACTGTATGTTAATAAACATACAAGCTTAGCTCACTCATTTATCTGTGTGCCTATCTGACTAACGCTGCACATTCTGTTTAGCTTGTCTACCTAACCCTGGTTGGGGAACCCAGGTTTAACAGCCACTTTCTCTCAGCTCGTTTAGGCTCAGCTCGTGTTGGGGAATTTCTGTGTCTCGTTGGGCTGTAGCATTTTTTGTTCCTGCAGACTTTCTCGATGTGCCCTCGTTTCTTGCAATGCCGGCAGATGGCATCGAGAAATCTGCATTCGGCTCGGGGATGGTTTCCTCCGCAGCCAGCACATTCCCGCCAATTTTTTCTTTCGCGCTCTTTTCTGTTCATGAGCAAACGGTGGACCTCGTCGTCTTCTTCGCTCGATTCAACTGTTTCGCCCGACTCTTCGTAGTGGGTTGTGGTGGCAGGCTGCTTTCTGTCTTTGGTTGGTGTTTCTTCGCTGTGTGTGTTCATCTTTTTCATGGCTACGGCAGATTTTTTCGCGGCTTCAGCGGCTGTGGCTTCCGCGATGGCTTCGGTAACAGTGATGTTGGGCTTGTTGAGTAATTTACTCTGTGTGGTCGAGTCTCTCAGGCCCAACACCACGCGGTCCCTCATTGCTTCGTCAATGTTCAAAAATTCACACTCACCCCCTAATTGTCTCAGGGCAGCGATGAAATCGGCGACGGTCTCTCCCTCTCTCTGGTCTCTGCGGTAAAATTCGTGTCGCTTTATTAAGTTTGACACCATCGGAGCGTAGTGTGCTTTGAGGACTCTTTGCAATTCTGTCCACGTTAGTTGTTTAACATCTCGGGGCTTCGCAAGGGCCTTTGCCATCTTGAAAACTGTTGGCCCGCAGTGCGTCAGGAATACAGCTCTCTCTGAAATGTCTTCCATTTCATTGCTCTCCAAATATATCTGGAAGCGATCAGCATAGGAATCCCAATCCTCTTCGTTGGGATTGAAGGGTGGGGGCGGTGCGTTGTTTCCAGACATCTTGGTTGTCATCTGGACTTCTTATCACCACGTGCAGGTTTTTCCGTTCAGGACGATCCCACCTTCGTCGCCAGTGTTTTGTTCGGAAAACACACAAGGTAGACCGGGTTCCAACAACAAATACTTTATTCTTTAACTAGTCAGTAAATAGGAACACTTGGCTGAAGCTGAGGCCAGCCTTTTATACAGGCTGGCTTGCCTGCTTGTAGCCAATGGCAGTTGCTTAAGTTTGCCGCCTTTTAGCAGCTCTTTGGATTGGTTCCTAGTGAACCAATCCAATGCTTAGTTTATTTGACCAATCAGGTTTTCAGATTTGGAGTCACCCACTTTACATATAGAACAATATTCTTCGCAATCGGATTTATAGTGGTTTACTTTGAGTTTGTATTGGTTGTTTGCCCATGTATTATTGAGATTGAGGCTGAAGAAATCATTGACAGGTAAGATGTTGTAACAGATAATTTTGTGTACAATGCTTAGATTGGACTGCAGGTTGCACAGTTCTAGATTGTCCAGGCCCAAAATTTTGAGCCTGGAGGCATGGGCAATTCTATTGAGTGGAGGAGTGGAATACTTTTCTTGAGAAATACCTCTGAACCCACTCAATTGTGTTAATGTCTGATATGCAGTGCAGATTCCAGACGGACAAGCTGTATTCGAGAATTGGTCTGGCAAAGGTTTTGTATGTCGTATTAACAATTCTTAAATATTTAATTTCTTAAATACCATATCACCAGCCTAGAACTGTGGCTGGAATACCAGTAATTACTACCAAATTTTATACCGACCAGCTGTATATATTTATTTTAAATGAAATCTTCCACTTATTTATACTTGTCTACATAATTCAGAACTTCAATTGGCTGCTACAATTAACATTCATATATAATTTATCTGATCTTTCTTCTCCCATATTATCCTTTCTTGTAATGGGTTGAATATCCATATTTGTTAAGCAAATGCTCTCTCAGAATTGGATGTCCATGCATAAGTTTATTTTATACAACACAGACCAATTAATGCTATAAGGCAGATCAAGAGATATTTATATTTTTGTTTCTTTTATCCAATGCTTTAATTAGTTTCTTTTAATGGTTTGCATTGCACTGGTTATGATTAATGGTTATGGCTTTATCTATATAAACTTAATTCAATGGGTCCAGGACAATCACCGCAGCCAACTCACTGTGGCATCTTGCCATGAGACAATTCGCCATGGCCAACTCACCATTGGATAATTTACTGCTGGACAATTCCACATAGAATAACTCAACGTGATAAATGTTATCTACCACTGTTTCTTTGCCATTATTTTCATTTTTGTCCATTTCCACAAAAATGGAAATAAGGTCCAAAAAACAGTGGCAGATAACATTTATCATGTTGAGTTATTACTCCATGTGGAATTTTCCCATGTGGAGCTGTCCCACAGCAGTTGTCCTATGGTGAGTTGGCCATGGCAAGATAGCCCCGGCAAGATAACCATGGTAAGTTGGCTGCAGTGAGTTGTCCCATTCTGCAATTCAACCGCCCTCCAGTTCTATCCATTAAGCTATTTTCTGATGATGCAGAGACCGACATCTCATTCAAGAGAAGCCCAAACACCGATGACCACTTGTCCCAAGAGCTGATCAGCAATACTTCAATCACTTTGACTAACTATTGGGCAGGGAGAAAGATGTTGCAAAGCACTATTCTGACTTACTGCAGCACTATCCGTAATGAATTCACAGCAAGACTTTCATTACTCAATGTTTTCTATCTAAACATCTCCACAGATTTGGCAGAACCATCATGCATCCAAAAAAAAAAAAAAACTACCAGCAGGGATGCATTAAATATAAAATATGTCTGGGTCTGTATTTTGACTATTTCTAAGAAATATGCTTCAAGCAATTAAAGTGATAAATAGAAAAGGAGGGGTAGGGAAGAAAACTCTGTGCTATTTAAATCCAACATTTTGTCATTTAAGCCATTCTCTTATTTTCCTGGATATTCTCATTTTTCCAAAATAATTCAACCAAGCCTCTAACAAGACAGATGTGCTCTAAATAACAGCAACTATCATTTCAGATTATATAAATTTCTTGGCACTGCAACTTTTCTCTTGGAAAGTTGTACAATATGATCAAAACTGGGTAGTACTGACAGACGATTCAGAAGACTATCTGGAGCAAAAATATTTTGAATACAGAATGAGCATTGCCACTTCAAATGAGTAACCATTCTAGTTTAGTTTTCGACCATTACATCTAACAACTAATCATGCTTCTGGTTCAACCACATTCTTGGAGTCAACACCGTTGCAATGATATTGAGAGGGTTATTTTCCATACCAACATATATCCCAGCAAAAGTAATCATACAATGCCACAACACAAATGAATCTCTAAATGTGTTGCTAATGAACTGGGCAACATAGAATGGGGGATTGGCATTTGCTGGAAAGAATGAATAATCCATATGAGACCTCCATTTTTATGGTTCTGTCAATTACCAGTGCAAAAAATTAAAAACAAGAGCAACAGAAAACCTTCTGCTGAGTCCCAAAGTTCCATACTGTTCTATCACCATCTATAGCAGAAAAAACTACTCCTAAAACTAAAATCTTACGGTATCTCTGGACACCTGCATAACTGGATAGAAACATTTCTGTCAAACAGACAACAAATGGTCAAAATTGGGAGTGTCCTGTCAAATTCTGTACCTTTCAACAGTCGTGTCCTCCAAGGCAGTGTTCTAGAACCAACACTTTTCATATGCTACATAAATGACCTCTGTGATCATATCAAGAGCAACTGCGTTCTCTTCGCTGATGATGTAACGCTATTCAACACCACAGACAATACTGCTACCCTTCAAAAAGACCTTGACTATGTATCAGATGGGCAACAAATGGCAACTTCAAATCTCAACAAATAAATGCTCTGTCTTACATATTGGCAAAAAAAATCAGAAAATAAAATACAGGCTGAATAGTCAAGACCTTGTTGATGATCCAAGCTCTGTAAAGAACCTTGGAATCCTCATCTCTAATCATCTAAGTGCTAGAGCCCACTGTAATTACATAGCGAAAAAGGCATTAAGAGTTGTTAACCTAATCCTACCTAGCTTTTTCTCTGGTAATATCACACTACTAACTAGAGCATACAAAACATTTGCTAGACCAATACTCGAATGCAGCTCATTAGTCCGGAACCCACATTACGTATCTGATATTAGCACAGTTGAGAAAGTCCAGAAATATTTCACAAGAAGAGTTCTCCACTCCTCTACTTGTTGTAGAATACCTTATGCCACCAGACTTGAAATTCTAGACCTAGAAAACCTTGAATTACGCCGTCTTCGGTCTGATCTAAGTATGGTATATAAAATTGCAATGACTTACCTGTCAGTGAATACTTCAGCTTCAACCATAACAACACAAGAGCACACAATAGATGCTAACTCAAGGTTAACCCACACCAAACTTGATTGCAGGAAATACGACTTCAGCAACTGAGTGGTCAATGTCTGGAATATTCTACCTGACTGTGGTTTCTTCCCCAAATCCCAAAAACTTTAACCTTAGACTGTCTACTATCAACCTCAACCCTTTCCCAAGAGGTCTGTAGGGGACGTGCATAAGTGCACTAACGTGCCTACCGTCCCTGTCCTGTTGTTTCTTTTAGTTTTCTTTTATGTACCCATCTCATGTATTCATAACTAGTTATACCTATTATCTTGGAAGTGATTGACAAATTAAAATAAATAAATAAAAATAAGGAAATACTTTCCTGTTGGATGTTGCAACCTTCAGCATGCTCGCTAGAGAATTCTGGGAATTAAAGTCCAGATGGCTTAAAGTTGCCAAAACTGAGAAACACTGTTCTGAACTTATCTATATAGCCCCAACTGGCATACTTGAAGTCTTTGGCATCATACTACTAGTATTCTTTCTGTTATTTAGCAATGTTAGGACAATTGAATTCAAATAACTATTAGACTTTTATCTCTCTGTGGAAATTGAGAGGAAGAAAGCATCTGAGTGCAGGAGTGATGCTTAATTTCACTGCACTAACAAAATTATGTTTATTTAACTTAATTCTGTTCATTTCTCTAAGCTCTATAAAGAACAATTATTCATTTTTCAAATAATGTGCAACACCCAATCACAAAATGACATTCCATAATGCCAGGAAGACTCTTCAAGTAATAATCAAAATTCCAGTCTCTCACAAATGCAGTTAAAACAACTAATGCTAATGCCAAAAAAAAAAACCAAACCCAGAAAATATATTTAATTGCTGCCCCTATTCTCCACTATTATGATGCTTATGCATGAAGAAGCTCATCGTTTTATACAACTGAACACTTGGTAAGAAGAAACAGATACTGCTGGGCCTATTTCTTTCATGCACATCACCAATCCTTTCCTTCTTAGATCAGTTGAGTGCAAGACTTCCCAAACAAGTTGCCTGCCCAAATTAGGCAGAAAGCATACAAAAGAAAGGTAAAAAGCAGAAATTCTGTAGAACCAAATGTCACTCAATGTAAACACAGTGCAACAACTGTTCCATTCTATACTGTAGACTAAATTCCATGTTCACTGATGCACAAGAAATCATGGCTTCACTCTATTTTGGCAGCAAGAAGGGCCTACTTTTGGAAAACACACCAAAATAATCTTCCTTTTATGGAGCACAGTAAATATGTTTTGGAAATTTTTATATTATGAACTTGAAAGGAAATTTAATTTTGGAAAAAGACAATCACATTCAAGACAGCAGCTGTTGGAAGAAAGTAAAGACACAAACAAAAGCATCAAAAGATGGAAGCAGCAGCAAGCTTAGTGTTCCTCAAAGTAGAAAACACTCCTTATTCAGAGAAAATATTGATAATTTTGAAAAGGGATTTCTTCAGTAAAAAACCTGAAGTATATAGAAATTAATGTCAGATATATGTATATTAAAGATAAAGATAAAGGTTCCCCTGTCCAGTTGTGTTGAACTTTAGGGTACAGAGCTCATCTCGGTTTCTTGGCCGAGAGCCCCAATGTTGTCCAAAGATATTTCCATGATCATGTGGCCAGCATGACTATACAATGAGGTGCACAGAACACCGAAGTGATACCTATTAATCTGCCCATATTTGCATGCTTTCAAACTGCTATGTGGTCAGGTAATTTATATGTACATTTATATACAAACACAAAACACATACATACATGTATACACACATACACACACACTTTATACATACATTAATAATGCAATGTAATATTGATAAATTCAGGGTTGGACATCCAATTTCAGGGTTGTGTCCAAAAACCAGCTTAGTCATGAAATATTGTTATTTCTTACCTAGGAAACTAAAGTGTGAGAGAACCACAGAAGAGAGAAAAAGAGGCAAAAATGAATAGGTAAGACTATTGTGAGCACAAATATGCTAAATTTGGATTAAAAGACAGCTGTATTAACTTAATGTGACTAAGCTGAGTTGAATGTCTTTTTAAAAAAAATGCTTCAGAAGGTAATGAATCCACTTTTATCATTTAAATTATGTATGAAGTACTTTGTCTTTGTTAATTATCACAATCCCAGTATCTTCTTGCCAGGTCTAATTTACAGAATCAACATTATTTTAATGTTGTATTTCTCTTCCCACACCTGTTACATTTAATTGGGACCATATGGTTTTGGCAAAAATAAATGGGATTTATATAGCTACATGTTTTGGTCACCAAGTAACATTTTATAGAAGCAGGCAAGAAATCTTTAAAATTAAAATTAAATCTTTTGAAAAATTACTAACTTGTCTTTCAATGAACAAATCAGGATAAATTATTACAGTGTAACTCTTTAGCTTGAAATGTAGATTAACCAAACTTTTATATAATCTAGGAACACTGTACTATCATCCTCTTGAGGGAACATTAACCAAGAGCATAATTTCATCCTGAAACACATGGCTTCTTTTATTTAGCTAAGTATTTATTATTCTTCTGGTTTCTTATAATATAAGGTTTCTTAAACATACCACCATTCCACACTGCATTTGTCTGTAATATTCTGCCTACACATGAAGCTTGCTACTTGCCCAAAGCTACTAAAGCAAGTGTTTTGGTGAATCAGGAATAAAGATGAAAAGGACTGGAAAGCCATAATAGCAAGCTGGGAAACATATATGTATATTAACTAGCTAACACACTGAATTCTGTCAACAATCTGTGACTGTTACTAGTTTACAGATGTTCTTCTGGAATGCTTGGAGGCAGATGATGAGTTCCTTGTTACTGTGTGGTCTATTCTCAGTAGGAAACAGAGCTTTACTCCCAAGGTTTTAAGAAGCTGAGCTCAGTTGTGGATCATAGACCCTTCAAGTTCATAAATCTTTCCACAAAACAGCAATTCTGCATAGGAGCACCTATGAATGAACCTTTGCGGTGTAATATTTCTTTTCTTCATTTACAACTGCATTTTGGCTAAAAGGCACAAAAAAGGAAATGTGGACTTTTTTTTCCTCAGCCCGGTGATATATTTGAACAAATCACTATACATCAGCCTAAATAACCATCAAAGTATGTTACAAAGATAAAGTAAGAAATCTCCTCAAAGTGTCATAGATCTTTTGGACAAACTGGAAGATATAAAAAGTAACAAACTATTTTTGGGGTACTTTTAATGGAAGTAGGGGAGGTGCATAAGAGCTGACTGTCTCATATATAAAAATTTAGCACAACTTAAAATTTGAAAGACCCTTAGACTCATATGCTTCTTCTTACTTCTTCCTATGATCCTGGCTCATTACAATTTGCTTCAAATTTTCAGTAAGTACTCACCTAAATTGAAAACAAATCCAAAACACCTGTCCAAAAATAAAATAGAAAGTCTGAAGCAAAATAGTAGACAATAGTTTACCCTCCAACTAGAAAGAGAAAAAAGTGAAAGAATTGCAACTCAAGAGAAAAAAGGAGCATGTAGACCTTTAGCAACTTTTCATGCCAAGTACCTTTGGTCTGATATTACATTTGAACTGAATTAATCTTGTGAGTTGTGTAATGCAGCATACATTATCCAAATAGAATATATAGTAGAATTTTATAATTTTATCCATTTTGATCACATTAGCAATCCCTAACAATTTTAGAGAACTTTGAGATATAAACAAGTGTCAACTTCGAAATGTGTAGACTTCAATCCTGGAATGCAAGGGAATTCTGGGAGTTGAAGTCTTCACATCCTAAATTGTCAAGTTTGAGAAACACCAATGTAAGCTAGAAAGATGGAAGAATAATGAAGTACCCACAGTGGATTTGATTATGAAAGTGATACAGCTGACCAGTTTGGTCAGGTGAAAGTTGATAAAGATATTTTTTAAACTCTTGAAGCCTGATATTGACTTTTTATTGAAAGAAGAATTTATGGATTTAGAGATTTAAAAAGGGCAAAGAGGAAGGGAAAATAATAAGGTTGTAACAGAAGTACAGAAATGATAATTTTATTTTATTTTTCTTATGTTCTATGTACTTTTTTGCTTTAATCTTCTTTGCATTGTATATTTTTATTGTATTGACAAACTTGTGTACAGGTAGTCCTCGACTTACAACCACAATTGAGACCAAAATTTCTATTGCTAAATTGAGACATTTGTTTAGTAAATTTTGCCCCAGTACAAGGCTACTTGTGCTGACAGTAGAGTGTATTGAAAACCATCAATCTTTCATGCGAACCTATTACCAGTCAGAACAGTTAATAGAAGTTTTCTTCGGTACAGGTAGTCTTCAACAAACAAAGTTCATTTCAAAGTTACAATAGCACTGAAAAAATGACTTATGACCGTTTTTCACACTTATGACCATTGCAACATCCCCATGGTCACATGATTTACATTTGGATGTTTGATAACTGACTCACATTTATGATGATTGCAGTGTCCTGGGATCATGTGATCATCTTTTGCAACCTTCTGACAAGCAAAGTGAATGGGGAAATCAGATACACTTAACAACCGTTACTAATTTAACAGCTGCAGTGATTCACTCAACAAATGCGGCAAGAAAAGTCGTAAAATTGGGCAAAACTCACATAACAAATTTCTCACTTAACAACATAAATTTTGGGCTCAATTGTGGTCGTAAGTTGAGGACTACTTGCATTTGACCATTTTGGGATGCAACACCATCTCATTGCAGAATTCCCTCTCAAGAAAGATCCAACAAGATCCTCTTATTCATGATTTTAGGCAGGTCTTATTCAACCAGTGTATTTTCATTTCATAAGAGTTCTCATGAATTGTATCTGTATATTAACATTAATGGGTTTTGGTTTTAGTTCATTTTTATGGAGGTTCTATTATCCTTTTTTATGTTTCATTCTTTATATTATGTTTTAGTATTTGAAATCATGATTACTTAAAAACTGTTAGTTTTCCTACAAAGTTTCTACAAAGAAACAGAAAGACGAATGAAATGGAAATAGTAATAGAAATTAAAAGGATAATAAATCCTTCACAAGTTGAAAACAGGAGCAAAAGCTTATATAAATGAATTTAAATAAAACTGACTTTATATGGCATGCATGGTGCCATATAAAAGTGACCAGCACATTATAAATGGTTAAAAAGATTCAGACATTTAATAAGATAAACTGAAGCATTATGGAAACTATATTAATACAACTAATTCAACAAATCCTGTTCATCAAGGTTATAGGACTATATTTAAATCCCGGCTTGATCACAAAAGGAATAGATAGCCTTAGGCAAATCATCATCTAGCCAGCATTGCAAAAATGAATAAAATAAGGATTAAGAAAGCAATTTGACAATAAAAAGAAATGAACAAAATGATAAAAATAGGCTTTCCTAGATTTATTAGGATGCTTGTGGCTGAGATATGTTGCAAAACATTTGCATTGCAGTCTTAGCTAAATCTCTCTATATTCCTTTATTGTGTCTCCCTCAGCTTCATATCAAATCAACACTCAGAATATTTGCTAAGATTTAATTTATTTCATACACCTTCAAAGACGCTTAGAATGTTAGATTCCCATTTTATAGTAGATTGTTTTCAACATGACATTCCTCAGGATGAGAATTTAATATTATTTTTTGTATTATGTTAAACTGTATTGTTGTATACACCACTTGCGTTTCATGTACTATTGAAGTGGCCTATTGGCCTAAGTGAAATATATAAATGGTGTTTTATTTTGTCTTGTCACATTCTTATTTTTAGCTTCCTGCTTCAGAGAAACCTCGTTATTGTATAGATGCTTAAGCAGCAAATTAATGAAAAAAATATTTTATACATTTAGTAGGAGCCTTATGAAGGGAGTACATCCTTGAACATCTTATGTCTATGCATGAGTTTTGGCATGTGTGCATTGCACTCACATTCACATCAATTCAGCTTTTAAAATATCATGTATCATGATTTCAGGTTATTTCAAATATTACATTACACAGAAAAAAAAGTAAATATATATTTTTTAAAATCAGTAGTCAAAGGGAAAACTAAGAATATCATACATGGATAAGCAATTCACATAAACTGGGTTTATCTAACACATTATAGTGGTGTAAAATAGCAATGGGGATTTTCTAGTGATCTGAGGATGGTAGTCAAGAAAGTAGATATAATTTATCTTTTCCACCAAGTTTTAAATACAAGGGGAATTACACAAAATTAGAATATGGGATCCTGCTGAAAATAGAAGTACATCAGTTAGAAATTTAATTTCTTGAATCTCATGTGGACATCTTTGCTCCAAAACGGGATTATTATTAGGTAGTACTGATGGTTTTGTAGTAGCTTAAGCATGCTACATTTCAGAGATATGTTGCTGAGATGAGCAGCTTCCGAGTTAACCCCAATCCAAGCATGGCAGATAGTCCCTGGTTTTTTTTTTCATTCCCGTTCTGGTTCTATCAAGGGCCAGTACTAATATAAATTGTCTTGAAATACTTATTTAAATGATCAAGGAAGTTAATGAGTCTGAAGAACATTTCATTCAAGCCAACAACTGAGTCAAAAAATCCAGGACAACCAGATTCAAGTTGTTTAGCTATATTAGAAATTTTTACAGCAAATGACTTGAAACAGTGCTTTTGACATTTTAAATTAGATACTTCTCACTGGAGTTAACTATTCATAGGTACATACTAGAACCATACTGTTTTTAAAAAACTGGTTTTTTTCTTTAAAGACCTTAATAACTGTTAGTATAGAATGTCTTCCTCATGAATAGAAGAAACCCCACACAGCCCTTGCACTCCTGTTGGCCTTTTCAGCAGCTAACCTAATTTGTTTGCTCTAAGATCCAGAGCAACTGAAAGTCAGTCCAAGATATTCACAGCACCTGACTTGCTCTATTAAATTGCTCCATTAAATTTACAGCATTTGCCAGCAATTTCTGTGACAGAAATTTGAAAAGAGACCACCTTTGAAAAGATCAAAATCTTGATTCTGGAGGTACCCATTGGTTAGCTTTTTCCCATAAAAACTAGTTGCTATGGCTAAAACTTGCTTCTAAATCCAATTTCTATTGTCGAGTCACACTGTCCTTACGCAGAAGATGAAACTCACTTTTAGTTATAGAGTTCCGATAATAACAAGAAAAGTAAAAATGTAATTTTTCTATATGGAGATTTTGGCACAAAATGGCAATATTTTCATGCAATTTTATGACATGGCATGGCAATATTTTCATGCAATTTCTTAATTAAGAGTCTCAAGTGGAACAGTTTCCAGCACAGCCTATCCTTAAGTATGGAGTCAAACTGTGTTTTTAAATCAATGTACAGCATTGTACATTGATGTACATTGTAATATACATCATGTATGTACATTGTAATAACAGTGTACATTGTAGATCTGCATATGTACAGCTTTCCATTCAAGGGCTACAATGTTTTTCTATTAAAATGTACCAAACTGACAATTATCAAATGTTGACTTCTCTAAATCCCACTTAAACATCTACAGAATTTTCTCTTGCTCAAGCCACCTGAGGTGTTTTCAGGGGAAAAAAAAGCTCAACTATAATTCACCTTTCATACTTGGCAGCCTACCTGGATATTAAATTGGCCAGATACAACTTATCCCCTTTCTTATCTATGAGAGGTATTATTGATAAGCTCCAGTCTTTGGAGAACCTCAAAGAATTAGTATTTCAGTAATATGAATAAGAATAGATATCCATGTTCCTCTCATCTTGTTGGTATTTGTTTTATTTTATTTTTGTCGACTTAAGTATTCTTTGATGCATAGAGTCAGTAGATCAGAATTTTTCTTCAATGGCTTTAAGAAGGCAAACATCAAAGATAAATGTCAACATCACATGAAGTCCATCTTCTTACTTTCAGTTACAATTCTGTAAGTATTTTTAAGTCCATACACTTGTTCCATAACAGCAGATTAAACTTCTGTATTCTCAAATTCACCACTGAATTTGCCCTGGGATTATATAATTTCTCATCCAATGATGACTTTGTCTTCAGGCGGAAGGATTAATAATTTTTTTGTTGTTCAAAATGACACAGACACAATATATCAAAATTATATGAATTTCAAAAGAAAGATGAAAGGGAGTAGTATCAGGATTTTGTTTAAAATGTGTGATAGTTCTATTTTCTCGTCTCCTTTCATGTACTTTATTACTTTTTAATCAATGTTTGCCTAAAGTAATTCTGTGAGGAAAATCAATTCCCCTCACTGAATAAAAGTTTCAGTAAAAAAAAAAAGGTTTTTTTATTCAAGGTTTCCAGGAAATATTTCTAAAGGACATGTATGTAATTTTCATGTAAAGTACTGAAAGTATGGTACCCTGATGTTAATGAATTAATAATGAGTGAAATTGGTGTCACCAAACCTTTTCCACTTTTTTCATGTGATTCAGAGGCTATATGATGTGATCACGGAGCCACCATCTTGAACACTAAGAAGTTAATCAAGAGAGTGAAATGCAAAATTGTAATTTCTAGCCATGGACACATTAGGAGAGCAATTCTGGAATGTTCCACATTTCCACTGCCTGGATAATGAGAGACAAGGAGAACAGAAGTCAACATGGAAAAATCACAATTGATATTTTGTAGTTATGTTTTACCAACATACATATATTTAAATAAATGGAGTATAGCCAACTGTGCCCTTCCTGTGAAACAGTCAGCACAGGTGGATCCAATATTCTTTCCCTCTCCATAGTTTCCAGATTTGTTCCAAGCAGTTGGAGGATTTTTCTGGAGAAGATTTGGGTAAGGAACAATAGACCTGTTTGTCTAGAACTGCCTTTAGTAATCTACTGCATGATTTTCAGTTTATAGGAAGGAGAAATCCCAGAACAGAAAATTATAAATTTAAATTTTAAGAACATGACAATTTACTTGAATTTTTTTTAAAAAGTGTGCCATTTATCTGACAAGTACATTTGATTTAGTAATAAAATTTGCACTGCTATCTCTTTCACACTGACTTTTCTCAACTGATTTTCTTATCTACCTCACTGGCTGTTATTTTGTACCAGGAATGGTATAAGATTATTTATAAAAGTTGTTTTGTTCTATGTTAAAATAGCAACTTTTCATGCTATGTATGATTTATATATACTTTTAGTCCATAAAACTCAACTACCTGAGTTGAGTACAGTGACGCACAGGAAGTATCTATCAGCTGGAGAATCCCTTGAAAAAATATATTAATATTTTCCTAATTTTATTTTATGAGTTTGATCCTAGTTCCTAGAAGTAATGTTTCTGATTACCTCAAATCCATGTCACTTGTAATTGAAATTGTTATCAGGTTAATAAGTGAAATGAAAGCTGTGAGATGTTGCATAAAACTCTGAGCCACGATGTCATTGTTTTATAAGAGTAACTCAAGCTTACCGAAGGGCAATTGTTTAAAATTAAAAGCAGGCAGATATCTTGCCTATTTGTTCATAATATGCTCCAGAAAGTTATTGGAAGGCGATTTTTGCAAGCTTATTGAATCTGGTAAAAAAAAAGCTTTTGGGACTCATAATTTTTTTTAATAAGCTGAAAATATAATGCCACTGTATAGTTGGAACCAATGAAGGAATGAAAGTTATCAGTGGCCCAAAATAAATTGTACTCCGACGACAGAACAAAAATTGGCAGAAATAAATAATTTTACAGACTTTTATTTCATCATAGCTCATCTATCTTTTTCTTTGGTAAAACAACAGCAACATTTATGGCTTATCATCCATTCATGCAAGCTAACAGCAGTTATCATTTGCAAAACACCTCACTTTGCAAACAAACTGGTAAACAGACATGTGGGCCCTATTGGGGAAGAAGAATTAAAATTGTATCATTTGTAGAACTAATGCTATTTCATAGTTTTGTGTCTGCATAGTTTTGACTCCAGGTCAAAGGTCAATCTCCAAGCACAATGCAACACATTCTATATAACACACTAATTTCTGCTGCATTTAAACCAATGTTATTTCTTATGGAGTATTTTTAAAATAGTCTTCCAATCTAATACTAAATATTATTAATGAAATCCATAAAACAAAATGCATCCTTGTAAAGCTCCAAATTTTGTTTTCATTTTTTTAATTATACAACATAATTTAAATTTCCCAGTTTACAAAACTTAAACTTTCTAATAAAGTATTTGCTAAAATGTATTTTTGTTTCATTAATAACAAAACTGAATTATCATTCATTTTCAATTGGCAATCTTTACAGTAAACACAAGATGAATTGGCAAATATATGCTACCTGACACACTACATTTTAATTCATTGAAATACTTTGCAAGGAAATTTAATATATAGAAAATATGGAACTGACCATTTTTCCATAATTTGATATTAAAAAATTAGGACCTTACTACATTTTCTCTATGTACAAGGTAAAACTTGCCATATCAAATAAAAATATATCTGGTTTTGATTTTTGTCTATTCATTTTTACTTAATGAGATAACTTATAAGAAAAATAATGTATAATTTTTAAACCACATTCCAGAATTAAGGCTCTTGTGCTGTTTCAGAGTTTTGCTATTAATTATCTTACAGCTACTAGTGTGAAATGGGACCTTAAGTATTGTAAGTACTTAACAATTAAGCTTATTCTACATATCATCCCAGAGAAAAGTCACAGAAAAATGGTTTTAAATTATATGAGAGTAGATTTCAGTTTAAACACTAGGAAGATTTCCTAAAAGCAATCTGCCTTTGAAATCAGAAATTTAAAGAAACAATGAGCTCCCCTTTACCAATAAATTGTGGTTTATTCCACATATCACAATTAAATGATGGCTTATTGTGTTTAAATCTAATATATTAAAAAGCCATCATCACATTGGACAAAGGGATCTTTTTCCTATATTACGCTGTAAGAGAATGTTCTTTTTTCTGTTCTGGTCGCTTCTCCATGTAAAGCTCAACTCTAAGTTCAATTTTGTATACATATTGACTTGCTGAACAAGAATTCTTATTTTTAGCTTCCTGCTAAGTTAACTGAGTTTGTGAACAAAACCAGGAAGATGTTTAACAAAAATCACCATATCTGGAATTAGAGCACATTTTGAGAACGTTCTGTAATTCTGCACATACTATCCTAATTCTCTTGTTTGGATTAAACTAATGTATTATAAATGCATATGCATCTTTATTTTATTACAGGAAATCTGACATCTTAAGCTTACAATAAAGACTAATATAAAACAGAAAACTTGTACAGGAGTTAAACAAACAAGCATTCTCTGGATACAAAGCTGCCTTCTTATTCCAACAACTTTTCAAACATCTTTAGACTGAGATTTAAAAGATCCAGGTTTCAGCACATTTGATTCAAAATGGGTAAAGTTGTTCTTTAATGTGGCACTGAACTCATCAAACAAAAAGCTATTATGATGGCGTTAAGGGCAGATCCATACTTCCTGCTTGATCCAGAACGAGTATGAACCATCAACCATTTCTGGATGGCAAGAATATTAAATGGCACCTAAACCCATTCTTGGGCCTCCAAGGAATGCGCAACATCTGGATGTGTTTTCCTATAATGCTTAAATCCAGTATCTACTACTATAGTTTATTAATAGATAATCTGCTATGTCTATGGAGATTCTCAATCATCCAGGTCATAGTTGTCCCAAAAGGTGTTTTTTTCCAAAAGGGGTCACTGCTATGTGTCACTGGATTGTGGCAAGTACCCCACTCCAAGTTGTTAGTGCATATGTGACAGGAATGTCTCCTTCCTTCAGATCCCTGATGGTTACCCCTCCACTGCCTTTTAATCTTGTGCTGCCAAACTGAAGATCCTCTTAGAAGGGTTTATTAATATATTAATTTTCCCAAAGGAGAAGAGAGTCCAGATAACTCATTATATCTTTGACAGACCTGACTAAATGCCTGACATGAATACAGTGCCTTACAGTATATATATGGTGTTTACAGACCTTCCAATTGACCTTTTGGTTTTGGTTGTGACTTATAGCAAGTTACAAACTTAAAATAGCAAAATGAACACACATGCATAAAAACTAGCTTTAAAATAAAAGCATTTCTTCAGATTTGACTCCATAATCTGTCCTGCAGTCAGTAGCACTATGGGTACTTCATCACCAGTTAAAACTAGGCAAAAGAAATTTTTTTTTACTGTTGACTTTTCTTTCTCTAAGCCAAGGGTCTTCAAACTTGGCAAGTTGTAGACTTCAACTCCCAGAATTCCTCAGCTAACATGACTGGAAGAGGAATTCTGGGAGTTGAAGTCCACAAGTCTTAAAGCTGTCAAGTTTGAAGGCCCCTGCTCTAAACTACCCACTTGAGTGATGTTGAAATAACAAAGAAAGCAAACCAATGGTGGATGTTTTATCTTTGTTTCTCTTACCTAAGGTAACATGGAAAACCAGCAAAGGTTTTGTCCATTTCACCCCAGGACGTTTCACTGAGGTTGAAGAGACCAAAGAATAAAAGAACAGCATTTCAAAAGTCTGCTGCCACATTTTTTTTTAAAGAATAGCCTACCAGAAAACTGCCCAACTCAGACAAAATAATTATAATAATTAACAATAGTAGTATTATTTTTGTTTGGTTTCAAATTGGTAATATTTTGCATTAGTGAATGTGAAAACTGGGTACCCTACTGGTTTTCTACTATAACAGAAGGTTCTGCAGAAATTTAGCAAAGTTGAAACAACTGGCCACCACTGTTTCCAAAGCAAAGAAACAGGTTGAAATTCAGAAAGGATTTTCTTAAGCTGGTTTCCTTGCTTTTAGCCAGTTTGCATTCAGAAGACAAGCAGCTAAAGGCTACTGCATGGAAAAGCCCTAAATTAAGGGCTTAATTTTCATTAAATTTAATTACATTAAATTAATTTACTTCATACATTATATACAACAATAGCACTTAAGACTTATATACCGCTTCACAGTACTTTACAGCCCTCTCTAAGTGGTTTGCAGAGTCAACATATTGCCCCCAAGAATCTGGGCCCTCATTTTACCCACTCAGAAGGATGGAAGGCTGAGTCAACCTTGAGTCTGCCAAACTGCAGGCAGCTGGCAGTCAGCAGAAGTACTGCACCATTGCAGCCCTTCATGTAGGTAAATACATTAAGGAGCTAGCAGTAATTGTGGGTCTTCATCAAGGTTCATGCAGTGGCAAATCCACGTAAAATATCTTCCAGATTAACTGAAATTAGTGAACTGTTTTTTTAAAAGGTAACTTTTAAAATTCAGATTAATTAAAAGAATCTACATAAATTCTGGGAGGCAAATGGAAATTATTATTTTGAAAGTAAATCAATCAGAAACACAACACTCTTGAATGAATAAAGCTGTCATAGTAAAATCATATTTGCAAGAAAATAACCCTTCTGAAGACAATGCAGCACACTTACAAATAGTAATACTTAGTAATTTAACTTGCAAATTCAAACCTAACATTTTTAAAAATAAGTATCTCATCTGATACCATCTACTACTAAAAAGGCAAGTTATTTTCTCAAACTCAGGCACCTTTCTTTTAGACAGTATCCAAATGTTGTAACCATGTCACTTTGATGATAGTCAATCAAAAGCCAACAATTTAAATCTCTTTACAAAATTTTCAATCAAGCAACTATCCTAACCTTTCTAGTAACCTGTTCTTTTAAATATGCTCTTTTATCAGGATTTAATTGTAGTATAATTTAATTAGAAACACATGTCTCATAACTATCATCTGTCATGTTCCGTTACTTTAATGCTGAAAAAGGACAAGTCAATAAACAAAGGTTGTGACATAAATCTGCTTTGAACACATTATACCACAAATAAGAAAATAAAAACATGTGTGTCCTCTGACTTGAAACATCTTAAAATGGAACTCAATGCATTGTTTTGTGTGTTCATAAATGTTTTAAGTGTTCACAATTTATTGTGTACATAAGCAATTTTTATCTACATAATGATGATGTATAGATAAGGATTACACAAGAGCCATGCCTATGAGGCACCTGTTAAACCCCATCATTGCATCTAAGTTTGATAAAATAGCAAGATCTGCACAACCATTTCTCAAGCTGGCCACTATGCTATAAAAACATCTTATCTAGACCAAAAATTCTTGAAGTGTAGCCTGGGGACCACTAGAGGTACCAGAAACCCTTTTAGGTGTGAAGTCAAATAAATAAATATTTTAAATGTTCTCAGTTTTAACTTCTGATTCAGTAATTATCAATAGATAGGACCCACATAAACTACAGCTCTTTGGAGTCTTTGAACATTTTTTTAAAATGTAAAAGATTCCTAAGACCAAAATGTTTGAGGTGCTGATTTAGAGAACTCATTATGTCTGATAATAGAAGATGGGGTAACTCTGTAATATTGCCCTGAAAACTATATAGTTTTTTGCTGCTATAATTCTATAAAGGGATCTAAGCAGCTATATTAAATGTACAAAGATCATAATCCTGCAAGCCAGTTTTTTCTGTGACAACAGAAAGTAAAAGTTGGATGTTGAAAAATCAAAATTAAGAATATTGACAGTTTGATGTTGGAGAAGACTCCTGATAATATTAGAGACACAAAGAAGCAAATACATGAATAATGAACATAAAATCCAGAGTCCTTATTAGAAACACAAATGATTAGACTTAAATTACTATAGTTTGGACACATTATATGAAGGTATAGCTCTCTTGAGAAGTCTACAATATGGGAAAGAGAGAAAAGGAACATAGTGGATGGATTTAATTATAATGAGGATGGGTGAACATGCATCATTGCAAGACCTTGGGGATGCATAATCCTGGAGAAAATCTGTGCAGTTGTTAAGAGTTAATATCAAATTAATGGCAGATAATTATCATAATCAAATAACTATTTAAATTCAGTATATTAGAGAGCTGGTTGTTTGTTAACTTAAAAATCCAAAATATGAATAAAATATGTAGCAGTTGCACAATACTTTTTCCTCAAACCCCAATTAAATTAGGGTTTAATTATTCCTTATAATTTATTTATGAAGGCATTCAACAAACCATATGTAAAGTTAACATTTGGATGAACAAAGCTGTAAGAAACTTTTATTGAACTTGCCCATACATTCCTTCTGAAATTTTTAATAGAAAATTATTGCCCATAATGGATACTTAAGCTTATGGTTCACCTGATAAACCATAAAATGAAATCATTTTATAGGTTTATTATGAGTATCTCAGTAAATTAGTTGTGCCCAGGTATGTTCTGTAAACATCCTGCTTTTTTAAGTGCCAAAGAGGGTATCTGTGCTTGTCACATCACTCCATCTGGGACAAGCCATACCTGAAAACAACCCAAATTTGGTGTAGCGTATGAACATATCCTCCATAGCTTGTAATAAAAATGTAAAGGTAGATCTTGTTTAGCAACTGACTTACTTAGTGACCATTTGCAGTTATGATGGTGATGAGAAAATAATTTTACAATCAATCATATTTACAATCTTTGCAGGTCTATAAAGCAAAGGAAAGCTGAAGGAAGATCATAAAGACAGTTTGCAGTTTCATTTAGGGACTGCTTTATCTAACAACTGAGCTGCTGGTTCAATTATGGTCACGAAACAAAGGTTACCTGTAACTGTAAAGTTCATGTTTTTGAAGTTTTCTGCCTATTCTGAAACTGGCAAAGTGTAATTTTCCCAACTGGATTGAACCGATGTACAGTATACTTCTCTGCCAGACGTAACTAGAACCTCTGATTTGAATCTGTTGCAAAATACTCCCTTTTACTAGCTCATGGGAGCTTTTCTCTAAGGATTCCACATATGCTAAATGAGGGACAAATTAATTTTTTTAAAGGTGTACTTGCTCAGCTGTATTTATTTATTTGTAAGACTTTGTATGGCTGCCTATCTTATGTATCACAACTCTGGACAACTCATAAAGCCATAATAAAACAAAAGGAAACAATAAAATCAAATTCCAAGACATCTAAAAACAATCCCTTGGGCTCTGATGAATGGTCCTAACCCACTAACAATCAGAAACACAAATCACTGGGATCCAACTTCATCTGGGATCCAACTTCAGCCCTTGAGAGAAGAGCTAGCTTTTTAAGGCTTTCCAAAAGGCTAGGAGATCAAGGGCTTGCCAGAATACATGGGAAGAGGATCTTCCACAGGGCAAGGACCCCAATTGAAAAGGTGCTTCCTAGATCCTGCTATAAGACATTTTAAAGGAAGGGATCTGGAATGCATCCAATCTATCCTGAGATATTGTCAGGAAGAAGCTGGTCCCCTGCCATGCAGGACTTTAAAGATGATAATTGGGACTTTGAATTCATTCCAAAAAAAAAAAGGAAGCCAGTGTGACTCATGCAGCAATGATCTAATATGGGTAACCCAAGGGGAAAGCTCAAAACTGTATGTACCACCACAGTCTGGACCAGTTTAATTTCTGGATGATTTTCAAGGGTAACCCCAGGTAAAATACATTGCAACAATCCAAGAAGTGACCAAGACATGCATGACTATAAGTAAGCCTCCCAGGGTGCATATAGACACTGTGATGGGCAGAAGAAAATATGAGGAAGAGGCAATTACAAAGGCTGTTTTGGGGCAAGGAGTGAATCACCTTCTTCTAATCCAAAGAATCTTGTGGACCAATTTACTGAGCATGATTCTGCTAGTCTAATCTGAATAATAGTCCAAGCTAGTCCAATCTAAATAATATTCCTTGAGAAGTTAAAAAGGTGAGGGCCAAAGGCCAGCTTCTCCATGGTAGCTCCCACATGATAAAATGCTCTATATTTGGCTTCAGCTCATTTGTGTTTCAGAAAGTCCTCAAAATATTTTTTTTTCAACAGCTTTTCTGTCCATAGTGAGTTTTGTTGATGATCACCTAGTTGTTGCTTTTATGTGAGCTAGGATTTGGGAGTAAGGCTTCCCTGTGTGTCTTCTAGAATCTATACAGATTGAAACAATATACAATATTCATAGTATTATGAAGTTAATAATTATTTTTAAAGAGATATGCTGAATATCTCCCAAGGACCTTTACAGAAAAATATTTGATCATTAGTCCTATTTGATATGACTGCTTTTTAGAAGAAACCCATAAATGTAGCTTACTATGGTCCCTCATTCTAGTTCTTGATGCTTGGAGAGGGCCACCTTAGAGACAAAGCAGTAAATCCTTGACCTGGATTTGCAGAAAGAACAATAAAGTTTCTCATCAATGAAAGATTATCCTCCTTAAGCCTTTTACATGACTGTATTTTTGTACTAAGCCTTTTTCATGATTGTACTTGACTCCTTTAGACTCCTTTTCATTCTGCACAGGGCAATTTTCTTTGTGACAATGTTCTGGAAAGAAAGCTGAATAACGTTCCATTGCAATATGGCCTATGGCTCTTTAATGAGGTGTACGTTAGAATGCCTTCTGCTTGCCTTCTGAATTAACAATACACCAGCTAACTAATAATTTAGATCACAGAGAAAAGATGAGTGCTTTCTTCTTGCTAAGAGAGTCTCTACAAACATTTAGAGAGCTATACATTGTGTGTGATTGTTAACTGTTGTAAGAGAAACCTGGGTTTAATCCTGCAAATGTTTACTGGTTGATTTACTCCTGTCTGAACATCATTATTATTTTTATTAATGGATTACTGTGGTGGTTCTCAACCTGTGGTCCAGATTCCTGGGGGGGATCAGGGGCGATGTCATCACAGAGGGACTGCAAAGACTTGAACAAATGTTATGATTTACATCTTGAGTTAGGTCTTGGAAGTGCGTGGCCATGGTTCAGGGCCACAAAAAGTATTTATTTAAAAGGCCTCTGTAGTGAAGAAAAGGTTGAGAATCACTGATTTACTGTATTGAACACTTATTTTCTGAATTTTCTCTCTCACATACATTATACACCCATACCATACCCATACTCTTATTCAAAGAAATGGATCTCAAGCATATATAAGAATATATCATAGAACAATGACTGTCAACCAGTGGGCCAGGGACCACTGGTGGTCCGTGAGAAAATTTTGGAGGTCTGCAGAGAAATGTCACCCCCAAAGCAATTAATCCAGGCTACACAGGAACACAAGGCTGCACCATCCACATGGCCTGCAGGAATACAAGGCTTGCTTCGCTTGCATTGAACAAGTAGTTGTAGTGAGGGGAAGGGGGAAAGGGTGGGGGTGGAACTTGCCCCATATGCCTTGCCTGGCCACCGGGCTTCTTTCTTCTGCTGCTTTTGGCTGCACGCAAGGAAAGTAGCACAAGTCTTTCTTTCTCTCCCCCAAACTCCACCAGAAATTAATCTTTGGGACACTGCAAGTCATCCTTCTCCAAGAGGCTGCGCTGGCATGACAAGTCTCACAAAGACTCATTTCTGGCAGTGTTTGGGAGAGAGAAAAAAAGACTTCTACTGCTTCTGCTGCTTTCTTTGCATAAAGCCAAAAATCTCTCTCTCTCTCTCTCCCTGAAAATGGAGCTGGAGATGGTATCCTGTGATCCCAAGGAAAGAATGATTGATTGATAGGAAAATGGGGTGGGGAATTTTCCTGCAGACTTTTTTGGGGATTTTCCCAGGGTCTCTGGTCTGGGATTTAAAATTATGAGTGGCCCTTGAGGTCCAAAAGGTTGGCGACCCCTGTCCTAGAGGATAACATCTTAATTATAAGAGGTTTCCTGAGGCTCATTTGTTTATATTTATTTCTGACCTCTCTTTATATGAACTTTATTTCTAATACATTTTGTATTCAGAAACAAAATCATATGAATAATCTCTCACAAATTTATAACAATCTATATATTATAACCTCATCAGGAAGGTTTCCTTTATGAAAAAAAGATATCAAAAATAAGTTGTCTTTCCTAAATTGTCCTGCACATATTTATTAAAACTGTTTTAGAGACACTCTGGTATGTGTCTGAATGAACTTATTTTATTAAATAAATAAGAAATAGGAAAGGCATCAATTACATAAAGTAATGCAAATCTATAAAAAAAAATGTATTTAAATAAAACGAAAAACCCATTTCCCTTAAGACCAATACGTGAAATCTAAACTGAAAGGAGAGCTTTTAAATGTTTGATTCAGTTAGTAGTCAATCGAATGAGTTCAGGAGGAGCTTAGTAGGATTTTTGGAATGTCTTAAAAATGTGTGACTAACTGAACTTCTAAAGAGGCTATTTGCAAGTTAGCTTTTTGGTCTTCCCACAGAAAGAAAACATAGAAGTAAATTGCAGGCTGTGATCTTAGTGGCATGCTAAAAAAGTCATTGTAACAATCACTGAGCAATCAGAAACAGAACAGAATTTTTGCCATTAAGAGAAGGGGGGGGAATCAAGTTTTGGCGAGGAGAAACCCTATTAGTTGAGGAAGGGAAACAGACAGTCAGTGTAATCAGTGGCGCGAGAAAAAAATTACTTTTATCCTATTTGTTCCCAAAACCTGAAATACATAAAATACAAAATAATTCCAAGAAAAATGGACAAAACCTGTGAAATTCTGCTTGAAAATGTTTTTAAAAATCTGATGAACATGCTGCACTGATTGCTGTAATAGTGTTGTATTTTCTTCATTCAAATGTATGCATGTCAGAACAAAAGGAATAAAGAATTTCTTATTAGTAATAAGTAGACATAGATTTAAATATGGCAGTATAAATGTATGTGTCCATGTAATTTATTTACACATGCTTAGAAATGTATTTTTAAAAATGTCCAGATTCTTATTCCCATAAATATTATAAAATATTTGGTTCATTTACTAAGCCCAGTTTCCCCAGTCTGGTGCCCTCTGAACTCAACCACAATTCCCAAATTTCCAAGCCAGTCGAGATGTTTTGAGAAGATGAAAATGGATAAAAATAAACTGGATGATTTCTGGATTTATTAATAAAGAAAAAATACTGGGAGAAGAAACAGTTTTAAATATGTTTATAACAGCTATGAAGAGTAATTGCTTCCTTAAGTATCATTCTGTTTTCTTTTTTGCTTATCTTTTTTCTTTTCTCTTTCATTACATTGTTTTGTATTTAACTTTTTAACTTAGTAAAGAGAATTCTTCAATAAGACATAGAAAAAATTTCTATTATAGCCTCAAGTTATGTATCAGCTGTATGCAATATTTATTATACAACAAAAAAGGAAATTCATGTCATGTGATACTGTCTTGTTAAGAAGGGAAGGCTCTCCACAGTGTATCAATCTGTAAAATATGCAGCCTAATTGATTGAAAAACTTCAAAAACATGATAAACTAAGGTAACATGTTGTCTTTGTAATATCTGCATTGTCTTCTTTGTAACCACAGAAGATAAGAACACAACTAGGATGAACTACATTACAATGTTGTTCAGATAAAAAAATAAAAATAAAAAAAGATTCTCAATAAAGAATTCTATTTTGGCTTTCAATTTAAAGACCAAGAGGCAGTGATAATGTATTAAATAATATTAATATTAAACAACAACCTCTGTCTATCCCAGGTCCTTAGGGGGGACTTGATAGGTAGAAATTCAAAATCTAGTTTAAACATTTGGCTGGCTGTATGAAGAATCATAATAATAAAGTTTGGCTGGTAGGAATGAAATACTGGGAGACAGCAGAATAGAAGAACTGGAGAAAAATCATAAAATATAAAGACTTGAAAATAGAAGTAGAAGGCAAAAGAAAGCAAAGATAGTACCAATAGTAAATAGGTGTCTATGATGCAATTTCAAAATATTCAGAGCACCATTTGAACACCACTAGCATTAATAAAGTCAACATCACTCCATTACAAAAGTCATCTTTACTTAGAACAGCTTACGTTCTGCAATGTTATAGTTAATATTACTAAACAACATCATCTGCCTATCCCACGTTCTTGGGAAGGACTTGAAGGTTAGACAAAAATGCCAAATCCAGTCTAAACATCTGATTGACTATGTAACCATCAATATCATATTATTATGTCGAGGCTTAAAAAGCTTTTAATTTGTAGCTCCTTCCTACTGCAGATTTCATTAGAACAGATTTCAATCTAGCATTTTGCTACTGTTGTTGAAATAATACAAAGAACCTAAAGATACCATCTGAAGGCAGAGGTGACCACAAATCTCCACTGTATCATTCCCCCCACCTTCAATGTCACCATATTTTTAACTCAGGAGGAACAAAAGAAGATTGATCCAAATAAAATTGTTGCCTCTGTTTCTTGAGTCCAACTGGGATGAGCGTTTCATAAAAGCTTCAGACAAGTTCTCCTCTTTGAAAAAAAATACCTTCCTTTGATTTAAAATAGAAGCACCTCTAGGAATCCTAAGTATACGATACATCCCCTACAGCAAAGTCTGCTAACCTGACACTTTCCAGATGTGTTGATACTCTAACACCCAGAATCCCCAGCCACTGTGAACAAAGCATGAAAGATGGGGATTCTGAGGGTTGCAGTCCCAAGAATTTAGAGGCCATTAGATTGAGATAGGGTGTCTTAGAGTAGATAAAGCTTCTGAGATAACATGAAACAATAAACCAATTCATTCTTTTTTTTTCCCATTGCAATTCATATTAGCTCAACAATTCACTCAGACTCAACTGCTTGGACAGAATGAGTCAAGGCTTACTAAAAACAAATAGGAAAAGTAGTTGGGTGGTCTAGTTCATCAGGAGCCTTCTTCAAGCACCACTCTGATACTATTTTGGATTTACTCACCAATATAAGACAATTCCAGGAAACAGCAAATTTTATCAAGAGTCTTACAAATGCCTACCCTCAGTGTGCAAGTCAGAATAAATTAAACCCAGCTGCTCAATAAGTAGGATAATGGAGGAGACTAAAATTCAAGAAAACAATTTAAAAATTGTGCAGTTTCTCCTCTACATGCAGGAAACTACTTTCCAAAAGCATTAGGTGTTTTAAGCAAATATCAGGATATGTTTTGCTTTTTAACATTTTAACATACTGTATTGCCCTCCTGTGCTATTTTTAGGCTCATAGGTCTGAAATGTGAAGCTCCACCTTCCCAGACAACTATCCTGTAGTGTTTCATAAACCTGCTCTTAGGTATCTGAAACAACACATTTAAGCGCTTTGCTCTAGGAATTCCACATTCCTACGATTATTTAAATATACTATAAAGAAGCCCGGTCAACAGTAGGCATTAAGTTCTAAGAGCACATCTACCTAAAGAATCATTTCATTTCTTATTTGGCAGCTTCGTCACACTCTCCAAAAACAAAAATGTTGTTAAACAAAAGCAAGATATTTATGGTGGCATTTTATTTAAAGAAATCTAAAACAGAATGCGGCTTGGGGATGGATACTATTCAATTTCACTTCTATGAACCATTTAACGCTGTTATTTTTATCACCCACAAGTTGGTGGCTTTAATTTTTAACCTTTCAGTGGAATACTTCATAGAATAGCAATGAATCACTGACACATATTGGCAATGAAATTCAGGCCTTACACCAGTTGCCGGGAAAGTACTTGGCTCCAGTTCTGTAGCATATATTATTCTTGCATATGCACTCACTTGTAAAATTATTTGATTACTGAAAGATTATTATTTTTTGGGAAAGTTAAGCATTGGTTTACACTTTGGATACCAAGTACCTTAGTCAGAATGTCTAATCTCTTCAGATCTGGAAGGCAGGCAAAATACATCATCTACTATTATACATATTTCATCCAAGTATTAAAATACTAAGTCCCAGGTGTCACATTTCATGTAGTCCAGCAAAGTTCCAGAATAAACTAAATATTCAACCCCTTAAGGGCTTAAAATAACAGCAATTGAAACGTGCATTAAAAAGTTAGTTTTACAGTATTTGCTGATATTTATTTAGGGGGATTTTTCCTCAAAGTTAACAAGCAAAAACACATGATTATTTTACTTTTTGCATCAATTCTCTTCTTGCTGCTATCCTGACTTCCGTCACTATCTAGAAGATCCTGGAATTTGAAAATTATTTGCTCAACTCTTGAAGTATATTAATAATTGAGACTTGTCATATTACTTTTTTTTGGTTAAGAAATTGCATAAACCCATCAAAGCCCCATTCAAGCACAGCAGAAGAAAAACTAATCAAAATCAGCCAGCAACATCAAGCTTTGTAATATTTATGTTAATGCACCGATTGGCCAGATAGGCTTTGCAATGGTTCGCAATGGTTTGAATAAGCTCTTGCAATTCATAAATAAAAAAACCACATGAAAACTGAGATGGCATAAATTGGATTACAGTATTTCATACAGCAGCATTATTTCCCAGTAATCATCAGTGATGAATAACCATTTAATAAAACACAAATTAAACCACAGAAAAAAGGAGGGAAATCTTTTTCCAAGTTAGTAGTGAAGCGTGTATTGTGCAAATAAGAAAGTATTCAGACAGAATATGCAGGAGTTTGAGAAAACTTGGCGACAACTTTGCAAAAGTTATCAAATCCAACATAAAGGTAGAATTGGAACAGAATTTAAATGCAATGAACTTGGACTTTTACATTTATGCTATGAATAGAAAAAATTTACTATTTCAAAAAGTTATTTTCCTTAATCATTTTAATGCAAATGTATTCAAGTATTCAAATCCTGTCTGTCTGTGTTTCTGTGTTTCTGTCTGTCTGTCTGTCTGTTTGTCTGTCTATCTATCTAGCTATCTATCTAGCTATCTATCTAGCTATCTATCTATCTATCACTTGGTCTTTTAACAGTCCAGTAAGTTCTCTCAAGGCAGGAGACCAGGGACTACTGGCCTTTGTATATGAGTTATTGAAAGAAATAATTTGCCTTTGTCCCTAAACATTTGGGTTAATTAATATGAATAATGCCATCACTAACTATTGCGTTCACCCTTCAATCTTGGTTCTGAGATTTTTTTTTTAATTGCTAAAAGATCTGGCTTAACTTCAGACTTCTTTACTTTTGTTCCACCACGCAAGTCTTAGAATAATTTGCCTGATGAAAAATTGTGGAGTGCATACCCACCCTTTTCTGCCACTTTGATTTGTTTTTAGATTTTGCTAAAGTGTTGATTTGGACTTTTGTTCATATATCAAGGTGGCTATAATTGCTACTTATGGAGATTGTACAAAACATTTGAAATTGGCATTTTGTATGGTGTATGATCATGAGTGAGCAGTTCTTTCTCTTCTAAAATTGCTTGTCTCTGATTTGCTGCATGGAGACAACTGGAAATGCTCTTCAAAAACCTTCCAACACTTTGTAGGTAAGATGCTCCTTTTATTCACTGAAGTCCTATATAGAAGTCCTATATTCCCATTAACCTATCAGTGAAGTGTCTCTCTAGAATGCTATGAACAACATTCCTACTTGTATCTTTTCATATTGGATTTTGAGGATCCTGAATTCTCTAAAGTGGCAATATATAATTTTTTCTTTTATTACATCCTCTGTTGTAGCAACTTGCAGATAATATAAAGCTTCAATTAAATTTTTGCATGCTGGTTACCAAAAAAACTCATTTCCTCCTTTTATAATATGGTTATTTTGGTGCTCATAGTACAGGAAGAATAATTAATTCTTCATAAAAAACCTTTTCTCTCCCACAAGTATTCTTCAAATATCATTTGACAAATGTCTTTTTAGATTGCTCTTTAGTGGACATGGCAATAGCAATTAGATATATATACCACTTCATGGTGCTTTACAGTCCTCTTACACAGTCAACATATTGCCCCCAACAATCTGGCTCCTCATTTTATCAACTTTGAAATAATGGAAGGCTGCGTAAATCTTGACCTGGTGAGAATCAAACTGCTGGCAACTGGCAGAATTAGCCTGTAATGCTGCATTCTAACCACTGTGCCACCACGGCTCCCTACTATTCACAGCCCAAAATCAAAGTGTTCCTATTACAACAACAAATTCTCAAGAAAGCATTCAAATATAGCATCTTCCTTCCAGTGTTCTACCACAATGTACAATGTATATTGTACATTGTACAATATACAAAGTATATTTTACAAATATACTTTTATATACTTTGTAAATATACAAAGTACAATGTACAAAGTATAGAATGGAATACTTGCCCAAATGGTCCCCCAGAGTGTCTATGGCATGTAGAAAGATAACTTGCAAAAAATAAAAGCTATAAACAATTCTTCTTCCATCATACTATCTTTTAAGACAAACAATTGTTAAAAACCATCCATCGCTCTAATTCATTCAGAAACCATATGTTTCTGGAGAAGCTTGGAAAGAAAATCAATGAAGAATTGTCCATGTATTGCTACAACAGTATTATCTTCTTATGATTTTAAGTAACCAAGTATTTAAAAACAGAAATCAGAGTGGGCAATCTGTAGCCCACTCATATATTTGCAGCCTGATCTTAATATTTTGAAATCCACAGTGTAATTTTGCAAGCAATAAGCTCTCTATGTAAACTTCTCCTATCCTAGCAACAGTGAATATAACGGTAGAAAGTGCAAGATTTGGGATTTGTCCAATTTAAACATGACCTCATCTATGAACATGACCTCACCTCAAGCAATTCACTCTCTCTTATGCATTTTTTTAACTTAAATTGATGCAGCCACGATAGAAGTATGACAAAAGTGGCATAAAATCCCAATCAAAATTAAGGTTTTCCATATTTGAAATTCAAATTAAAAAAACATAACCTCTTTCTTCCTCTGAAAAGTGAAGAAGAGAAGCAATTTTGATAAGGATTTCCCCCAATCCTACTGTGGACCATTCCTTCACAATTGAGATTTTAAAACTCTACACACAAAGTCAAATCATACGGTTTACATTGATTTATTTAATATTTATTTTAAGTGGCACACAGATTCATATACACGCAGCTATATGTGTCTCTTTCTGCCTATTTAAATTAAAATAGTAAAACAACCAGCATAGTTCAGTATGTTGTTAAAATACTAAAACTATTTCCAATTCCAAATGAAATTGAAAGCAAACCAAGAAAAGGTTGGATATATAAGTACCTGTTGAGTTGAACCTGGTCACATGGCCAGAGTTCTCACAGCTACTATATGGTCTACTTTGTTTTGTGGGATCTTGTTAAGACCATGACAGAACACACAAAGTACGAGGAATGTGTACAATTAGTCAAATAAATCAAATCAATATAAATCAATTGTACAGATATTTGCTAGACAGCACAATAATTTAGACTAGGAATAGGTTATAACCAAGAGCAAAACTTAAATTTATACAACTGAAAAAATCAAACAGCTCTATCATTTATCTATATCCCACTTTTATTATTCTTACAAATAACATTCAAGTTGGTGAACATATCCAACACATCTTTCTTTATTTTCCCCACAACAATATCTCTGTCAGATGAGCTGGGCTGAGAGGGAATGTCTGCTCCAAGTTCATCCAGCTGGCTTTCATGGTTAAGACAGGAATTGAACAGAGTTTCATGCTTTCTAGCCCTAGCCACTGACTAGACCAAACTGACTGTTTAAGTAATGTAACTCCTATCCACAACTAACTCTGTGTGCATAATATACCTACACTTCTTTGAACTGCCCTAGTCTCTGAATTGCCTACAAGGATTAAACTGGACATTCTTACAAGTATGGATCCCAACAATAATGCAAAAGGTTTACTTGGCTAACTGAAACTGTGTTTTCCTATATGCTATAGGAAGAATTTTGAAAAATAAGAGTAATTATCACCATTAATCTCATATAATAATATGGCAGATCAACTTTTACAGCAACAGATATGTGTAAAGTGACCTTTACGTGTATAGTGTATATATATATATATATGTGTATAGTGAGGCAAACCCTTCTAACCTCACACATGAGGTTTGAGTGCTTCTAACTATTTAGAAAAA
This sequence comes from Laticauda colubrina, assembly GCA_015471245.1. Taxonomy (NCBI): domain Eukaryota; kingdom Metazoa; phylum Chordata; class Lepidosauria; order Squamata; family Elapidae; genus Laticauda; species Laticauda colubrina. The sequence continues at coordinate 39,390,058 of BLBF01000020.1, read as the reverse complement.
TGATCTCGGGTCATAATGAATAACTCAGTGAAATGGCTGAATCAGTATAGAGCAGCCAATTCAGTCAAAGAGATCCTTAAGAAAGGAATTGAAAATAAAGCTGTCATCTCTGTAATGACCTTAAGCAGATCTATGGTATGTCAGAGTTTGAAAAACTGTATAATTTTGGTGGCCACATTTGAAAAAAATAAAGATCTAGAAAAAAATGTAAGAAAAGGCAGTGAAAATGAATTGAGGGAAATCAATTCATTCAATTCTTGGTATCAGCTCTTGCTCTCTCCTTCTTCATTGTACCACTCCCATCCACAGCTGCCACCACTACTTGCCTGTAGGAGAATGCTAAAGTATCTGAGAATGTTTAAATTATAAAAAGACATATAAGGAAATGTTATCATGCATGACATGGAGAAATGGGGGGGGGGAAGTTCTCCAACACAAAATCAATGGTTAGCCAAAGAAGTTGATTTAGAAAAGATTTAAATAAGCAAAAGAAAATATGTCTTCACACAGTGCATAATTAAGCTAAAGAGCTTATTACCACAAAAGATGGTGAAGTCTTGATTCCAAATGCAACCCAAACTAATTGTTGATATCAGCTCTTGCTTTCTCCTTCTTCATTGTACCACTCCCATCCACTGCTACCCCCCCCCCACCGTTGGTCAGATGCTTTTCAGATTGATCCAGGTCATCACACCTGGATCAGCTCAGAGATTTGACTGGACTGGGAGAGTATTCAATCTAAAATAATTTGTCTTGTTGCCCAAGCAGAAAAGCCCACAAACATATCCTGAGACCAGAGGAGAGGGCGTGTGCTTGTATGAGCCTAAACTGGCCAATCTCTGCTGGCCTAATCCCAGCCCTGAGAGACGGGATTAATTTGTGAATGGTTGGTGAGGTGCATCAAATTGTATCAAACTGCATCTATACCAAATCCATGGTGGGGTAAGCAAAAAACAAAACAAAACACTACTACATATATGGCTGACCAAAGCAGTGTTTTAAGACGGTTGGCCTTACACATCTTTTAAAGAAATAAATATTTTAATGTAGGGACAACTAAATGTAACCAAAGATATCTTCAGTTTGAGCATTAAAAAACAGAAAAAAGGGCTGCCAGGGCACTTATCCTCAATTTTAAAGAAATAACCCATTTCTTCTAAATTACATCAGACTATTAATTACTTTAATTCATTCTTTAACTCCCTCCAAAACATCGTATGTCCTTAGGCAAAAAAGCCAGAGAGAAAACTGGCAACTAAGAAGCTGATGAATTTACTTTTTAATAAAAAGGAAACAAATAGATGCAATCTTAAATTAAAAAGAAAATCATAACAAAAACTAAATGATCATCTGCTACCCAGAAAAAGTACTAAAAGTTTCCTCATCCAAGACATTAAAAGTTATCATCACAGCTACATTCAACTCAGTACAAAAGCACTAAGTAGTATAAAGGAAGCAAAATACATTTTAGCAACCAACTAAATTGTCTATACAATATCCTTTAAATCTTCCATATCTTTTGGACTAGTAATTAACCATTAAGAATATTGCAAGGAATATATTTAAAAAAACAGGATTGCCCAATTAAGATTTTTGAGACCATATGCTCCTGCTGCATCCCTTCAAAAATATCTTTTATTTTTTAATTGCTAGATATTATCTTCTACTGAACTATTTTTGTGTGAGCCTTCTTTTCAGCAGATAAAATATATGATCTAAGGCTCATATAGTAATATTTATAAAACACATTGAAGACTTTTCCTTTGTTTTTTTGCTCCCAATTTGGAATTTAGCAACTTAGCAACTGTACCATTAGAACGATAACATTTGTGACTTTTTCATTATGAGAAGCAGCAGCAATTAAAAGAAAGAAGAAAGACATGCAAAGATCAAGTGGGAGAAAAAAAAAGGAATGGGTACATCAATTTTTCCCACTGCCCCATTAATATAACTTGCAGACTATTATCTAGTGGAATAATGAGGAGCTCAGAGAAAGGGAAAAGAAGAGTTGATCTACTGAATTAACTGTAAACTCTGATATGAGGAAGTCTCTGGTGGTCTCTCAACTTGGTTGTTTTCTAGCAGACATTTCATTATCCAAACTAGGTAACATCATTCAGACATGCTGAATAGTTCTGATTGTTTTAAAAGACGCCTAGAGAAACATACAATCAGGAGGGCAATCTGCTTTCACAGAAACAAACAATTAACTGCTCCAGAATAATAACAGGCAATGGATATTGCTCTTATGGTTCTCCTTTTACTTTTCCATGGGCACGTGTTGAAAATCAGGCTAAATTATGTAGATTTTGGTCTTAGCCATAAGATCTATTGAAAGTTGTCACAAAAAAGAAAACTGATGTCTCGGATTCTCTTGCTTTTTTTATAAAAGGATTTCAAAGAGCACTAATTCACTGAAAATAATGCATTATTCACAATATTTATAATGCTGGTTATTTTTTAGAATTCTGATATTAAAGGAGACAAGAGTGAATTAATAATAAAGGCACATAGCAAAATTGTGCATTTCCAGGCCAATACTTTGAACACGACCCAAGGAGGGGGGAAATCAACCAATAATTTAATACTTCTTGAAGGAAGTAGATCTCAAGATACCTAATGTGCCAGAAACTGATTGAACTTTCTCAGTTGCTATGTGCAGGTTATTTCTGGCTTTCAAACACTGTATATGTTGCTTGATCGTTGCTTGTTTTTTCTGCTATAGGGAACAGCTAGAAAAGTCATTAAACCTTAAACCTAGCTTTGTTTAGAATTATGGCTAAGGTGGGATACTTCTTCTTAACTATCTAGAGAATCTTGACTTATGTTTCTAGACTGCGAAACAATGAGGGAGTTTAGATTAAAATCTGAATTTATGAAACTTATTTCATCCAGAAGAACAACTGAATTAGCATGTTAGATTAATCTTGACCCAGCTGACTAGATAGAAATATTATCAATGATTCATTCTGAACAATCTATTCTCAAGTCTTATTTTTGTTGTCTGCATCAATTAGGTTAACTTTTTCTAAAAAACATAAATACCATTCTGCTCAAAAGCTCTGAGTAAGAACACTTATGATAAAGGTGTTTATCATTTTGCAATAAAAACAGTATAAAATGATGATGCATTGTAAAAGAACTGCCACATTCCAAATGGAAATTTAGTTGTATTAATTATAATATTTGCATAAAACATTAAAAAAGACCTACCAACAGAGTTTCCGTTAAAGAGTGGCAGTTTCACATTATTAAATGAAAGAAAAAAGGTCTTCTTCTCTGATAATCATTTCATAATGGTATTTTGCAAACCCTATTCTTGCAATTATTTACATACAGTGAATGAAATATCAGGTCTAAAAGATCTTCCAGTAAGAAGACAAAGGATATTTGCATAAATATTGGTAAGTACATGAACTTGGTTAACAAATATTAACCTGACAAATAAGGAAAGAAAATATGTATCTTACAGGAAATATTTTCTGATGAATGTTTTTTTAAAAAAACTCACCTTTCTCCTGGAAATCTTCTCCAACAGTTTTAGGGTATCTTGTCTCCTGTGTTCTCTGGAGAACAGGAAGTCTCTCAAAGATGCTAGATCTTTTTGGAAAGAAACCTGCGAGTTCAGGTGGGCTCCTCTGAATTTCAGCACTGTTGCTGCTGTTACTGACAGTGATTTTAAAAGACATCTGTGAATTCAAGAAAGTGCCCCACTGTTGGAAAAGTTGACTTGGAGTAGCTTCTTCATAGGAATAACGTGACATTTGTCAAGGACTTCAGAGAATGCTGCACTGCTCTCAGATTTCTACTACCTCATCATGCATAATGTAACATGCCTCTTCAGGATGGACCCTTCCAAATCTCTTATATTGAGGGGTGCACAAAATAGAAAAATGTAGAGCAGTGAAATCTGTCAATAAATAGGAAATAAATTAGAAGCAGCCTTTTTACTGAATGAATTCATACTTTAAACTTGCCACTGCTACAAGAGAAAGGTGACTACAAAGAAATGCGTTTCTAAGCTAGAAGATAAATTGGTCCGTTGGTTTTAAACTACTTGCTGCAGAATTATTAACATAAGAGAACTGGAAAGTAACTCATTTTCATAGCACAGTAACCCTTATAGACTTCAAACAGAGCAGTTGCACTAGTTCCACTGCAATTTAAACAAGCTGTCCTATAAAATTTTAAAGTCAAATTACTTTATTGTAGCATCAGCTTTTCTGGTCAAACCCAGATGGTCTGGATTTAACTCTATTCATTAACTGGTGTAATAACCCAAACAACTCTAAAGAAGAGTTGTGTTAGAAGAATATTCTGTTTATTTTTTTTTTCATGTAACTTGCTATTCATGATGTAAATAAAGTACAACTTAGCAGGAGATTCATTGAACTATGTAACCATCCCTCTATTCCAGCATGTTATGATTTCTCTTCATCAGATAGCTAATTGCAATTACCGGTACTCGGAGAGGCATGATTCTGAAGACCAAGTAGCTAAACATACAGGCTGTAAGATATAACTTGCATTATTAAGTGGCAGGACTTCACACCGCTTACTCAGCATAATTCAACAACCTAGCAGCTTCTTTTCATTTCCTGATGATTTACCCCAAGAACTTTCTAGTCAGACCCACCAAAAAAGAAACAATTTCCTCTGCTAAATTTAAAAATCCAAACAGAGGCAGCAGTCAGTGTCTTAACTATTGCTTTATTTATTACAACTATTCAACTAATGCCCAACTTAAAAGTGTTTGTAGAGAACAGTACCTACCAGGGTACCAAAAATCTGGGTTTTTCCCAAGTAAATAATTTCAGATGGATGTTTGCAGCCAGAAGACAGTTTAAAGAGGTTCTATGGGTTTTCTTTCGTTTTTTCCTTTTTAAACAAAACAAACTTTTTTTTTTCCCCTTTTTGGGGGGGGGGGGAGAGCGGGTGTAGGATTTGGATGCTTCGTTCCTGCCGGTTCCTTCCTCAACTTTCACTAACTAGGTTACAAAAGGATGCAAGCAATGTACAAACCCCACTGTTGGTGCAACACGATCAGCCAAAAGGAGGTTTCACCCTTCCCGAATAGCAGAACTGTCCTACTTCGTCCTCTTTTATCTTCACTCCCTTAAACCGGTTAAACGAAGTCTTCTGCAGAAACCGAAAGCTTTTCACCATTCAGGAACCAAGCCAGCATAACAACATAGCAGCTAACCGGGTATCACAAAACAGATGCTCCGCCAATATTTAAAACCCAGCGCCTCCAATCCAGCCGGGTAGGATACTTTTCCCCTTTAGGGGAGAATAGCGGGACCGGGATTTCTCTCAGCTAATCAGCTGCAACACCAAGAAATTGGGAAACCCGCCCAAACACACCCATGCCCTGCAGGTGAGAAACCGAGTCCGCCTCTCTCTCACACAACTAGTCCAGGGGTTGCTCTTGCCCAGGTCTACACCAGGTCTCGCTACGGATTACCCAAAGCAACGATGCTGGCACGTTGCATCCCCTGGCGCGAGCGCCCCGAGCGAGCTGACCGGCCCCTCGCTTCAACCTCAACTCGCCCTTCGCCGCTGCTTCTCCCGCGCCGCCTAGCTCCGGATTAAAGCAACCCGGTCGTTACCCTTCCGACGAAGCCGGTGGCTGAGCAAAACCCGGCCCCTGAGCCAGAACTGGGCGGCGAGAGGAGCCCGCCGAGGGACCCGCCTCCTCGGTGCCGAGCCGGAGAGCGAGCGGGCAAGCACGTGTGCAAAGTGTGGCGCTCGTCGGCACGTGGCCCAGCCGCTCGACCCTTTTGCCCCGCGTGCTCTTGGACCCGCCTCACCAATTCTCCCCTAAAGACGACGCCAAAACCAACCCGCAGCACCCCATCGCTGCACAACGTTGGCGGTGTTGACTTAAAAAAAAAAAAAAAAAAAAAAAAAAAAAACCACCTTTTAGCGCTAGCGCTTCCTGACTCCTTCAGAACTGAGGAAGCTTCTTAAACGAGAAGCGAAAGGTCTTCAAGGGAAAAAAACAAGTCCAGTTGCCTTTTGAAAAAGCACTTTTATAACGTGGCCTGTCCTGGACGACTGAAAATCTTCATGGACATTGAGCATTGATGATGTTAACCTGGTTCTGCAAGGAAACCACTTAGCTTAAGAGAGAGCATCAAGCTACAAATGAGCTAGGGATATTTCTCTTCTATTGATATAAGTATGCTGTTCAAAAGGGCCAGGGTTCTGATTTCTCCTATAAGAGGAAATAGCAGGACTACATTTCCCAAGTTCCTCATTAAATGGAGCAAACGTCCATTCTTGCACACAAACTGTTCCTCTGAATAAGGCCTCACTGTTTTATTAGGTAACAGTACTTATGTTTTTGCTGGGCTGGTTCACCTGCACGGAACAGTGGCAGTGAAGGAACCAATTGGTTAACAAGCTTGCCGTTCAAAAGAGCAGGTATCAGGAGGCAAAAGAGGTTCTTCTCAGTATCAAAGCTCAAAGTGGGAAAAGGGAGACTAAAACTCATCGTCTTAATCAATTAATTGCATGAAAAATAATTGAAGATGGCTTCTATGGGAATCTTATCAACCCAGCGTACAGCATTAATTCTTATTTTCCCCTCCTGTCCACGCCCGCAAATATATCTTGCTTCTAAAAATATTAACTTGAATAGTGACAGTTTAATCAACAAAAAAATCCAAAATTGTTGAAGGGTTTGGACAGTATTTCCCTCCCTCAAATCGCTGCAACGTCAATATTTTGCACATTTTAATAAGTCTGTCAGTTTTATTACTTCATACAAAACAGTGCCAATTTTAGAAATTATAATAATATTACAATCAGTTATATCCCACATCATTCTTAGCATTGTCTTTGAAAGCAAAAATAATAGCACAATCCCTGAAGACATGAAAAAAATGTTTTTTTTTTTAATCTAAAGAAATAATATACCAAGTACACTACAGTTGTATTCCTATTGTTCAAATGCATCATATAATAAGACCAGACAATGTGTTACAGATTGTCTTAAAAACACAATTGGGAAGGGAATTTTGGTCCTGAAACAATGCAGTCATTAAACAAATCATCTTGTGACTGGAGCCAATTTTATGACCATTTTTACCACAATCACCACAATTGTTAAGTTAATCTAGCATCTCTCATTGACTTTGCTAGTCGGAAACTGTCTGGGAAGGTCACAAATTTTGATCAGAGTTGGAAGAGGCTTTGGAGATCTTCTAGCCAACTCACTGCTCAGACAACTAGCTGTCCAGTCTCTTCTTAAAAGCCTCCAATGATAGAGCACCTACAACTTCTGAAGGTAAGCTGTTCCACTGGTCAATTGTTCTCTCTGTTAGGAAATTTCTCCTTAGTTCTATGTTGCTTCTCTCCTTGATCAGTTTCTATCCATTGTTTCTTGTCTTCCCTTCTGGACTGGTGCTTTGGAAAATAGGTTGATCCCCTTTTCTTTGTGGCAGCTCCTCAAATATTGGAATACTATTATCAAGTCAACCATAATCCTTCTTTTCATTAGATTAGATGATATCCAATTCCTGCAATACAACATCCTATACATTTTGTGGTTACAACAAAACATGTCCTAAATGCTAGCTGTTTGCCTTGCACCCAAATTTTGAACAGTTGGCCATGGGGGTGGTATAACGGTCAAAATTTTGAGGACAGATTCTAAATCACATTTTTAGGACCATCGTAACTCTGAACTATCATTAAACAAATGGTCATAAGTCAAGGACAATCTGTAACTCTAAATCACTGTAATATGTTGTAAACCGCCTAGAGTCAATATATCAGTGAGACGGGCAACATAAATTAATTTTAAGTTAATGTGATCATTTGTGAATCATTTTTAATCATAAACTGTCTCAGGATCTCATTTAATGAAAAGTAGTCTAGAAATGTTTTTGATCACTCAATCGGATTTGGAATTTCTTATATTAGAGTGCAGAGAAAAATCTTGGATCAACTTTTAAGAGATGCACCAAAAAGCAAACACAGATGCAACCACTTATATGTCTACAGTCACCAACCTCACCATAGTTTTTCGAGGCAACTTAATAAGAAAAAAGCAAAAGACCAAAACATATTTTAAACAATATCCCAAGAATACCATCTTATGTCATGTGTTTATGATCTGTCATTGCAATACTCACCACATCTCATCCTATGTGGCTTTTTTCTTTTTTCTTTCCAAATCAAGGTATCAAGGTAGCTAGGTCCTACTTCCGATTCTTAACTTAATGACTATATAATAAGTGCACTTAATAAATACGATCCTGGAAGGAGGAATTTATACAATTTAGACAAAGTAATAATCAACCTACTTCCAAAAATGTTAAAATATTTTACAAACATATTAATAAAAAAACATTTAATCAAATATATTAATCAAAAAGCATCTCTTGCTTAAAAAGAGTAAGTATTCTACACTTTGAGGCTTACCAGAAGCTTGCTTTCTTTTTTATAATTAATTGAAAGTAATTAGTTAATAATTAAAAATAATAAAACAAAACAAATTACAGCCAAAATGTTTTGCTTCTTTGTTTTCTTGTGGACTGGGTATTTATAAAATTCATTAGCTTTTTCTAGGGAGCTGTTTGTAATATTGACCAATGTGAATTTATTATTAGTCCCAGGAGAGATGAGTATTCCATGGATAAATAGTCTTCTTAGTGACAGCTCTTGTTAGATGAATTATTTCAAGCATTACTTAAACATTTTTCTACAAATAAATTAAATAACCAAGGGGATATCACACTACCTTGTCTCACCCCTTCCTCAATGTTGAATCATTGTTAACTGGTCTTCTTGTCCTTATTCCCAGTGGTGGTCTGCAAATTTTTAAATAACCAGTTCTTTGGCTGGGTTGGCATGGCCGGTTGGTCATTTAACTGGGTAGATGATGTCACTCATCACACCCAGCCCTGCCTCCCAGCCACTGGCTTCAAAGGAACAGGTAGGATTCAGCTGGTTGGGGCTAATCCCACCACTGGCTGGCCCCGCTCCTGCCTGTTTTTCGGCCTGTTTTTCAGCCATTTTGGGGGGCATTTTCAGGCCGTTTTAGGGGCCATTTTTGCTGCCAAAAACAGCCTGGAAAACAGCCTGGAAACAGCCCCAAAATGGCCCCAAAACAGGCTGAAAAGCGGGCTGGGGCAGGACAAGCATAAAGTACTTCATGCTTGTGTACTTTATTGTACTCTTTTTCATTCAGCAAAATTATGTTAGTTTTCTTCATAGATTTAATTGGTCTGCTGCTGAAAGAGCAAAAATCTGGTTTCCAGGGACATTGCCTAGGATAAATCCTATATTTTACAAATTTTACTTAATGTCACTTTTATATCCCTTTAATTGAAATCTTCCAAACATCTTCCCTGCTTATCCAATTATTTCCCATGTACTTTTTTGCATTCATTCTTGCTATTTTTAATTTGTACTTACATTTTTTTTCCAATTGTCAAGCAACGCAGCTATTTTCACATGCACATTAAACAGTCACTGAATAAGCAAACCTCCTCCATTTCAATATTTTCATAGCATCTATTAATTACATTTGTCCTCAAGTTACCTTGTTTTTCCTGTGAACAGATTAAATACTTTGCTTTCATTCTAATTTTTGTAGTGGTTCTTTCATTATACCCTTCACTATTCTTACCTGCTTTCTAAAAAGTACTATCTCATTCACTTTACCATTTACTCCTCTTAAATTCTTAGTTGCAATCATCCATGTGCCATGACCATCCTGAGAGAACCCATAGATACTGATTTTCCTGACCAGTTTCTGGCATTAGGCAGTCAAGGCTTTTGCATAATGTATTTTAGTGATTTTGTGGCCATTCAAAGTCACAACAATACTGAAAAAAATGTGTTACGACCAGCTTTCACCCCCCCATTGCAGTATCCCCATGTTCACAGGACAAAAATTTGGGCACTTGGCAATTTGCCTGCATTTATGATAGTTGCACTGTCTCTGAATCATACGATCACCATTTTCAACCTTCCTAGCCAGCTTCCAACAAGCAAAGTCAGTGTGGGAAGCAAGATTTGCTTAACAGCCCACCTGACTCACTTAACTGCAATGATTCATTTATCTGTGGCCAAAAAAAGGTAGTAAAATGGGGCAAAACACATTTAACAAACACTGCCTTGCTTAGCAATGGAAATTTTGGGTATAATTGTGGTTATAAGTTGAGGACTACCTGTACAGAGAATATGCTAACTCTGTCACCAGATTTAGTCATGCTGGTGTTTGCATGCAGCATTCTGTGCTATCTCTAAAGTTAGTTTAGAGCAAAGGTGTCAAACTGGATTTCTTTGAGGGCCAGATCAGTATTGTAGTCCTATGCAAGCTGGCAGAGAGGGAGACGGGATGGAGGCTTCCTGCAGCACCCTGCTGCCCAAAACAGGGCATGTTTTCAGCCGGCAGAGTGGTGTAGGAAGCCGTGAAGGCCAAAAATGGGCCGTGAGAGGGCTGCACTAGGCCATGCTACAGCCTGTTTTGGCTGGCAGAGGCGTTGCGAGCCAGTCCTTTGATATTTCCAAGCTGGCCCCGTAGGCCAGATCTAAGACCCCATGGGCTGAATGTGGCCCATGAGCCTTGAGTTTGACACCCTGGTTTAGAGTTTGGTACAACTTGTCCAATATGGTACAAACACAGCCATGCCCAATTTTATCCAAACATTCTCTATGGAACCTTACAAGATAGCATTCTGTTGCCTTTATCTCACCAACATGGAGGTACATGTAGTATACTGACACATATTCAGAAAAGCAAACAATTGTTCTTAGTTTGTCAACAACAATAATTTAATGTATGACCTGTGGACACTAAGATTTCACTGTCATTTTTAAAACGAGTATCAATTAAATATTTTAACTTTTGGGTTTCTTTCCAGGCATGTTAAAAAGTTAATACACATGACATTTTCCAAGTCCAAATTGCGACAACAATTGAGGTGCATTCTCCATCATTCAACTGTAAATATACAGTTTTCTCTCAACAGGAGCTTTACAGAAGCAGTGTTTTTCCATCTCCCCAGCCCTGCAATTGCAGTTTTCCAAATATTTATGGTGAACTAAAACTTTACTACCAATTTGCATCTATAAAAATGGAGAGATTGTTAATCACCTCCCACACAGTGATACAAGAGCTAGGCTGCATTGCTTTTATGTGGTCACAAATTGTACAAGAATCTCTGGAATGACTACATACACACTTTTTTCAGCAGTTGATGTTTGTGTACCATAAACCAGTTGACTAAATACACAACAAAAAATTCAGATAGATACTACTTTTAAAAATACTCTGATTTTAAACAGTTATGACTAAATAATTTTACTGAAAAGATGCTACAATAAGAGGTTATTAAAGAAAAAATGATTTCAAACTGAATTCATCCAAGTTATACAAAATCCAGATTTGTATCTTTTATTTCCAATTAAACCTATCAAGAAACCACTAACATAACCTATTGGCTGGGTTTACACATCAGAGTGAGCCATAAGCAAGCAAGTTATATTATCTTAGAGTTATATGAATTCAGTCTGTCATATACGTAGATACAAGAAGTTAAAATACCATCTTCCTCTGATGGGCCTATTGTATACGGTATGTTACACACAATAAAAACACAACTCTGGATGTGTCATCTGGTAACAAACATTGGATAGTCAGTGTATTTTTGCAACAGTTTGAGGTTTTGCAAATTATCTAATCGTGATAGGTTTATTTTCTGATAGTACTTTGATCCTGAGTCAGTTTGGTGTAGTGAACCACTTTGATATACTGGTTAAGGCACCAGATTAGATACTGGAAGATTCTGACTTCCAGTGCCACCTTCCCATGCAGATGCCTGTACTGTAGACTCAAGCTTCTTTACAATCACACATTTTAAAAGACATTATACAAGTGAATGGTTTATATTCTCTCTAAAATTGTTACTCTGTACTGAAAACAAATTCTGGTTTAGAATAGAATAAAATAGAATATAATTCTTTGTTGGCCAAGTGTGATTGGACACACAAGGAATTTGTCTTGGTGCAAATGCTCTCAGTATACATAAAAGAAAAGATACATTTGTCAAGAATCAAGAATCATAAGGTACAACACTTAATAATAGTCATAGGGTTCAATCAAATTATACTAGGAAACAGTCTATAGATCGTAAGGATACAAGCGACAAAGTTACAGTCATACAGCCATAAGTAGGAGGGGATGGGTGATAAGGAGTGATGAGAAGATTAATAGTAATTGTAGTGCAGACTTTGTAAATAGTTGGAGGGTATTGAAGGAATTGTTTGTTTAGCAGGGTAATGGCGTTTGGGAAAAACTGTTCTTGTGTCTAGTTGTTCTGGTGTGCAGTGCTCTATAGCATCATTTTGAGGGAAGGAGTTGAAACAGTTTATGTCTGGGATGTGAGGGGTCTGTAAATATTTTCACAGCCCTCTTTTTGACTTGTGCAGAATACAGGCCCTCGATGGAAGGGAAATTGGTAGTAATTGTTTTTTCTGTAGTCCTAATTACTCTCTGAAGTCTGTGTCTGTCTTGTTGGGTTACAGAACCAAACCGGACAGTTATAGAAGTGCAGATGGCAGACTCAATAATTCCTCTGTAGAACTGTATCAGCAGCTCCTTGGACAGTTTGATCTTACTGAGTTGGCACAGAAAAAACATTATTTATTGTGCTTTTTTATGACATTTGGATAAATTTAATACCTCTGATCTAATATCTCTGATTTTTCTCTCAGCCCATGTAAAAAAAAAAAAATCTTTCTGGCTGAAATTACTACATCTGGGTTGTAAAAAAATAGGATAGCTAATGGATGTAAGAACTAGTTTTCTTTTTGCAGAAGATATGGTAGATATATCTGGGTAGCTCTTTCTAAGTAAACAAAAGTGTAGCAATTCCAAAAATCTAATATTGATTGACATTCAACTTTTAAAAGGTTGTTTCCCTCCACGCTTAACTTACAGAATTTTACAAGTTGTTGAAGAAAGGAAAGTTTTCTGATCCTTTCTCTCCAGAGTTTCATGGTTTTCAGCTCAGAAGCCTAGATTAGCCTTCCATCATTTTTGTACCCCCTAGTTATGTTGAACTATGACTAGGCTGAATGGGACAATGAAAGCTATAACCAAACATCTTGATTGCCCAGGGTTGGAAAAGCACTGCCTAGTCTTATCAGCAGAAAATATATCTGTCATTAAGGACAGGAATAAACTGGCATAGTTACACAAAGTGTAGAACAGTGACCTCTTCTGGTAAAAGAAAGTTGTACTTAGAAGAAATGTATTGTGTGTGATATATTTTTTGTTCACAGAGCAAAATGAATAGTATTTTTATCTGATCTCCTAATTTACTTAACTGAAAACTGCTGACAAATACATTTCACACAGAATGACTCAACATTCCTCTGCAGTGATTTAAGATTTGTGTTCTTTCATAGCTTCATTAATTTTAAGTTAATGTGATCATTTGTGAATCATTTTTAATCATAAACTGTCTCAGGATCTCATTTAATGAAAAGTAGTCTAGAAATGTTTTTGATCACTCAATCGGATTTGGAATTTCTTATATTAGAGCGCAGAGAAAAATCTTGGATCAACTTTTAAGAGATGCACCAAAAAGCAAACACAGATGCAACCACTTATATGACTTTCAGTAATCTCAAAAATATTTATTAATAAGAATAAAATAAATAAAAATTGTTATATATAGGTTTAATGCGGGAACTTTGTGACATTTCTGTTCTCTTTAAAACCTGTTATAAAGCAGCATGTTTCATTAACAGTTAAAATGTAAGAAAACACAAGTTATTATGTGAGGATTAGCATCTTCCCTGGTAGATAAGTATCTCCTTATTAAATAATATTTTATTTCAAATGTATATAACAAAAGTTCACACTACATTATTTTATCAACAGATATTCTAAAAATTGATTAGTTGTTCAGCATTCCTTTATGGGATGGGACATGTTCATTTTATTGCTGAACTTTCATATAACACAAAATTCAAAAATTAAACAAGAAAACTTAGGGAGCAAAAGTTAAGAAATCCTTTAAGTACATATATAAGAAAACCTACATTAAATGGACTGCTCTAATTACCTCCTGGTTCTGCCAACATGACATCAATTATTTATCTTTGTGATGGATAATGAATGAATGTAAATATCAAAGAAAGGGTAGAAATAATGTGGAGGATAGCTTTTCGAATGTAATTTCTTCTGAAAACCATTTTTTCCTGCCAGTCAAAAAGAGCAGATACTATTCTGGTGATTTTGGAAAACAATAGCCACTGACTTATCTAACTCTGGATGGTGTTTTTATTGCTGAGTTTACAACACTGTTAAAATGCTCAGCTTTTTCTGTTCTCTTGGACAGCCAGTTTCCCTCAGTCCAATTAACACATAAAAAACAACAGTTGGAGAAGTAACATGAGAGAATACTTTAATCTAGTCACACAATATTTGCCTTTATATGGAACATACTTAACCATATTTATTATTTCTATGTGGCCAAAAGATAGCAGTGACAAAGGAATCACTCCTAGTTTAAGACACTACTACTAAAAGTATTTTCCATGGTTACTCTAGAGCAACTTCTTTTGATAAAAACTTTTAAAAGTCTATTTTTTTTTGTCTGTGTTGAAAAAATATCTGTTTCAAAGAAATGATTATTTAGATCATTGAGCTTTACAACCTTCTCCAAATCTCCAGCAAAAAGATTTGCAAATCTAACAAAATGAAAATGTTAGGAAAATTGTTCAGGCCGATTTCAGGTTTTTACCTCAAAAATTTCTTCTATACTGAGATGGTAGTATGATTTTGCTGATCCTGTCCACTCATCAATATAATGAGAAGCTGCTGAACATAACGCTGCCAATAGGCCAGGGGATTTTAGAATGAGAAACACAAAATCTGCACAATTCCAAATTAGCTTTTATAGATCAGAACTTCGAATAATGCAATCACTGTACAGATGAAAAATTATAATATCGTGCAAAAGTTCATTTATTTCAGTAATGCAACTTAAATAGTGAAACTAGTATATGAGATAGACTCATTACATGCAAAGCAAGATAGTTCAAGCCATGATGTGTCATAATTGAGATAATTATGGCTTACAGCTCATGAAAATCCTAAATCCACAATCTCAGAAAATTAGAATATTGTGAAAAGATTCAATATTCTAGGGTCAAAGTGTCCCACTCTAATCAGCTAATTAAGCCATAACACCTTCAAAGGGCTCCTGAGCCTTTAAATGGTCTCTCAGTCTGGTTCAGTAGGAAGCACAATCGTGGCTGATCTGACAGTTGTGCAGAAAACCATCATTGACACCCTCCATAAGGAGGGAAAGCCTCAAAAGGTAATTGCAAAAGAAGTTGGATGTTCCCAAAGTGCTGCATCAAAGCACATTAATACAAAGTTATGTGGAAGGGAAAAGTGTGGAAGAAAAAAGTGCACAATCAGCAGGGATGACTGCAACCTGGAGAGGATTGTCAGGAAAAGGCCATTCAAAAGTGTTGGGGACTTTCACAAGGAGTGGACTGAGAGTGGGCTGGAGTCAGTGGGCTGGAATCAATGGGCTGGAGTCAGTGCATCAAGAGCCACCACACACAGACAGATCCTGGACATGGGCTTCAAATGTCATATTCCTCTTGTCAAGCTGATCTTGAACAACAAATGTCAGAAGCGTCTTACCTGGGCTAAAGAAAAACAGAACTGATCTGTTGCTCAGTGGTCCAAAGTCCTCTTTTCGATGAGAGCAACTTTTGAATCTCATTTGGAAACCAAGGACCCAGAGTCTGGAGGAAGAATGGAGAGGCACACACTTCAAGATGCTTGAAGTCTAGTGTGAAGTTTCCACAGTCTTGTGTTGATTTGGGGAGCCATGTCATCTGCTGGTGTTGGTCCATTGTGCTTCATTAAGTCCAGGGTCAACACAGCCATCTATCAGATTTTGCAGCTCTTCATGCTTTCTTCTGCAGACGAGCTTTATGGGGATGCTGACTTCATTTTCTAGCAGGACTTGGCACCTGCCCACACTGCCAAAAGCACCAAAAGCTGGTTCAATGACTGTTGGATTACTGTGCTTGATTGGCCAGCACACTTGCCTAACCTGAACCCCATAGAGAATCTATAGGGCATTGCCAAGAGAAAGATGAGAGACATGAGACTGAATAATGCAGAAGAGCTGAAGGCCACTATTGAAGCATCCTAGTCTTCCATAACACCTCAGCAGTGCCACAGGCTGATAGCTTCCATGCCACACCGCATTGAGGCAGTAATTGCTGCAAAAGGGGCCCAAACCAAGTACTGAGTATATATGCATGCTTATACTTTTCAGAGGTCCGATATTGTCCAATGTACAATCCTTGTTTGATTGATTGCATGTAATATTCTAATTTTCTGAGATTGTGGATTTGGGGTTTTCATGAGCTGTAAGCCATAATCATCTCAACTTTGACAAATCACGGCTTGAACTATCCTGCTTTGCATGTAATGAGTCTGTCTCAAATATTAGGTTCACCTTTTAAGTTGCATTACTGAAATAAATGAACTTTTGCACGATATTCTAATTTTTTGAGTTTCACCTGCATTTGTGCTTTATGTGTTGCATATTATACAGTGACTGGTAAGAGGAAAAATTAAATCAACCGGAGCAGCTTCCTATGGATGATCAAACCTTGATCAAATGTTATTGAATACAATAATCAAATGCAAAGGTGGACATTTAGAAGTTACATGCTTTGTGGGATCATTGTAAGAAATGATCAATAGACAGATCCAAATTCTATTTTTAAATAAGGAATATCACTCATTTTTAGAATTCGTAAGACTAAAACCTAACTGAATTATTACACAAGTTCTGGAAAAATTAAATGTGTTTTCTTCCCCCAAACTAAGCAAGTGATTGAATAACTGAAAGATAAAAACTGGTGGAAAAATTACTGTGTGGGATTAAGAGAAATGTAGTACTTAACATAAAATAATTTTATGTGCCATCTTTTGAAATTAGAAGCCAATAAACTTGCTATGTTCCAATGCCATCTTCAAACTGAATTTGAAACTCTTGATAAATTATTGTCCAACCCACCCACCTCAGTAAATGGGGGGGGGTTGTAGAATTTGTTTTCCTAGTTCATCTATTCCCCCCCAATATTAAGTATGAATATATTATGAGAACTGTTGTATGTAGGATTAGGAACTTAACTTTTTCATATTTTTGAGATGGATACCCATGCTGTCCGACCTGACCTCAATTAACACGTCTAATTACGATGATTGTTTCCAAGCCCAGAGTTTTTCAGATATATAATACTGCAACTTAGAAACTTTCAACAAGTTTAGAGGCTCTCATTCTGCTTTGAATAAAGTAAATATCTGATTTGGTTGGGGAAAAAATCCTGAGAACATTATGAACTTAATTAGAAAGATTAGATTAGATTAGATTAATCTTAGATTAGATTAGCACTTAATTAGAAAGCTTCTCCAAATCTCTAGCCAAAGTATTTGCAAATCTACAGTAACAAAACACAAAATGTTCAGGAAATTTTTAAGGCTCATTTCAGATTGCCTGCATTCAATCATTACCTGAAACCACTGAAAAACCTGGCATGGACAGGCGAGATTATCCCACTTAATGTAGAAAGGATAGGTAAAGGGATTCTGGTTTTTCTGTACAGTACTTGATTACATTGTTTTAGAAAATTTCCCAGCCTCTTGAATAGAGCTAAAGCAAAGATTAAGAGAACAGCAAAAACCATATGGCACTCATTTTTGAAATTGATGGAAACATTATACCTCATTGTGATGTGCCCAACAGATGCATATTATTGAGGACAAAGAAAAGCCAAATTCCCAGAGATGGTATTTAAGCAACCCCATAAAAAAATATTCCTAAGATTTCAATAAAGTGTAACAAGTATAGAATGGAATTAGACATCAAATTGTTCTTTTGGGTACAATATGTTTTAGACATAGTTGATTTTGATAGCACAAGAAAACTTAGAAGAACATGGTAGACTGTGCTAGCATATAAATTCCAGAAATCTAACTTGCAGAGGTATATTAGATTTATGATTTTGGGGTCTTCGATCAACACAGTCAATTATGTCTATGTTGTGAAAAATTATTTTTTATTATTAATTTTTTTATTAATTACATTACTTAGTGTTTAATACACATCGTGTTGTCTGGGTATTTAATTTGCTTAACAATACATATTACGTTCTTAATCTCCATCTCTTTTTTCCAACCACTGATAAAATAGATTCCATATTTGATAATATTCTGTATCTTCTTTCTGTTTCATGGTGTGAGGAATTCTGTGGGTTGCATTCCTCTCTTCTCAGAAGGGACTTTGATTTAAGAGCATGTAAAAACCTCATCTGAAGACCAATTTTGCAGTAACCTGTCTCTAAGCCTATTTTATCTGTATGCATGTGGCAACTGGGTGACAATCAGATCTGTGTGAATTTATCTTTCCTCAATTGTTACCAACACAAAGTAAATCATAAGAGGACCGAGAGCTTCAAGAAGTATATTAAAGCAGCCACACATAAGTCAAAATATTATCAATTAGTCCAAAGTATATTTAGTTTAAATATCTTTTTATTATACAAAATATCACAGTAAAACAATCCCAAAGTTTAAAAAAATACATGTATATATATTTCAAAATACATACACATCAACTTATGAGTTGCCAAAAAAGGAAAAAAGTACATATTTGAGAAGCTAGTGTGATAGATCTTTAATTTTGTTTTGACCTGAAATTGCTGTCTCATTACTATCCATCTCCAATGGTATGTGCAATTTGAATTCTCTATTCCTTGAACTCCAAGAACTGCCGCAGTCTTTTCTTATGTTCTGAAGACACTTGCACTGCACTAAAAAAGACAGAGAGAGATCAGAAAACAGATAACTGATAATCAGAGTTGGAAAGGACCTTATAGGTCAACTCATCCAACCCTCCCCACCCAAGCAGGAGACCCTACACCATTTCTGACAAATGGCAGTCCAATCTCTTCTTAAAAGTCTCAAGGGATGATGTTCCCACAACTTCAGAGGGCAAGTTGTTCCATTGGTTGATTGTTCTCACTGTCAGAAAGTTTCTCCTTATTTCCAGGTTAAATCTCTTCTTGTTCAGTTTCCATCCATTGTTCCTTGTCTGGCCTTCGGGTGCTTTAGAAAATAGCTTGACCCCTTCCTCTCTGTGGCAGCCCCTCAAATTTTGGAAGACTGCTATCATGTCTCCCCTGGTCCTTCTTTTCACTAGACTAGCCATGTCCAGTCCCTGTAACAGTTTTTCATGTTTTATTCTCCAGTCCCCTAATCATCCTGGTTGCTCTTCTCTGTACTTTTTCTAGAGTCTCATATTTTGAAACCTTGTTCCAAGATGCATTAAAATACACACTATAAAAAGTTGTGATAACCTCCTGGAACATTTTTTCTAAATAATCTTGGCTGAAGAAAAGGAATCTGAAATAAGGAAATTAAGAAATCAAATTCAGATATGAGTTATTTCCTCCAATCCTGAAATGGCTTTAGTCCTATTCAGACATTTGTTAAGGGCACATGTCTGAAGAGCTCCAGGGGGCAGTCTCCAGAGTACCTGCCTTGCTGGCTCTACCCCAGTCTTTCCACACTGAACATTAAGGATCTCAAGCATGTTAAGCTGAATGTACTTAAGCTCACTCCAAACTGTTTTCAGTGCAAGGTCAGAGGAAACATAGACTGGTTTTTACCTACTTTTTTTTTAGATAGATAAAACAGGCTTAGTTGTTGCTGGTTAATACTTAATTAATACTTATTTTTAATACTTATTTGATTATGTAACAATGCATTACATTGCATTGTGATGTTCTAAACGTGTTTTATCCAAAAGGAAATTGGTCTTTCTTGGTTGTTGTTGTTTTTATATTCTTTGCAATCATCTGGTTATATTCAGAAGACTATACATCTTTTTATTCTCTTCCGGTTAGAACTGAAGAAGCTTTTTGGATGAGAAGTTGAAATGTTTTCAAAGAAAAACAAAAAACAGAAAAAAAGGACAACTGCCTTTTGGAAAAAGCTCTTTGGAACAACCATGACCTGGATGATTGACAATCTCCATAGACATTTCAATGTGATGATTAATCTTTTCTTCAGCTCAAGATATGTAGATAGCGTTCCTCCCATCTTTCCCAATAACAGTCCATCCATGGTTTTCATTCATTCAGAATATATTTTAGCACATTAGGAAATGAACACTAATGCAGTTTAGATCCTTCAAACTCACTTTAAATGTTCTCCAAAGGTGGTGGTTATCCGATAGATTGCAGTTTTTAGTGATGATCTCAAAGCAAATCGAAGGGTCTTATAGGAAGTGTCTGCAAGATTTCCTGAAGTTTTGGGAGGTTTGCTGGAAACATGAGGAAGTTTGAAGTGTTTATCGATAACCTAGAATGAAAAAAAAAATCCAACAAAGAAACATTGACAATATTTTTAGCCTTATGTAAAAAAAACTATACACTACTAAAACTCTTGTCTGTAATCTTCAATTAGCCAAAATAGGACACTATAGGGCAATTATTTTTTAATCATATTTCAAAAGTGCCAACTTAAAAGAATGTGTACAAAATCAGGGATTCATTACTTCTATGGCATTGAATTTCAAAGGATTTCAGACCAATCGTATTTGCAAACTTTTGGCTGCTGCAGGCCACTACAGCCAGCCACATAATCATTTTTCTGATACTCCCTGCCAGTTTCCCAGAAGCAAAGTCAATGGGGAAGCCGGCAGGAAGTCAGAAGTCACTCTTGCTCCCAGTGTTTTTTGCCCATATGTTGTCGTTCTGTTTCTCTGGATAAAAAAGTATCTCTGAAAGATGACCCAACACATGGGTCATTTACTACTGTGTTTCTCCAATACGGCCTCCACCAATAGGAAGCCCCACCATGTTTTATAGGCATTCAATTTGTAAAATCGAATTAAGTCCCTCCCCCCAAATTAAGGCCTATATTAAACATGCGAAATAGGGGGGGAATGGTAGGGGGGGGGCTTGCATTTAGGAAGTACTTACATGCCTGGATATGGTGCTGCCTGCGTTGGTGGGGTACTTCATACCGGGAGACCTTCCGCCACCATTGCTTTTCCTTCTCCCTTGCTGCTGTGGCATTAGAGGAACGCCGCGGCGTTTGGTGCAGCCACATGTGGCAAGTCAGGACTCCTCCCTGCAACCGGAGCACTGAGGAGACCCTTGGCTTCAGGCGCTCCCGTCACCGTGTTCCGAGGGAAGGCACTCGCCCGAGAGGATCTCTCCCTCTCTCTCTCTCTCTCCTCCCGCAAGGTCTGCGCTGCAGCTGAGGAGGAAGCTGCAGCCAGTTCCTTCTGCTTGCTGAGAGGTGAGGAAGCCACGGCTTTGCATAGCAAGTGAAGCGCTGCTCGCCTGGGTGAGATTTGGGAACGAGGGGCAGGAGGAGGCATGCACGCACCCGCGGCTCGCCTTCCCGGCTCTGCCCAGCCTACATGGCTCTGGTGCGGCCCTGGCGGGATGAGCGGAGGGTCCAGTGGGGAGGTGCTCGCTGCCTTGGTGAGAGCTCTGCCGCCGGGAAGGAGGGCCCGCCTTTCAGCTGTGCTGGGCGCCCCAGCCTGGGGCAGCACAGACCTTGCGGAGAGAAAGAGAGAGGGAGAGATCCTCTCGGGCAAGCGCCTTCCGTTGGAATGCGGCGATGGGAACGCCTGAAGCCTAGTGTCTCCTCAGGGCTCCGGTTGCAGGGAGGAGCCCTGACTAGCCGCACATGGCTGCGACAAACGCCGCGGCGTTCTTGTAACGCCGCGGCAGCAAGAGAGAAGAAAAAGGTCTCCTGAACCCCAAGATGTCGCCGCCCACCCACCCGAGGATGCAAGGGGGGGAATTAAGTCACCCCCAAAAAGACTGCCTAGCCGTTTTTTCGGGGGTCAAAAAAATATAAGGCCCGGCCTTATAATGTCAGAAACATGGTAAATACTAAATCCTCATCAAACGTACTAAAACAATTCAGAAATCAGAACATTCTGAAAACTAACCAATATAATTCAATTCTAAAAAAACCCTGTTAAATATTTTAAGCCATGCTTTAAAATAAGCCAGTCAATCAGCCATATTGTCCGTGCTAAGGGACAATATATTATAATGATTTACAAATTTTAAGGGCTACACATCTACTAAGCCAAAATTTAATGAACCACATGATCTCTTACTGCGATCACAGGGAAAATCACGCCCAGAAAAATGACTAAGTTAATACAATTTTAATAATTGAGATATTTTTTGTGGCTATGCAAGTTCTTTCCACGTCTTCTCCAATGCAAACGGATTGCGGTAAGCCCTAAATAATGAAAATGCAAGCATCAACTTTGGAAGCTAAGCCCTATGAGGAATAGAATTACCTTTTATCAATTAAAATACTGTTCTGAACAATACTATTTAAACAACTTAGGATAAAATTCTTAAAGAGAAGAATGGATCATGCATGCTTTGCATCCAAAGGCCAAAAAAACTGATTCAGAAAGTATGAGGACAGGAAGAGAGCACTTATCTGCAGCTCCTTAAATAAAATACAAATCCTCCAGGGAATATACAATAGCTGCAGCTATGGAATATCCAAAAAAGGATATAGCTGTTTTAAGGTGCTACAGAAGGAAGTGCTACAGTCATAGTCCACCTTACCCTTAAAAGCACCTTTTTATTTTAGCCTTATCAATATACCCTTTTTAACCATAGGAACAACATTTAATAGACTTTAAAAGAAACGGCAAATTAAATCATTTTTTCTAGTTATGTATTATGGCTTCATACTTTTTTCTGTGAAAAAGATTAAGGCTCCTTACCTCCTGAAGTGTTAGCAAAGTACTCAGAATTGCTGGCAGTGTTGTTTGAACAACACCATACCTATCTTCAGTAAATGAGCTTGCTACAAGATGTGATAAACCTTCAGAAAAAAAGGATAATTTTTAATTCCAACCAGTTAAATATCATGAAATTTAAGATTTCAGTGCTGTCGTGGGGCATGGCACCAGGCTTTTATGAAAACTGTGTGGCAGCCATTCTTCATTAACAATGGAGGATTTAGTATCTCCAAAATCTAAACACAATTTTCACGAACCCCTGAATAAGTCCCAAAGATTGAGTGGATGAGCTGTTTGCTGGAATAAATAGAGAATACGAAAAAAACAAACAAACACCCTGTACACTGGTCTACCGCCAGTCTCCATAAGGGTCTAACCTAGCCTACCAAAAGTTGACCGGTGAAACAAGTAACATAAAAAAAATTGCAACTTCTCAATAAAAAACCCAATGATAGGGTTATGCCTTTGTCCTGTTGGGCAGGGGTTCCCAACCCCCAGTCCATGGACCAGCACTGATCCATGGCATGCCAGAAACTGGACCATGCAAACAAGTGAAGCCCCATCTGTGGGATCCAGGCAGCATGTGAAACCACGCCCCCTCTGTGGGAAAACCTCTCTCCAAGGAACTGGTCCATGGCACCCCAAAAGTTGCAGGGCGTGTGTGTATGCACATATCTTAAAAAGCCACCCAAAGATTAATCTTTGATATTCAATTACCTTAAAAAACAGAGCAAGGAGCAGATATATAGCAATGTGTTACTTATTTGGAAGATATTTCAGATATAAAGAGATTGTTCCAATTATTTTCTGGTTTTTTTACATTTATTTTTTAAAACTTGTTTAGGGTATCGGGGCTTTTGGCAGTTCATTAAACTTTTAGTATAGTGTTTTGTTGTTTTATTTTCTGTGTTGTTTATTTTTTGTAATCTTCTTTTGAAATATGAAAAATCTTTTTTTTTTAAATGAAGAGATTATTTACCTTCCAAAGCCCAAATATGCATTTGGGTATCTGAAAACAGGGCTTGGATTGATGCTTCGGGGTGCTGAAGAGTAAAATGTTTTACAAATTAATCAATGAAATTAGCTGCAGGTTTTAAATACTAATAGCAAATTTAATAATCAAGAGCTCTAATGTTCAACTGATTAATTTTAATTTAGTTGCAAACCAAATAGCTGATAAATTACACCAATTATTAAAATTTAAATTAGTAGTTTAAATTTTAAAGTTTAAAAACACCATTTAAAAATCATTGTGCAAAATTATAGTTTCAGGATTAAATAAAAGCATTAAGAATACTTGCCATCCAAACAAGGCCAATCATTGACTTACGCATGCAGTCTTCTTACCTTATTGAAAAAATACATTATCAGGACTCGTTTTGACAGGAAACTTTTGATCTGAAAGAAGAAGAAATCTATGAAGCACAAAGAACATATGAAGTAGTCCAGAATAATATAAAATTCCAGTTGTAAGCTTAACCAAAGCTTTTCTGCTCTACAGGTAGTCCTTGATTTACAGAAGTTCATTTAGTGTCTGTTTGAAGTTACAATGGCACTGAAAAGTGTTGTGATCATTTTTCACGTTTATTAGCATTGCACCATCCCGCTAGTCATGTGATCAAAATTCAGATGCATGGCAACTGATTCATATTTATGACAGTTGTGGTATCAATCACCTTTTATGACCTTCTGACAAGCAAAGTCAATGGGAAAGGCAAACTGTGTTACTAACTTAACAATTTCAGTGATTCACTTTACAAGTGTGGCAAGAAAGGTCGTAAAATGGGGGCAAAACTGACTTAACAAATTTTTCACTTAGCAACAGAAATTTTGGACTCAACTGTGGTCATAAATCAAGGACTACCAATACTGGGCTGGACTATAGGGAGCACAACTGGAATTATAAGAGTATATAAAATCATTGCCTTAGATCTGCCTATTGTCAAAATTGGTGACCTGAGGAACACTGTCAATTAAAAAAGAAAATTTTACCAAAACATAAACTAGCTCCCTGGGGCTCTCTACCATCCTAGCTGGACCTGCATATAAATATGATGCTATCAATTTTGTTCTGCAACATGGCTACCTTTAATTAAAATCATCTTCATAAGATATCATCTAGAATGGATCAAGGAGCTTTGTGACCACTAAGACAGTTATTTAGATATCTGGAAGCATCACTTTGCTTGATCCTGAGCTATAAATATACTAAGTCTTAAAATGATTGAAATTATGTTTCTTTTAAAAAGGAAATGCACTATATAAGTGTGCCTGCTTAATAACCATTCATTCAGCAACTGTTTGAATTTATAGCAATGCTTAGCAAGTGGTACCTATGGCCAGTCCTTGGAGTTCCAGCTATTGCAAGTTGTTCTGACCTAGGCTTCACAAAATCACAAAACAGACTCCTTTCCTGACAAAACCCCTTTTTATTAGGCTAATATGAATTCCTATCATTCACATGCAGCAATGTCCCGGCAAACAGTCTTTCAAAAGTGAATTACAACCACAGACCTTATCAGGCTTGGAGAGTTGCTAGGCTGATAGCTTCCAAGTGCAATGCTATACAAGAAAATACTTGGCCAGGAGTCTCTGAGTCATGAACAAATCTTCACACGAATTAAACAAATAAATTGTCTCCTGCAAACACCACTCTCCTTTCACTCTTCTTTATTCCTTCTTTATTCACTCTTCTTTATTATGGGAGGGGCCATTCACCATCCGCCTGTGCCTTTACTTCCGAATCGACCCTTGTGGCTTAACTATTCCCTTCTCCTGGCAGCTCTGCACATGCACACATTGGAAACAGGCTCCAGCTGTTCTTCTGCCCCACTGATCTCTGACTCGGAAAGCAGCTGATAACTGTTGAACAGTCCTAGCCCCATTCAGCCTCCAACATAGAGCACTCATC
This sequence comes from Laticauda colubrina, assembly GCA_015471245.1. Classification (NCBI taxonomy): domain Eukaryota; kingdom Metazoa; phylum Chordata; class Lepidosauria; order Squamata; family Elapidae; genus Laticauda; species Laticauda colubrina. The sequence continues at coordinate 39,364,288 of BLBF01000020.1, read as the reverse complement.
AGAGCCTTCTCCAGACACCAGGACTTGCCCATGTTACAATCATCACAATCTGGGCACTCAGTGACTGGCTTGTAAACACAACATTGCAGTATCCAGTGGTCACATGATCACCATTTGAGATCTTCATGCTGGTTCCCACAAGCAAAGTCAATGAGGAAGCTATCAGGAGGCCACCAAGGAGCCACCTTTAAAGAATATATACCATGCAGACGAATGTATTGCTTGATTCGTGGAAATACCTGCTCTTTCTTGTTTTGTAACCACATATAGAAAGAACCTGGCTCTGCTGCTTCCTTAGCATCTTTTGCAACCACCATCACTGGGTGAGGTTCATCAGGATAGCCTGTCAATTGCAGATCTGTAAGAGAAATTCATCCTGTTTTTTAAAAAAGTTATTTCTTTAAAACAAAGTTCCTTAATAATTATCTTACTGGACAATCAAGATCAAAATTGATATAATAATATTTCCTACCTGAACTTGATGTCCATAGTTTTGGTCCTCTTCTCATAATATGGGGACTTTGGACAGATCCATGCCAAGGAGAGTTTAACTCCAACAGTCCAGGCTTATGACCCAAAAGGGAAGTATTAAAAGGTGATCCTAAATTGCTTCCAAGATCAGGTGCAGGTGATGTTTTTAAGGGCAACAGAGACGACTTAACCAGGGGATGCATATGGGCTCGTGGAAATATGCTGGTCCTTGGCGTCTGAAATGAGCTTCCTTCAGGAGCTGCTCCAAGCAAGGAATCATATTTTAAAAAGCTACATTCAGGATGCCTTGCACCAACAAAGTAAGTGGCAGCTGCTAACTTAGATGCAGCAAAAAACGGAGTTAATTCTTTTTGAAATTGTATGAAACACAAAAGAAAATTACTGCTACAATTTCCATTAAGAAAAGCAAGACTGCTGAGCTCTGAAGTGGCTGTGCTAAATCAATATTAAAATATCTCGGAATGGGCTTGATGAAACAAAAATAATTTTTCTAAGAAACATCTTACTACTTTCCGATATTTTGCATTTCTAGATTCACATTCTGAAACCAACTGTGGAAGTAATTTTAATAGATATGTACATATGACTTTATAGCAACTGAAGTGATTATTATTAAACGATCCTGCAGAAAGGACATTTACAAAGTCAGAAAATGGGAAAGAGACTGAATATATTGTGGTTGACTTAGCATGTTGTCTGAACTCCGCCGCTGAGGTTTATAAATCACAATGTATAGGTTGCTTTGGGCTTCTTCAATAAGACATGGTTAAGACAAGCCATGACTTATGGAAAGATGTAAATCCAATAATGAATCTCCAAGTTACATCTGTAGACTGGTATATTTTGATCATGAAGAATGGCTGGCAATATAGATATTATATTGAGGGAGCAGAATAGAAATGATGAACAGGGTTTAAAAGATCAAAAGTAACTAGGAGCCTTTCAAGTCTTGAGATCTTTGAAGATTATCTTAGGATGTTATCAGAAGGAAGAGGACCCATTTATTTCAGAAATTTGAGAGTAGAATTGAGAATGTGAAATTATTTCCATTTCAACTGACTCCCTCCTCTAAAAAAGTGGCCCCAAATATTTCTTTTGTGCTGATTTGGGACTATTGCAGATACTCAATAAGGCGAATACTTGCTCTCAAAAGTGTTAAATTCTTGAATTTGGGACAAAAAAATCCAAAAACTAAAATATAGAATAACTGAAATTGGACTATTTGCACATAAATCTCTGCAATGCAAGCTCTGAGGACTGCAAATGAGATGCTAAGGTGCCATGTGTAGAGCACAACCTACAGGTTGCCCACATGTGGGAAAAAATTAAAGATCCATTCTTCTGAAGTTCTTTAATTATAGTTGTCATGGTTATCCTTGATAACGGAGTCTGAATAATCCAATTAGGACATAGACCACAGCAATGTAAATTGCCACAATGATATATTTGGGTACAGATAGCTCTCAACTTACAACCACAATTGGGACTGGGAAGTCATAGGCTGAGGCATTACATGACCAGACCTGATTTTACAACTGTTTTAATGGTGACTGTTAAGCAAACCATCTTGTTGTAGAATGCAAACCATTCTCCCGAATGGATACTTTTGCCAGAAACTGGCAAAAAAATATATCACAAATTGTGGTCTTGTGATTGTGAGGCAACCAGTCATACATGTCAGCTGGTTACCAAGTGTCCAAAATGTAGTCATGTGTTTGCTGGGGGGAGGGGGGCATGACATGATTTCATTATGTCAATGAAACTATGCCAAGAAATTAAATCTAAAGCAGTTCATTAGCATGTTGCTTGTTATTGGACAAAAAAATAAATAAAATGCCAGTGAAAAACCTCACTCTGGTCTTTTTATCACTCTTTCATGAATGCTACATTAGTATGCGAGCCAACTCTTTTCCGAATGCAGTTCTTTCCTGTCTGATAAACTTGATGTGATTTAAAGGCTCAAAAAATGCATAGTAAGGCTACCAGATTTTGAAAATCCAAATGACCACTAGATGGCAGAAAAGAAATATCTCTATCTCTCTGCTGCCACCTAGCAATCATCTAGATCTTGGCACCTCAGATTTGGTAGCCGCTGGATTAAACATTGTCCATTACCTGGAGAACTGAAGGACTGTGTCAAGTCTCCTGCAGATGGCTGTTTCAATCTTCCATTTGCAGCTGCAATCTCTTGTTGGATTATCAGCTTTTGTGTCAGATCGCTTAGTAGGTTCAAACACTCCCCGCAAATAGAAGTCCAGTTGTATGGATGTCCACCTGTCAGAGATACACAGAATGCCAATTAGTACGTATTACAATAACCTAAACAGTCCCTTCAATTCTGATTTTATAACAGATTTAGAGCAGAAAGAAAACCACTTATTTGACAAAAACATAATTTAGTAATACTATTAAAAATAATCATTTGTTGCAACAGCATCAATCAACAATGTGAGATACAGTTTCTAATCTAATACACATAACCAGACCAAATTTAATGGAGCAATATATGTACAGAATTTACATCCTCATACAATATAAACTTTTAATTAGGAGTCTTTTGCTTCTAAGCTATTAAATTATCAGAATCAAGCTTACACATACTGGAATGTCAGAAGTAATATCCCGACATATCACTATATGGGTTTATTGACTAACAACAATTTAGGGAAAATATGCAAGATAATTATTCTAATTGCCACGTTCTGTTTTAACACCACTTTACATTCACCAATGGATAAAAAGTACAAATAATTTTCTTTTTAAGTCTTAAGATATTTTCTTAGTCAGTTTTATTCAGACCATAAATACTTTGAATTCCCAAAAATATAAAAATCTGTATCTGTAATGTATAAGTAAAATTTATAACTAAATATTCATAATAAAAAGTTATGTCGTGCTCACATTCAAAACATCAAATGCAAATACAACTCTTCTCAAATGAAATCAAATTATTTCTCACTCTTTATTACTTCCCTTTTCATTTAACAAAACATCAGTAATTTTTCAAGTACCTGGTTGGCTGAGGCTAAAGACTTCTTGACGACGCACAGAAGAATATTGAGAAAGAAACATCAGGTCCTGTAAAGCCAAAAACTACAGAGAAATTTTTTTTAGAAATAGTGCAAAGCTGGCTTAATTTGCTTTGTAATTTCCAGAGTTGAACCATAATCATACAAATCATTCAAAAAACTTTAAAAAAGGCAATCAGAACATGTGGTTGGATTCACAAATTAAATAAGACATAGTGTAGTTTGCTTGGCTTTGACACCAAACAAATGCTAATCTAAGGGTAACCTACAGCTAATGTGATTTTGACATGCCAACTAATAATAAAAACTTGGTGTTGTTGCCAAATTCTCCTTGTAGTATTTCTATTATAATCACACATGTAATCATACCGCCTGGCAGCCTCTACATCCAACTAGAGCCATACCTTTAAAAGGGGTGGGGGGTTGCTGTTTAAGATTTTAGGTAAACACTGGTCTGCTTCTTCTGCAAAAGTTGGCTGGACAGGAAAGTGATGTGCCTGAAAATAGAACACATATACTGAAGCAAGAATAAGAATCCATCTTTTATTGATGTTGCTTAAAGCATAAAATACTCATTTGCAAGTCAAAGTAGCAAAATCAAGAGATTGATGAGAATGCTAGTTATTCAATAATGCCATGATGCTGACTTTATTATAACATAAGTTGTATTAAACCTGGTTTTTTTTAAATGAAAAGCCTACTTTGAGAAAGGGATAGTTTGAGTAGCAGGAGGCCTGTGGCACCCACCTCAGTTGAAAAAATTCTGAAGAGAAGCCATGCAATGTACCAAGTCATGAGTAGAAACAGACCACATAACCAGCTATGATACAGAAGAGACAAATCCAGGAGACCAGCAACTGTGTCTAGAAGAGGAAGATTGCTGAAAGACAAATAAAAGAATAAAAATAAATTCCTTCCTACAATTTGACAGGTGTAATATTAATACATAAGCAATTTATCAAAAACACAATTTTCTGAGCCCTAAAAACAGTATAGCTAATCCTTGACTTACAACTGGTTGCTTAGCAACAATTCAGTCCCCATGACCACATGACTGAATTTTGGCATATATGATGGTATAAGCATTGGTCTTTTTTCCTTCAACCAAAAAGAATGAACTTCTGAAAACCATGTGTTTCAAAAAGAATCCTTTATTGAAAGGGATTTTATCTCAACACTAGGCAAAGCAGAGTCTAAGATATTCCCGGGCATACAGTCATAGATAAAGGAAGTAAGAACCTCTCCCCTTATTTAGATGTGGATTTAGTCAAACAAAGAACCAACATGTTAATTGCCCCCTTCCCTTCTCTGGGAAGGCATCTTAGCAGACTTCTCAGGAGTGTCTTCCAGAGCAGGAATTTTTATGGTTCCTTCTCATCTTATCTCTTCAAGAGGTGACAAGTTTCTGGACATCTGGCTCCACTCCTCCAGTTGTATATCATATGCAAGTTATACAGAATCAATATAGGATTTAGTATATTCAGGTTACATCAAAAAGGATTACATGTACCATCTCCTCCCCTCCTTTCTTCTTCCATTGAAGAATGGCAGATACACAGATCTCACAGATGGTTTGCGGTTCTCAGTCACATTAATATGTATGAGGGGTTGTTTTTTACTGAAAAGTGGCACTGCCAATATCTTGCAAAACTAGTCAATAGCAAACAATTGGTTCACCTAAAGAACTGTGGAGTTTAACAACCGCCATTGTAAAATCAGGTTGGTCACAAGAGTAATCTGCTTTACGACTGTCACAACTTGTAGTGAACAGGCTTCCTTACAATTGAGAACTACCTACAAGTTATGTAAGTGAAAAAAACAAATATTCAAAGCTGTGTTTTCAGTAAGTTTTGTTGATGATTGCTCAATATATTGTTATTGTGATATCATCACCAATATTTTAGAATATGTATATGCTGTTTTTTAGGAAAATATTTTAAGGAATTTATTTATTAAAGTTATCAAACAAATATTTCACAAAAATTGTTTATAGTTCTATTCATGCTATCACCTGCAATTATGTCCCTTGAAACTACTGAACAGAATTCTTTCAATGGACAGATACATTCTTGGAATATAATCCCTTCTTAGAAGCATTACGTCCTCACCAATAATACTTAAAAAGCAAACTTTATCTTACACTTCATTACAACCTGTGATCTTAACTGGAAGCACTTATTGTCATGCCCTGGTGAAGACTAACTCTGAGGGAGAGGAGGATCAGCCTACAGGGAGTGGAAGTGTGGCTCCAGAGGAGGCTGGGCAAGGGCAGAGGCTAGCTGAGCAGTCAGAGGACCCAGGCCCATCCCTATCCATCCTAGGGCATGCAGGGAGGAGAGGATAAGGGAAAGACGTGGTCTACTTAAGAGGAGAGGGCCTTGATCCTCTTCATGGGCTGCAACTGTGACAACTGAGTAGGAGGACAGACCTGCGTACGGGCAAACACTGGAAACTAAAGTGGGGAAATATCTCCAGTTTATAGTTCCTCTCTGTTTGGTATCCTTCCCAGTGTGTATTCTGTTATCTGTGGACGTCCTGCAGCCCTTATGTTGCCTGGTTTGTGTTGCTTTTTTTCCTACTTGTAACTGTGTGGGAGTTTTTTGTCTTCCATCAAGGATATTTGGAGCTTGGAAGCAAAGTGAAGAAATAAAAGGGGCTTCACCTGATTTCTGTGACTGTGCTTGTTTTGTATTCCACCCTGGGTCATACTACTTATATTGCTTTTTATAGTTTACAGAGCAGGAAAGATACAATTCAACATAAATACATGTTTATAGGTACTAACCTATCAGCGCGAAAGTTCATTGTGGTCATTATCCATGTCCTTGGAATATAACCTGAGAAATCATAAACAGGACAATCAAGGGGTAACACACAAAGAAATTTTTCTTGCATCTTATTACAAAACAAGTTTTTCTATGCTCTACTAACTTGGACTTCTGAAGTCACAGCAATGGGCTTAATCTGGTGGAGTTGCCGAAAACTAGCTGCTATACTTGGCAAAAATAATATCATTACACAGAACAATCTTGTTGTGTTCCCCCAAATGGCAAGTTTTTCTAGGGAGCCAGAATGATATAATAGTCAAGGCAATCAGACCCAGACTTGGGAGAACTAGGTTCAAGTCCATTCTCAGTCATTAGCAGAATCTATCACTCTCTCATCCATCCTATTTCACAGGGTTGTGGTGTAAGAAACAATGAGAGGGAGTGTTATGGACATAATCTTGAACGTTTGAAAGAGGGCACCATTACCGTATACAGTAAATGCAGTAAATAGGCTCATCTCACAGTGATATTGCCCATATGGATGTACAGGGCGAAAAAGGAACAGCTGCAATAACTCCTCTTCCATTGATCCCAGGACCAAAAGTTAGATTAATTCTGCCTTAAAACCAACTTCAGTACCTCACCTCTTTCTATCGTTTTGCAGAACAGGAAAGGAAGGGATAGAGAAAGAACTCTTACCAAAGAAGTAATAAGCAGCACAGAAGTTTCTAACCATATAAAATGACGCCACACAACTATGTTTTGCCAGCAGTGGAAGAGATCTTCTGAAGCGCAGATACTTGTACTGCTGAAAAAATTATATACATATATTTTTGCATGGAATATCATACTGAACGTGAAGACTTTTTCATGCTTTAAATTGGACAATCTTCCAATCCTGCCCCATTATAGCAGCTTACCTGATAAAGTTTCAGGTTAAAGTTTTATTTCTTTTCCTTCTTTAATATAGTTTCAGGTTAAAGTTTTATTTCTTTTCCTTCTTTAATATAGTAAAATATTTATTAGCTATAATTTACGCATTGCAACTACACATCAATATACTTTATTAGTTGCATTATTGCTTTGTGACATATCCCATGACAGACATTCAGTAGAAGGAGGTTGCACTAGGTGTACTTTGACAAAATCATTTTTTTTTCATATATTTTGACAGTAAAATATAGGGTTCCATGTTCTACCATAAGCATATACAGTATAAAGTTAAGACATAGCTAAGATCTGTCCTTCGTCAAAGAAACAAAGGTGTATTTTGCACACAGCAGCATATTTGATAGTGGAAATGATAAATATCAGATATATTTGTCCAAGTTTAGTGCTCACTTCTGCCCCATATTATTGATCAGTCACTTTTCTCAACCACTATACATAGAACCACTTTTTCTCTACTTTACTTTTAAACTGCACTAACACTCTTGCAACTTTATGTGAATTCATGCAGCTGTAGGTCTGGTTCCAATTTTTTTAAAAAGAGCCTGATCACATTGTATAACAGGTCTTCCATTTCTGGTTTTCCTGATGACTAAGCAGGTCTTCCAAAATAAATAAACCTGATCTAGACGAATTAGAATACCCATTTTTTTTCAATGGGTAAAACAATTTTAATAATGTGAAAAAATACAAAAGTTGAAATTCAATGAAGCTGGTCCAAGATCTAAAATTTTCTAAAATAAGTCATAGATTAAGTAAAAGGAACCAAATATACTTAACCCAAGTTAGACAAAGATTTTCCACATCAATCAAGAGATTGCTAAAATTGACCTGGAGAGTCATTATTGAGGCAAAATAAAGATATATATCAAATAAATAAATACTCTTGCTAGCTATATATAAATACATAATATTCTTGTCCTAACTTGATAGGTTCTTTTAGGTACTATTCTCCAGGTAACACACAAAGAGATTCTGCTATCTTCATAACAAAAAAGTTTACAACACATAAGTAAAGCTGTATAACAATCTTATTGTTGTCTTAAGATTGTAGCTGTTTTATACTTGCCTTTTCAATCACTGCATAGGAATTAATTGGAGTGGCTTATAAATAATGAAAATAAATGATAATTCCCAAGTAGCCAGTTGCAAAGTTGCCTATCAATCTTGAGATGGACAGGTTTCACAGAAAAAGGGACAGAAAACATATTTTTCTGCTTAATAAGTCACACACATATAAAATTGTCCTCGTTAAATTGTATCTCTCTACATACAGCATTCCCAACTTTCATCCTAAGAAATGAAACATCATAACAAGCCATTATATGACTAGATTGTATTGGTTTTTAAGGTAACATATGAATGTATCCTATAAAAAAACCCATAGCATAAAGCCACAGGGTGGAAGGTTTTCTCCATTGCGTTAAAAAGCCAAGCCTGCATTGGCTTAGCTTAATGTGTGAATATTGTAGGTATTTTGCCTGGGTATATCCTGGCCACTATTGCAAGATCAGATATAAGGTCCTCATACACTTGTATTTTACCAACTTACTTGTATGGCAGGAAATGGGAGGTAGTTCAAATTGTTGACAAGATATCGGAGACTGTAACTGTAACCCATAAAAGCTCCAAGGAGTAACAGGAAGAGATGGTATTCATTCAGGCATGTGTGAAGGGTAGCATCAGCAGCACTGCAGCCAAACAGCAATTTTAGTTTTTGTATGCAGTCACGCAGAATTCTTTGCTTCAATTTCAAAAATATAGGATCTGATTTTGAACTTCTTAAAAAGATATATATGGAATATTACGAACTTTCAAATATGTTGAAATCAGAACTCCAGGAATTTCCATTTGATAAATGTTCAAAAAAAAATCTGGAGATCATGAGAATGGAGAAGATTGATTTAAATACATGATGATTTGGTACTTTTGGAAGGGATAGGAATCCTTTTTGTAAACTATTTCCCCTTATTTTATAAACAAACAGCAAAGTTTCACACAAGTTCTTTCCCACAGCACAAGTGTCTTAGCATTATTTAACAGGTATGTACAAATATTACAGGACTGTAATTAGCTGCTGTGAAAATAGTTTTTTTTTCTGACTGATTAATGTCTCAGAAGCAAGAAGCCTCAATGTGACTTCTACTCAGAGGTAGCCCAAAATAAAATACTTCTGCTTACTGGTGCCAATGATTTCTTACAACGATTTAATCCTTAAGGAAGCAATTGGTCTGAACAAAATTATTTTTGTGATTTCGTCATTTGAAATGGAGGGCGGAAGGAGAGAAAGATTACTATTGGCCTTGTTTGTACAACATACATGAATACCTAAGTCATTAAGGCAAAAAACATGATGTCCAAACCCAAAAACTGCCCTCTCTCTTTTCAGTGGATAAAGATTACAAACACACTGTTAAGCCTGGGTTCCCCAACCAGGGTTAGGTAGACAAGCTAAACA
>BLBF01000020.1:39339179-39354583 GCA_015471245.1 Laticauda colubrina | reverse complement strand
TATTATTTCACCTAAACCAGTTAGGGTGAACAATGTTATCCCTAACACACACTCACCAGTCTGCTATGCCATCTACTATGGCTTGTCTGTTGCTGGTACACAAAGAACAATGAACTGACCAGAGAAGATCCCCAGACAAGCCAAGGGGTGTAAACAGTATTTTTAAAAAATTGGTAATGCTGTTTTTATTAATTTTTACATGTTATGTATAAATGGAAAGCTTCGGGATTATACCTTTCTGTAGTTGTAGCTGTACAGGGCGTGGACAAAAAAAGGAACTTCCCCTTGGTCATAACTGCAGCACACCAAGCCACCAGCATCCCCATCACAGCATGGGCAATTGAATGGATCACCTGCTGCGGGTGGATAATCTTGCTTATTAGGGCTAATCGGGAGCAGTGAATAGAAGGCACAACTGCAAAGTAAAGAAAACAAAATTAACCATCTCCTTAAACCACTCCCTTAGATTTGCTTCCTATTGCATCATGTTCCAAATTATGGCATTCCAACCACCACCATTTATTTTACTATTGGATAGCTCTTAATAGGAAAGGTATTGATCCATCCCACCCATCAAACCACCTTCAGATATGTTGTTCAACGATAAAGGCCAGCTTTCTGAGAATTCTTAGATATTGATGATTCAAGGAACAATTAGGAGATTTCTCTTTGGATTATAGAATAAGAGAGATGTCAAAATGAAGCTTAAAAGTAAGGATATGTTCAATACACTAATCAGAGCCAAGCTGTACATCTTAATCAATGTTTTTCAGTACCCACCTGTGTGAAATTGAACATTGAAGACATTTATTACCAATATCACTACAGACAGCAGTAGTATGCAAAAGATCACATAGGATGTATACAAATCATTGAAAGAATCTGGAACAGAAAAAAGTGAATTCCTTTTAAGAAAAGACTATTAAGCAGCTATAACTGAAACAACAGTTTAGGACCTGTAAGTCTGAATAATGCCCAAAGAGTCTCTGCACTGAGGATATCACCTAATTGGATAATGAAATGTCTATAAGAAAACAACCAAGCTCAGAGAGCACCAGAGACTCCAGTCTCCAGCACAATTCTCAACTCAGTGTCCATGGCTGCATGTACAATCCACGCTTGCAAAAAAATTTTTAGCTGCCTTTCCCCGAATCTTAGTTTTATCTAACTTTAGTAAAAGCTAAGAGTTGGCAAAAGGCAACTAAATTATTCTGGCAGTGTTTTATGTTGACAAGATTTTGTCAGATGGCTTTTTTAATAAACTAAACCTCTAATTAAATTAATCAGAGATTATCATACACCATGATCAGAGATGTGACAATCTGAAATGCTGTATAAGCATTATCAACATAGGTACAAAGCAGCGTAATTAAAATACAAGAAAGTGCTATGCAGCAGTATTTTTCTGTAGCATGGTTATCCAACATTGGGTGAATTTTGTACATACTTGTGATCCACTGAATAGGATGGAAGAGGTCAATACTGGTAACGCTGATAAACACTGCCACACACAGAGGAAGCAATAGCACAGACCAAGCAATGCTTGTTGCTGCTCTCCATCTTAAGATCTAGAGAGAAAAAATGCACTTTGTTTCCATACATCAACACACAAATTACCAAATAACATTTAGATCAAACATTTGCAATTCTGATGGTTGGGGAAAGATAAACGTGACATTTAAAAATAAAAATTCTGGCCACATTTGACTACACATATTCAGTTTTATATAAAATATGTCACATAAATCCAAACATTAGAGATGAAACAGTTTTTAATCTGAGATTGTTACAGGTCACCAGAACAAGGGGAATTAATTTGAAATTAAGATAATCCCATCCCTCTAGCATCCAGGAATGGGAACTGGAAGCAGAAACAGGGATAAAATAAGGCAATTTCAGCATCATTTCTTTTAGTTTTTTTTTAACACATCTGCAAACTCCCACCCTTTCTCACATCATGGGTAGGATGACCTAGACCCCTACCATGCTTCCACAGACTTTATTTTAATCTTTTGTATTTCAATAATAAAAGAGGAAGCATCAATTTGCCAAATAGTGTAACTTGACTTGGGTACTGACTCCCTAGCAAACAAGGGTGGCCCTCAAATTATTCAATTAAAAACCCTTGCATCAAACTAGATACAATAAGATGCACAAAGACACCCTTAAAGTACGAGTGGCAAATTCACTAAAATTATCCAGAGGCTGTGGGAAAGAGGGTACTTTTATAATCACAGATTTCAATCTTGGAAGTTAGTGATCTCAGAGTTTATACAGGCAGAGTGAAGCACTCAAGAGTTATAAAAAATTCTGATTCTAAAGCTCCATTCACACAGCTGAACGTTTACAGTTCAAGTTCCAGCAAGCTGCCAGCCTTGCTAGCACGTGGGATTATTGTCTAAGTAGCTCTCAAAGGCATGTACAGTTGTCCAATCCACAAAAAAAACACTGTACTTGCTCAGGCCAATTGTATCTAAAACATACAGTACTTGGACAGCATTTTGTTTAAAAGTACTATTGACATGAAAAAAATGGGGAAAGGGGCCTCAGTCCATCACTTTTATTGAGACTGGTTACATTTAACTCTTTCTCTCCCTGACCTGCTAGCTAGCCTGATCACTGATGCCCTTAATGTTGTGTAATTTACTTTGGGATTATTTTGGAGGATATTTTTAATGATCTTATTCATAGATAAATGCTGATAAGTTTTTTCAATAGTTACAGAATGAATACTTATTGTATACTGATATAAAGTATACAAATGCAGCATTGACCTGAGGATGAATGGAATAAAAATATAATTAAATATGCCATAATCCTTAGCCTTCTGATTCCGAACTTCCTGCTTTTCAGGTGTGTTATGATTCTCAACCAACTTGGCCAAAGATTGGTTGGGACTTCTGAAAGTTGTAACTGCAAAATATCTGGATGACACTAGATTGGGAAAGGCTACAAGTTATTTTCCTTTTAAAGTGACAAGCAGCAGAATCTCCATTTCCCATGCTCAATTTCCTAAAAGGAGAAATCTTCCTGCACTAGCAATTCAGCAAAATTTCTTTAGTTTATTCCCTTCTGACAAGATTACAAAAAAAAAAAAAAAAAAAAAGCTTCAGGATAACAAATTAGCTGGTTTCATACATAAGCTTAGTTTTAAAGTTATGGTTTATTTTAATTGTTGAATGAAAGACAATGCAGGCTTCACAGATAAATACAAAGCCACATTTTGTATATCACAATTACTGGATTTACACATATTTACGTGCAAAGCAACTGCTTTAGGGCTTAGCTTCCCACGTGAACCCAGCCATTGAAACCTGCTGATAGCATTACGGCTCCTTTCTTCGTTAAAAGCAAACGATCTGCCAGTGGCAATTTCAGGATTTTTTTATGGAGGAAAAAAAGATGTCCAGCTTAATAGAAAATTTAAATTTAAAAAGCGTGGCGTCTTTGTATTTTCATCATCTACGTTGAGCCATTGCAGGCGCGTGTTGACACGAATCCCCCCAAATGCATCCAGCAACTGCAGATTCTCATGCGAGTATCAAGCAAGTATCCTTTAGACACTTTTGTATCACGAATCATTATTCATCGCAGTCACGAATATGTTGATAACCGGCGTGCACGCTTAGTCTTGAGGCGCGTTTAATACGAGCGTGGAATTATACATACACCGAGCTGTTCCCGCGTTGAAACATCTCCCATCGTGCAAAAAAAGCAATGAACGGTATCGGTTCCCGGATGTACTCCCAGCAGCCATCGCTCTCCTGCCAGTAGTAGGTCAATGGCTTCAGTGACATTTTTGAGCCCGCCTATATATATATATATATATTAGTAAAACTCTCGTTTTTTTTCCTACGCGTGATCGAATGTCTAATCTACGAATCCCTTTCCGAAAAGTGGAGAACGGGACGAGAAATAGTGGGAAAAGAAAACAAAGCCCAGACCATATATTACAGTAGTGGGGAAAAAAAAACCACGCCTTTAAGCTGGAATCCCTCAAAGCAGCTAAAAAGTGAGTGAGTGAGTGAGTGGGTGGGGGGAATGAAAAGCACATTTTGCAAAACTGGACCAATAACTTCTATTTAGAATTCCTGACTTTTTGACTTTCGAAGTCGGACCGTTTAAAAACATTGACTGTACACTTTTTGTCTCTCGTGGGAGAATGCAAAAGATGATTGCATCTTTGACTAATTAATGTTTATTGGAAGATCTTTGGAAGATTGCAGGATCTGAATATTGCTGCAGTTCATGTTTACTGCAGAAGAGCCGCCACCGTGAAATGGGTTTTGCTTCCTAGCCTGAATTATTATATAAGTAAGGAAAATGAAATCTTCGAGAGATTTCTTGGTCACTTCTCAAGTCATATTCACGCAGTGTGTTTTGGCAACGATGTGGAAGTTATTTGCTATCACGCTTTTGCTTTTCGACTTCCCAGTTTTGCTCAGCATTTCTCAATCTCTGCAACTTCTTAAAATATTTGGATTTCAGCCCCAAGAATTTCCCAGCCAGCAAGTCCAAATAGCTTAAAAGTTACTGAGGTTGAGAAACACGGGGCCTGACTGACGGTTCTGGGATTGCCGAGTGGCCTCCTATCCGAATTTCTACTCAAATCCGACTCGGCTGAAACTCCTAAGGGCATCCACGGTCGGCTACCTGCTGACACCGTCATAGCCCATTCAGGAAATGGATTTTTCTGGGCTTTTTTTTTTTTTTCCCCCTTTAAGGTGACTCTGCTACCTGAAAGGTGAACATATCCACTATAGCTTAAACTGCCGGAAAAGCTTTTCCATTTAAGTTAGTCTTTTCCCTGGGCTGCAACTGTTTCTGTAATTAAAACCTCATTTGAGCACATTTTAAGGGTACCGAGGTCGGGAAAAATGCACTTGCAATTGGTTGTTGCTGTCTCTTTAAAGGGAGGAGAGGGAGAGCAACGTTGATTGGTCAAGATGCTACAAGAGACTTCCGCCTCTTAAGAGCGAGAGACAGCGGGGGGGGGGGAAGGGGGGGTGTTTCCTTCGTGCCTGCTGTTTCCGGCAATACAGGTTGGTTCTCGGCGTCTTCCATCGTTGTATTGCCCCGAGGAGGTAGCGACGGCGCCGCCTGGTGGTGTGGCTGGGTAGGACTCTTGACTGCGGCCTGTCTTTAGGGAGAGGGATAAAATCCGTGTTGGGCTAGGAAAACCCCATTCCACCCCCCCCACCCCCACCCCCACCCCCACGAGATTTCAGATGTGAATGTCAACATTACAGTGCCTTGTAAAATCTGTTCAAGAAATTGAGGGTGGTTGGATCAAACCCATTTCCCCGACATAAGAGCGATGCATTATTATCTGCTTTTCTTTAAATGACCCTAACTATTTAGAAGCATATTTCCGTAACTGTCGATGGACAGTTTTATTTCTTCCTGATTGTAATTTTGCAATCATGGGCAAAGGGAGGATGGAGGTTAGGTTGCGTTTAAATGTGGCCAGATGATAAGTTTTCTTTGAGGGGAGTGTACTCCGTGGGTAACAGCAGTATATAAGGGGTGCTGGAAAGAAAAGAACCCCAAATACAGATTTCTGTGTAAAATTTTTTTAAAGCATACTGCAGTAAAAACAATTACATTTCACAGTGCTGCTGCAAAATCCCTTAAGCATTACGTTTTCTAGTATAATGTAGTACAGTCCTGTGGAAATTATAAACTGATATTTTTTTTACTTGGAAAAGTACATGCTTTTGCTTCATTTTTTTCATAGAATGACCAGAATATATAAGCGAAAGTTGAAATCTGTTGACCTTCAAATACTGTTAAGATGATTTTTTTTTCAACATCTGCTCGACATATAGATTTTTATTAAGCCAAATACAACTACAAGAGTTCCTTGTGAGAAGGAAGGGAAAAGCGAGTTTCCCACTTCTTCTCTGACTGAATGCCAGCCAGAGTGTTCTTTTCCTTGCATTAAATTTTTTTTTTTAATTCTCCCATTTTAAGGCTTAAGGAAGTAAACATAGTATTTTACTTACATAGTAAGTAAAACATACCCCCCCCCTCCAGTCAAGAAAGTGACTAGTGCAAAGTCACTCAGTGAGTTTCCAGTATTGTTGGTAGGAAATTTAACCGTGTGCACACATATCGCTTGCCAAGGCAACACATAATGGGATCTCAAGCAAACAATAGATTATGATTTCTCTGTACAGTTTGACTGTCAGACTTTTTTTTCTTTTTATCCAGCTAAATTGAGATATATAAAGGTATTTTTCTCAAGTCAAATTGGGTGAATCAATGATATTAATAGAAGATGACATAGAAGAGATAATTTCCTTTATACAGTGCTGCTTAATTGGTTTGGAATTATTTGCATTTTTCCCTATTCTATGCAGGCATTTCTGCCCACTAGATTTAATGTATCCTCTCAATGCTTGTGGCAAATTTGTATTCTAAATTAAATGAACTGATCTGGAGAATCTGTTGCATGATGTTGAATAGCTGCAAGAGCTCTGGAAATCTGTTTCACCAATGAAGAATAGAATTTCAGATTTCAGTTTAAGACAATATTTGTTCTCTTTATATTTTTCAGAATTTTGCTTAATTCCTGTTAATAAACTAAGGATATTACTGCATGAATGGCAGCTGTGGATGACTTCAAGTTCCAAGGTACATTTCAAAAAGGGGTTTCCAAAACCTTTAGATTGTTGTGTATCATTGCTTTGCATTGAGAATTTAATCTGTCTCATTTATAGTGCATGATCTGCCACTTTTTTTTAACAAGCAGTGTTATCATTGTGGAACTGAATACAATTATCCTTTCCTAATGGGAATTAGCTCAAGGTGTAATTATTTTTAATTCACCAAGGAATTCAAATGACATGTCCACTTCATTCTTTTTATCTTCTCCATAAAATATTCTGCTTAAACTTAATGTCAGCTTCTCCTTTGGCATTTAATTGTTCCTTGACCAAAACAGGAGATGCAGTAGATGGGCCTTTGGTTTCATTCAAAGCAGATTCATTACAGCTATATACAATAAGATTAACTCAAGTAACTGAAAAGGTGTAATAAGCCAGAAATCTTCCTGATGTTAGGTAAGTATTGTTTGTTGCTACTTGTTACAAATCTCCCTGTTGGGTTTCTGCTTTATGGTGCTTCTTTTTATATTCAATTTCAGAACATAGTATAATGGAAAACAGCATTTTTAATAAATAACAATTCTGGTGAACTCAGTTCTAGGGCATGGATCCAAAGCTTTGTTTAAATGAGTAAACAAATGTCTTGGTAATTTGACAATATATTTACTTTAGAATACGATACAAGAGTTAATACCATATAACTGTATGCCTTGAGAGGAAACGCTAAGAAAAATAAAGTCTTCTGCAGGAAATGTTTGTTTTTCAGAATTTGATGATGCAGCCAACTTGTTGGCAGCGAACCCAGATGCCGTCACGATTAGTATTGATGAACCTACTGAAAAACCAAAGAAAAAACATGGACGCCTGCAAGAATCTGGAAGAGAAGAAGACGATGAACTTCTGGGGACAGATGATTCTGATAAAACTGAGGTTTGATGAAAACATACTGATTCTATCCGACAAACTGCTGTTCTTCCTCATATTGTTAATAAACACTGCACATATTGTGTATAAAAAAGCAGTAGAAACTATTAAAGACAGCTCTCTGCAGGAAAGAGACATGCTAGAATAGTCTTGGGATGATTCATATACTATAAATTTAGATCACAGCTAGAAACCATCTAATGGGATGAGGGATTTCCCCCCTTAATATTGTGTTATTTCCTTGAATCATCCATTAGCATTGTGCTGATATACTGTACAAAGATGTTGTTGCCATTGTTACAATCTTGGTTTGCGTTTCTGGTTCAATAAGTCAATATTAAAGGGATCCACTTATGTGTAAACAGATTAGATTAACTTTAGGACATTCTGCATGGCTTTTTTCACTTCTAATATCAATGCAAACTGGATATAAATCTCCACTCCAAGAACTTTGAAAGGGAATTTTGTCCCTGTCAATAGACAAAAATTTAGTGACACTACTTGATTGCCTTTAATATTAATTCTGAACTCCTATACAGACTTTGAAATAAGTTGAGTAAATTCATAGCTATCTAGCCTTGAAATGGAAAGAATATATATACACATATGACTGGGAATAAGAAATGGGTAAAAACTGGGTTTGGGTCAAACCGTGAATCAAATAATTTCATCATTCCCAGTCATGCATACATATATATTCTTTTAGTTCACTAGAGCGTGGTCTAAATGATTGGGCTTTGGCCAGGTTGATGCCAGGTTCTCTATTTCTGACGAGACTTGGCAAAACTACATGCGTTGTGCTTTCAGTGAGACGAGTTTGTAGATTTAACATAATGTAAGTAACCCTAACATAAAATATATGGCATAGATTTTCCTGAAAGCTCTGCTTTCCAGCACAAATGTCAAATTCAACTTTCTCTGGAGAGGTTCCTGATTCTAATATAAGTGATATGTGTAAATAATATAGTTGAATAAGAAAGAAACCTGTACTTTCTTCTTAAAAATCCTATCTTCCAGTTGCTTGCTGGGCAGAAGAAAAGTGCTCCTTTCTGGACATTTGAATATTATCAGACATTTTTTGATGTGGATACATATCAGGTTTGTCATCTCCACATATGTGTATGGTGTACCATGTGCATAATGTGTTTACATGAAATAGTTTTCTTTTTTTTTTCTTCTTGTTTCCGTGAGACAATCCTGCATAGCAGATCCTGCTCTGTATTTATTTTGCTACTTCCTTGTTCATATGTGACTTAACAAAAAGGTATACATGACCATTCCTTTTGAAAACCTTCCAAATTTCCATTGCTTCTCTCTACCAATTTAAATAGTTAGAATAGAACTTTATGGGTATGATCATCATTTTTGCACTTTTTCATGAACATATATTATTGTTTAAGATTTTTCTTATTCTTCATACAGATAGTCCTCAACTTTGGGCTCATAATTGAGCCCAAAATTTATGTTATTAAGTGAAACATTTGTTAAGTGAGTTTTGCCCCATTTTATGACATTTCTTGCTACAATTGTAAGAGAATCACTGCAGTTAATAAGTTAGTAACCTGGTTAAGTGAATCTGGCTGCCCCATTGAATTTGCCTGTCAGAAGATCACAAAAGATGATCACATGACCCCAGGATACTGCAACCTTCATAATGTTTCATGTTTTTTTGTCCTTTTTAAAAACCATTTTGAACATTTGGCATTCCTTTTTTTAATGTAGGACTCCAGTCTGCTTGTGTGACCTATTACTTTGCCAGCATGTGAAATTAAGGATATTGTACAATAGTTTGCATGTTCCAATAAGTCGCCTGTTTTCGTATTGAAATATAGACTGACCTCTTCCATTCTGTTGGCCACTTCACAGATTGTAGTTTTTTAGCATGGTTTTCCAGATTTGCTGCCATAGCTTGATTAGAACCATATTTCTGTGGGTATTCCATGACTTTCTGTAGCTAACTTCTAACTTCTTCTAGAATAAGATGTTCTTGCGAGAGATATTTCCTAAGGAATCTTGGATGTTGACATTTCTATTATATAGTAATTCAGCATACTCCTTCCATCTTGTTTGATCTTTGAATCAGTTCTAACTGTCCATTGGTATACATTATCATGCATGTGGTGTTGATCTAATAAACCCTTATTTGCTGCTTGGGGGAAAGACCTCTATTGTTTTCTCTCATTTATAGCCATCACCACATTGTGCTATTTTTTTTAAATAGTGTTGTGTGTGTTTTTTTTTCAGAATTCAAAGCGACCAGGCTTACACCTAAAATTAAACGACAAGGGCTGAATTCATTAAATGCTCAAAGCAAGCAGTACCAATTTACGAGTTAGCTTATTTGCAAACCAAACCTATGATTAAGGGAACTAACAAAGTTTTTAAAAAAAATAGAAGGAAAATGGCTGGATTTAATTATCCAAATCATAATGTAATTTGTTTGCTTTTGGTTTCTTGATGTATGAATGCAAGCAATATGTTGCACGTTGTTTATTTCTGACTGAATAAACCATACTTAATTTGCCCAAGATCCTGATTTCCAATGGGGCAATGTATAGATGGTTTTGTTAAATCCAAAATGTGTTCAGTATTTCTTTAATTTAAACAGTTTATTTATCTTTATCCATATGATCTGTGTTGTTTTAATTATTATCAGGTTTTGGACAGAATCAAAGGATCTGTATTTCCAGTGCCAGGGAAAAACTTTGTGAGACTCCATATTCGGAGTAATCCTGATCTTTATGGTATGTGCAAACAATACAATTTTGAATAAGGGATTTTCTCCCACTTTCATGCTGAATACAAATAAGTCAATCAAACTAAAATGGGAATTTGCTTTTGTTTCAAATTAAGGTCCATTTTGGATATGTGCCACACTAGTCTTTGCTGTTGCAATTAGCGGTAACCTTTCAAAATTCTTCATCTATCTGGGTAAACGTGATTTTCATTACGTGCCAGATTTCCGCAAAGGTTCGTAAAATTATTTCAAACAGTTTGTATTTGTTCAGTTTTTATCCAGTGAAAGAGTACAGTAGCGGGGATTGTGGTGAAACAGTTTGAGGAAGGTTGCAGCTTTCTTTGTAGCCAGAATGTTGAAAGGCAGGCAGGAACTCTGATTCTCAGGGAAGGCTGAGGAAGGAATCTATACCATGTTCTGACAGAGAGGAAAAGCACCACTCATTCTAGAGATATCATTCAGGACAGAAAACAAACCTGATGGGCTGAGCTCAAGCAAACCACCCACAGGAGGCTTGGCATTGCAGCCAAATCTTCGAATCAGTGCCTCTAGCTGTAGGTAGCCAAAGGTGTAAGGTGGGTAGGCAGGAAGTACAGCATCTGTACAGCTTTGACTTCAGAAGAAGGCAAGAGAAGATCTCACAAATATTCACACAAAGGGTGAAGAGACCCAATTCCTATGATGGGGTCCAGGAAGAGAAAATGATACCAAGCTCACCAATATGAGTAATCCCTGGTAAAAGAGATGCATTTGCTTGGCTGCTTCTGCTAACTGTGCCAGGATATATTCTCAACCAGACTGGAGCAGGTGATTCCTGGATCTGTCTCAGGCATGTGTGGTCATCCACCTTGTAAACCACAGCAGTAACCAGAATGGATGGGTTCAGTACTTGTAAGAAAAGCAACAAGGTGATAAGTCACCCCTCACATAAACTAAGAAACAAATAACTTGTCAAATTAGATATTTAGCCCAGAGTTATATTGCCATAGACTCTAACTCTAACTGCTCAATTCTTTAATTAGCAGCTCTGTCCTGAATTGCTCACTTGTCCAAGGGGCTTCCATTTTAAAAGATGTGTAACTTGGCACATTGACATGCACGGAGAGAAAGATAAATGAGTAAGATACATGCACATCTTAAAGTCTCCAAAACAGCTTTCTATTCCTAATGGGCACATGAAGAGGCTCTCTCAGAATCCACACATTCCTTGGCAAATCAGTATATTATTTATTACTTAACACATGCCCTACTTTCAACTCTGGTGAGTAGTCAAAGCAGCAAATAGAACTGAAAAGCAGAGTTCTAAATACATGAATATTAAAGAGGCTTAGGGATGATTTCAGTCACTGATTTCAACACTTGATTCCTTCCCCCCCACCCCAAGTGATGGGAGAAATTGTCACTTTCCAAGGTTTGGTATATAGCGTGAAGGTCCTCATTTAGATAACTAAGTTTTAAAGAAAATCTGGAGGGATATCACTGGTTCTTGCGAAGTTTACTCTGCAGTTCATGAAGCTGAATATATTATAATGCAAACGCCTGTTAATCTTGAAGTGAATCGTAATCCTAAAATAAATCTCTTTATAGTCTCCATAGCTGCAACAGCCATCTATGCTTACGCCTGGCTAGTTCCTCTTGCTCTCTGGGGATTCCTTATGTGGAGAAACAACAAAGTTGTGAACATTGTCTCCTACTCGTTTCTTGAGATTGTGTGTGTTTATGGTTATTCACTCTTCATTTATATACCAACAGCGGTAAGTATTGTACAATTAAGTATTTTAGGAAGAACAGGTGACAAAATGTGGAACAGCTAAATAGATCAGTATCAGTTTTTGATACTCCATGTGCAAAGTTTAACTGACAGATCTGTATTATATGATGTAGGGCATAATTTAATTGTTTAGTCTATTATTTCTTGATTTATTAATGGCAGCTGAGAACCCTAGGGATTGTAGTTCCTACCTACCTACTGGGGAGGGCGTCAAGGTTTCAAAATGTCTGGAAGGTGACAGCCGTTCTTCTCACAAATGTGTGTTGATAGAGAGGCTACAACTGTTTGACTGGACAAAGATATAGGGCTCCCATGTGTGATTCCACAGGGTTCCTTATCATGTGATGAGGTGCAGATAGGATGAGACAAATATGCTACTCCTGCATGGCAGGTTTCTCCATCACAGCTGATGCTGATGATGTACTTGGATGATTTTTAGATAGATAGCAGATTAAAATGTTTTACTTTGCAGTCAGTAAAGGACTTTATTTCTTGCCTTTTCTCTTTGTAGATTTTATGGATCATTCCACAGAAAATTCTCCGATGGGTTTTGATGGCATTTGCTCTGTGCCTTTCAGGATCTGTCCTAGTAATGACATTTTGGCCTGCTGTTAGAGATGACAACCGGAGAATCGCATTGGCTACAGTTGTGACAGTTGTCCTTTTGCATGCCTTACTAGCTGTTGGTTGTTTGGTATGACAACCCTCAATTTGTCAAGAATTACCTTTAGTTAATCAATTTTTATTTTTCAATATTGCTTTTATTTAAATTTGATTAGCTGTTGTAGAATTAGACAATGATATGTCTAATTAACCCATTCAAAATAGTTGAAAACTTATATATTGTATATACGTGTGTATCCATACGTATTTAAGTGTACCATGCAACTTAAATATTTCTAGAAGCTTGTTGGAGGGAACCCCAGGAGGCTTGTTAGAGAGAGAATTAACAGAGTTTTCAATTACTAAGTAACTTTTGGCTTTCCTTTGTCATCCTTACTATAGGTTGTCCTTGACTTAATGACAATTGATCCCAAAATTTCTGCTGTTAAGTGAGACATTTGTTAAGTGAATTTTGCCCCATTTTATGATCTTTCTTGCCATGGTTGTTAAATGAATCAGTTGATAAGTTGGTAACACGGTTGTTAAGTGAATCTGGCTTTCCTGTTGATTTTGCTTGTCAAAAGGGTTGCAAAATGTGATCACATGACTTTGGTAAACAGCTATGGTCATAAGTATGAACCAGTAGCCAAGCACCTGAATTTTGATCATGTGATCATGGAGATACTACAAAGGTTGTAAGTGTGAAAAATGGTGATAGGTCACTTTTTCAGTTCCATTGTAACTTTTAATGGTCACTAAATGAACTGTTGTACGTTGAGGACTTCCATACTTTACTTTTCAGATAGGATCACCTATAAATAGTGTTTTGGTATTGGTTTCCCATGTCTGACACTCTGAATCTTCTATCTTGGTCATCTTTGAATGTTTTGTTATTTCTAGTTGACTGTTCGCTGCCCAAGTACATTACAAGTAATCCTTGATTTATAACTGTAACTGAATAGGGAATTACACTCGTAAGTCATGCCAGTCATGAAGCAGTTCATCCCATGACTGTACCCGATTTCATAATCTTTTTTGTGGTAGTCATTAAATGAATGCTGTGGTTGTTAAGCAAATCCATTGTCCACAATGGGCATTTTTGCTAACAACTAGAAGTACATGGGAAAGTTGTAAATCGTGATCACTTATCTATGGGACACCTCCATAAATGTGGACCTGTTGCCGAACACCCAAAACATGATCATGTGATTATGGGGTGATGCCCAACTATCACAACTTCAAATCCGGATTGCAAATACCTTTGGGGTGGGGTGTTGCGTAGCTTTGAGTGATCACTAAGCAAACGGTCATACATTGAGGACTCCCTATACAAATATATGGGATTGTGATACTGGTGATATTCTGATATCTCCCTCTTGCTCCCCATTAACATAGGCATACTTTTTTGATGCCCCTGAACTGGAAGTCCTTTCATTGACTACAGTGCTTCCACCTAATGGAACAATAGAAGTAACAAAGGCTCAGTAAATAAGGTAAGATGTTACCTTCGTAGAAAAACTTTTCAGTGTTACAGGGCCCACTGCAAGTGGTATCAATTTAAGCAGTGATACCTGCAGTTAAAATGTGCTTCTATTCTTAGGTGGTTATTTCAAGCATATTTTTCCTGGCTGTTGCAGAAGGTTTTTGTTGCACAACAGCTCAGGAGCATCTTGCACAAAGCAATGATTGGGGGAGGTGGTGACATGCCAACAGAATCATGTTAAGCACTTTAAAATTTTTGACATATTGAGCCCAAAGTGTTCACCATCACTGTTCTGTTACTCTAGCAAGCCATCTCTGCAATTTGTTGTTGAGAAAGAAGGAGGTACAACAGTATACTGAATATTCCCATGTCTGTTTGAAGCCTGAACTTCCAGCTCAAATTAAAAACTAGCTCAGTAAATAACATTTTAATCATAAGATTCCAGTCTGTCTTCCATGTGTTTCAATCTCTGTATGACCCTGCTGGAACTGATCATCAAATATTTGATGACAAGATTCTACCTTGCAGACAATATCCAACTTTTTTTCTTCTCTTCTGAGCCAAGAGCGTATGTGCTTGATCAGTCTGGAGGCAATAATGTGTTGAATGATGGCCAAGCAATTTAAATTTGACAAGATGGAGGTCCTGCTAAGTGGGGTTTTTTTCATGATCTGAAAGAGGATAGGAAGCTTGTTCTGAAGGAGGTGTACGTACTACAGGAGGGGTGTCAAACTCAAGGCCTGCAGGCCAGATCCAGTCCGTGGGATGCTTAGAACTGTCCTGCGGGGCTGCCCAGAAAACAGCAAAGAGCTTGCCCGCAGTGCCTCTGCCAGGAAAAATGGAGCTCAGGAGGCTACGATGGCCTCCTGCAACCCTCTGCGCACAGCCCTCTCAAGCACCATTTTTTCTGGCAGAGCACTCAGGCCATTACAGGCGCTCCCGACATGAGTGATGTTGATCTGGCCACCTTGGCCACGTCCACCCAACCCCTAAGGTCAAACACAACCCTGATGCAGCCCTCAATGAAATTGAGTTTGACACCCTTGTGCTAAAGGAATCATCCTTGACTCAGTGTTATCAATGGAGGCCTGGCACTATGGAGTCTGCCCAGCATTGGCCAAACAGACTGATTAGGGTTGAACCTAGATTTAGGGTGCCTATCCTTATTTATTCATCCTCTTGCAATCTTTCATTTGGACCAATGCAGTGCATTTTATATGGAGGAAGTAGTTGATAACAATCCAGAAATACTTCTGTTACATAACATATCTAATAGCA
>BLBF01000020.1:39302847-39339169 GCA_015471245.1 Laticauda colubrina | reverse complement strand
TATAGTAATTGCCAACTTGATTCTGAGCCAAATCCCTGGTGCTATTAAGATTGATCTCAAGTCTGTTAGTCACGATGTTGGTGATTTGAAGCCTTCTTGGTGATCTTAGCCTTCTTGGTTTTTTTGATTTAGGAATTGGGAAAACATCCCTGTTGGTTCTACTGTTGGGCGAAATATTGACTGGTCTCTGATTATGAACTACTTTCCTACAAATCTCTATGTGGCACCAGTTCTTAAAAGGTTTTGGTAGTGATCTAAGATAATGGCTAATAGTGTAATCCATGTGGGTGAATTCTATGGCTTTTTTATATCTGTTCATTATAACTAACTTTAGAATTTCTGTTTATCACCTAGGAGATTCCTATGAAGTTCTGAATCAGCTGAATTGGTCTGCTTGAGAGTGATTTTGTTGCTGCACAAAGAGAAGCAACCCAAAATGAAACCTGGAGTGGGACTTCGGGTCTCTAGATACCATTTGAATGCAAACACACTGTCTATAAAAACGTATATAGTGTGATTTTCTGCAAAATGCCACAGAAAGAAATAGAGAGTTATTTCAAAACTATCCAAATTAAAATAATTACTGTTGAACATTTGTTGTCTTTAGGAACCATGATTTTTTTTTAAATATTAAATCAGCTGTACTTAGTCTTTACAGTTTTGTGGGGAATGGCTTCTTTCCTGTGCTATAATACTCATTTAGCAATGATATGACAGAAGAATTCTCCAGTGTGGGACTACTACAGGTAATCCTCGACTTACAACCAAAATTGAACCCAAAATGTCTGTTTTAATTGTCTCTAAGTGAGACAATTGTTAAGTGAATTTTGCCCCATTTTGCCATTTTTTGTTGTTAAGTGAATCATTGTACTTGTTAAATAACATGATGGTTAAGTGAATTTCACTTCCCCATTGACTTTGCTTGTCAGAAGGTCACAAAAGGTGATTGCATGACCCCGGGACATTGCAAACCATCGTAAGTATGAGTCAGTTGCCAAGCTTTTAACATTTGATTACATGACCACAGGGATGCTGCCATGGTTGTAAGTGTGAAAAATATAGTCGTAAGTCACTTTTTTCAATGCAGTTACTAAATGAACTGTTGTAAGTCATGGACTATCTAGATGTGAAATTATCTGACACTGAAATTGGGCAGGTTCCCTTTGTCAATAATGACCTTTTTGTTCAGGCACTTCTACTATTTCTTCAATTTAGCTACATCAAGAATAGTTGAATTGCCTTGGCTTTCATTTTTTAATGAATTTATTTCACTGTATTTTATTGTTCTTTTGATCATTTTATTGTAAATCTAATGTGTTTTTAATAAAATGGAAAGCTCTATATACATTTTTAAATACTTATGTCTATAGTCTTTTCCATTTCAAAGTCTACAATTTGGCAGAATTTTCCCCCTCCGGAGAACAACTTCGCTTGTAGGCATCATTTAACATGGCCAAGAATTACAGACACTTTCCATTAAGTATACTTCTGCATATAGATACAGTAAGAATATATAGAACTTTAGATGACCAACCTACACTTGAGATGGTGTAAATCACTTCTATAAGTTTAGGCTTTTCTGCTGCCCCATGATGCAGTACCTTCCAATCTCACCATGCTGTCTAGGGGTAAATAGCTAAAAGGAAGATCAATAGACTTTCTGAAATGCATTTTGCATTTGGTAAAACCAAAGAATACAAGTAAGTAACTTTCAAAGATATTTATAGATCATTGGTTTAAAACAGTTGTGCAACTACAGCATATATTGGCTTTTTTGCCTGGAACTGATATTCATTGCCTGCCAAATAGATTAAGCAGAAGTAAAAGGGTTCCCTGTCCATCGGATCCAACTCGAAGGCATGGTGCTTATCTCCATTTCCTTGCCGAAGGAGTTAGTGTCCTCCAAAGACAATTTCCGTGGTCATGTGGCTAGCATAGCTACATGCCAAAGGTGCACAGAACTCAGAAGTAACCTTGTTGAATTTAGAGGAATTACCTGTACAGGTTTTTATATTGGTTTTCTGCCTAACCTTTTAACCAAAGACTTATCTTTATTCCCAGTCCTTATCTGAATACCATTATCTGGATTTAAAACAGTAATAAAACCAGTGCAATAAAAACAGGTTTTTCTGTCCTTGAACTATTGTTGTCTCAGCCATTTTTGTAATTTGGTTACATCATAGGTAAGAATTGTGAAGACTCTGCTTTGTGAACTTTGGATGAAAAACTTATTTTAGATTCTTTAGCATCATTTATATGTTACAAATAAAGGAAGAGCAGGCAGGATGAGCTACTGAGAAAATTCCCCCTTTCTTCTCATAGAAAATCCACAGTGGGGACCTGATATTCTTATCCCTGGAAGCCCAGAAGTGATATTTGGTTTGGCTACTATCAGTATTTTGTGAGATACAGTGTAGATTAGAAGAATTGTATACTGTAGAGATAAACACTTCTCAAGGCACTTCCAGCAAGGTGCAAAGTTCACAGATTTATTTAAGAAAATTTCTTGTCAAATTTAAGAATATGGTACATAATCTTAGAAAATTTGGTAGGTTTGTTCAGTCTTATCTCTTGGTGGTTTATTGTCAGCATTCCTTCTGTTATTCCCAAGTTTTTGCACCATCTCTTACAGCACTGCTTTTCAAATTTGACAACTTCAAGATGTGTGGGTTCCAATTTTCAGAATTTCCCAAAGTGGTTACTAGCTTGTCTGGTTTCAAAAAAAAATTGTATGGCTGGGGAATTCTGGGAGTTGAAATCCACACATCTTAAAGTTGCCCAGTTTGAAAAACACTATCTCACAGTACTGATGGAACACCAGTATATATAAATAAAGGAGGGTATTTCTACACTTGTGAAAAAGCAATACCTGAATATGCAGGCCACACCCTGCATATTTCAGAAAAAAAGTTGTCACTCAAAAACAAAAATAGTAGACCATTCATTGCTAAAACAAACTCTGGGAATTCAAACTTGATCAAAATAGAGGGCTTTGAGCATGTGTCTTTTCAGCAGGCTGTTCAAGAAACTGGCACTGAACACAAGATGCAGCTTTCCCATATAGAAATGGAGAGCTACTTGTGAGAAAATGTCCTTGTTTTTGAGTTTTTGAGTATAGGGAGTGATCAAAATATTTCTTGATGAAAATGAGAAGGCTGGCAAAGACATTCTGAGTGACTTTAAGTAGCATACTGTACCTTAGCTACCTCAGTTGTATGAATAGCCTTTCAACCCTTTTAGTGTCAAAACATCCTAATTTTTAGCATGAAGCATATGATTTCAGCTTTTCTTCACAAGTCTGAATTTTGATGCAAATCGGTTGACCAACAAATACCTCCACCTCCATTATTGATTATATTCTCCAATTTTCAGTAGAAGAAATTTATTTAGTGTTACTAAGATCATTCCAAACACGCTTTCATGATGTGATTAATGAACACTATTCAAGAACTGGACATAGTCAAATAATCAATTAAGAATTCATTTGCTCAGCATCTTTTAAAACCTAAGTATCTGAGTGTGATATGCTATGAAAGTGGTCTTTGCAAGAAGAGCTTCCAATATTATCAACATAGATGCCATACTTGCTGCCACTCCTGATGACTAAAACTAAGTTTGGGTTTACAAATCTGGTGAAAGTGTGAAGTTAAGAAAAAAGAATGCAGAATCTGAACTATGCCTTGAACTAATATCCTCTTATCCTGGTTATTATTTTTGTAATAATATTTCACACCAGTCTAATAATGTAAGAGCAGAAATAGCATCATCATGTTTTGGCCTGCAGTCTTCTAATCATCTTTGTTGCTCTTCCCTGAAATCTTTCTAGAGTCTCCATATCTTTTTGTATCGCGGTGACCAAAGTTGGATGCAGTATTCCAGGTGTGGTCTTGGGAGTCTCTTCCAACTTAGTCTATTGTAAAAGAGTCTTATAATGATAAAATAGAAAGTCCTAACTATCCCACATTTGAACCTGGAAGGTTAAGCAAAATAAAAACAAGATAAACTTCTGAATACTTGATAGCAAGGCAAAACTCTTATTGAAATCAATGACTATTGCTGTCCTAGATGGATTTAGAATTATACACCGCTCAAAAAAATAAAGGGAAAACAAAAATAAGACATCCTAGATCTGAATGAATGAAATATTCTTATCAAATACTTTGTTCATTACATAACTGAATGTGCTGACAACAAAATCACACAAAAATTATCAGTGGAAATCAAATTTAGCAACCCATGGAGGTCTGGATTTGGAGTTACACTCAAAATAAAAGTGGAAAAAAAACTACAGGCTGATCCAACTTTGGTGTAATGTCCTTAAAACAAGTCAAAATGAGGCTCAGTAGTGTGTGTGGCCTTCACGGGCCTGTATGACCTCCCTACAACACCTGGGCATGCTCCTGATGAGGTGGCGGATGGTCTCCTGAGTGATCTCCTCCCACACCTGGACTAAAGCATCCCCCAACTCCTGGACAGTCTGTGGTGCAACGTGGTGTTGGTGGATGGAGGGGGACATGATGTCCCAGATGTGCTCAATTTGATTCAGGTCTGGAGAACGGGTGGGCCAGTCCAAAGCATCAATGCCTCCATCTTGTGGGAACTGCTGACACACTCCAGCCACATGAGGTCTAGCATTGTCTTGCCTTAGGAGGAACCCAGGGCCAACCGCACCAGCATATGGTCTCACAAGGGGCCTGAGGATCTCATCTTGGTACCTAATGGCAGTCAGGCTACATCTGGTGAGCACATGGAGGGCTGTGCAGGCCCCTAAAGAAATGCCACCCCACACCATTACTGACCCACTGCCAAACCAGTCATGCTGGAGGATGTTGCAGGCAGCAGAACATTCTCTACAGCAACTCCAGATCCTGTCACGTCTGTCACATGTGCTCAGTGTGAACCTGCTTTCATCTGTGAAGAGCACAGGGCGCGCCAGTAGCGAATTTGCCAATCTTGATGTTCTCTGGCAAATGCCAAACATCCTGCACAGTGTTGGGCTGTAAGCACAACCCCCATCTGTGGACGTCGGGCCCTCATACCGCCCTCATGGAGTCTGTTTCTGATTGTTTGAGCAGCCGCATGCACATTTGTGGCCCACTGGGGGTCATTATGCAGGGCTCTAGCAGTGCTCCTCCTGTCCCTCCTTGCACAAAGGCGAAGGTAGCAGTCCTGATGCTGGGTTGTTGCCCTCCTACAGCCTCCTCCACATCTCCTGATGGACTGGCCTGTCTCCTGGTGGCGCCTCCATGCTCTGGACACTAAGCTGACAGACACAGCAAACCTTCTTGCCACAGCTCGCATTGATGTGCTATCCTGGATGAGCTTGACTACCTGAGCCACTTGTGTGTGTTATAGACTCCTTCTCATGCTACCACTAGAGTGAAAGCACCGCCAGCATTCAAAAGTGACCAAACCATCAGCCAGAAAGCATAGAAAGTGAGAAGTAGTCTGTGGTCACCACCTGAAGAACCACTCCTTTATTGGGGATGTCTTGCTAACTGCCTCTGCTTTCCACCTGTTGTCTATTCCATTTGCACAACAGCATGTGAAATTGATTGTCAATCAGTGTTGCTACCTAAGTGGACAGTTTGATTTCACAGAAGTGAGATTGACTTGGAGTTACATTGTGTTGTTTAAGTATTCCCTTTATTTTTTTGAGCAGTGTATTATGATTAAACCCTCTGAGGAGTAAGGTCATTGATTTTGCATGGAACAAAACTAGTATTATTTCCAGGAAAGATTTCTCTGGATTTCAATTCCTAAATAGATTATATAATCCTTGTTTTTGAACATGTTGAACCTTACAACATTATTTATTTTAACCAACATTCAGTTAAAGGCTTTGGATTTTTTTCAAGGTAGAGAACTGATAACTGTTATGTTGGTCATTTGAGGCAGCTAACGACCCTAACAATTATTAACTTTAGCTCAGGCTCTCCTTCTTTCCCCCTTTCACTTTGCTCCACATTGAATTCCACTTTGCAGAATGTAGCAGCCTCTCCTTCTGCCAAGATGTTCAGAATGAAGAGATTTATGCAGAGGTTCTGGATTCTTCTGCATGTGTGCCTATCTGCTATCATTGGTAAAATCTGCATGTTCTTCTTCCCAGGTACTGTGAAGAACTATCTCCTGAAGCACAGAGAAAAGAGTGGCATGGGAGACAACAACCCAACATTCATCTATGAAAATTGGGGTCCAACTTTCTTCAGCTTCTCCTACTTACTCTTTGTCTTGAAAGTCAAATGGAAAAGGCTGGAAGATGAAGCCTTTCAGGGCTCTTCTGCTCCTAATACCCCCGTAGCAGATCTCAATGGGAAAATGCATCGCATTCTGGATTTCATGAATGGTAAGTAAACACCAGGATAATGCTTTTGGGAAATATGGCATTTGCTAATAACACAAGTGAAATAGAATTGCATTTTAAAATCAGGATACTAACTCTGTTCTATTTATTGAACAGACAATTCATTTTTTTTCATGTCGTTGGAATTGACATAAAACATGTTAAAATAATTGGGGGGAAATGTTAAGGTGGCATTAGAATTGTTGAGCTAAGTAGTGTAATTCTGACATATTAGCAAGAAATAATTTAACTTTATATATGTATGATTGACACAGGCAAAATGACTTTTATAAGTAACATATGCCACTGTATATACTGTATCTAAAATTACATACGGTATACTAATATACAAGATAATGCATATGCATGTATTACTGGGTCCAAGGATACACACATTCTAATACACACGTGCAATCTATGCTTCAGATTTTTTCCTCTTAAAAACTATAACAAATGCCTTCACAGAAAAGAAACAGAGCATGATAAATCTTGAACTAATCCAGATACATATTGCCAGCACAAACACAAACTGCACTTTGCCTCTCTCTTAACATATTCATAAGTTATCAGCTTTTATTTCATAGTAACTAATTAACTGCACTGCTTTGGAAATTAAGATAAAGCTCAACTTTTATACAACTTATTCTGCATATTCGAATAGTTGCCATAGCTAATTGAATATTTTAGAGAAACAAACATACATTTGATGGGAAATTGATAAAGGGTGATGTGAAGAACAGAGATAATTTTATAATTTTACATTTTTGCTTAATTGTAATGTGAATCAAGCTACTAAAGTTTCTTCAACAAATCCTGGCTGAGTTTTATTGTGAAAAAACTCATGGTTGTCATCAATTAGATCAAGAGAGATTGTATAGATACTCGAATAAAAATCAGAACATTATAATATAAAATTCTATCGCAAGTACAAACATAAGTTAAAAAACAAAAATAGCTAACCATATCATAAAATTTCTTCAGAGGCAATGTTGAAAAGATAATTTTAATTAGAGGATTTTTATTGGTGATGTCAATAAGGTTCTAAATCTTTGCTCTGCTTGTGATTATTGTTGGGTTTAGAAAAAATGGAAAAGGGACATTTTAAAATGAAATACATGCTGCCAAATACATGCAACATTCCTGCTGAATCCATGCAACATTTTTACACAATGTGCAGATGCTGATTATGAAAAACAAAATATGTTGTTCTTTATCTCATAACGCTTATTGAGAATTAGAATTGTACCCTCATAAAATATTCTTGGCAAAATAATTAATGTGACATTAGCAGGGTCTTAATAAAGGTTTTATGTGTTGGAATGAATACATGAAGACTTCTAGACCAGGGGTGGAATTCAAACTGTATTACCACCAGTTCGGTGAGTGCAGCTTGGTGGGCATGCTTTCACACCAGCTGAGACCTGTAGTGGCAATCAGCTGAGAGCATAAAGAAAAGTGTAGGGACTGATGGGAAGGCCGATCCTGTGCTTTTCTCTTTGTTTTCCTCTCAGCTGATTGGAGCATTTTTTTCCTCCTCTTAGCTGATGGTGGGCTTTTGCTACTACCAATTTGGCCGAACCAATCCTAACCGGTAACATACCACCACTTTTCTAGACCAATATTTCTCAACCTCAGCACCTTTAAGATGTATGGATTTTAAGTCCCAGAATTCCCTAGCTAGATTGGGAATTTGTTCAAAATGGCACCAATAAAAGTCTATTAAAGCATATTGCCCTTTCAAATCTCTCAAATGTTATATTAAGCAGCCATGTTAGGTGTCTCATGTACACAAGAATGTGACCAAATTCTTAACATTACTGGACATGTAGCATTTTAATTGTAAATAATCCCGAATAAATATGAGAACTATAACAATTCTTATTCTCATCTTTACCCTTCAAGACTGATCTGTGTTTTCTTGCAGGTAACAGGCCTTTGGTCCTAACATTTGGAAGTTGTACCTGACCTTCATTCATATTTAGATTCGGCGAGTTTAATAAACTTGTTGAAGATTTCAAATCTGTAGCAGACTTTCTTGTAATCTACATTGAAGAAGCTCATGCCTCAGGTAAGGCAAACGTGCTGAAAATCTAGTCACTAGATTGTGAAGGATTGTATTCTAGGTTACAAACCTGGATGCATTTCTTCTTAAATATAAATTATAGAGCTTAATGGAGCAGATTTAACATTACATGACAGAAGAAGCTAATTTAACTTGGAAAGAATTTAGTATATCTAATGCTGTAAGTATAATCTCCAAAAATATCAATATTTGATTGTCTAAATCAAATGTAATTTAATAAAGATTGCTGTTGAAACCCAACAGCTAAGAGGCTGCACCCTCACTGCTTTCTTTGACATTCTGCATGAATAGAAGCAAAAAAATAATAAAATTAATAGTATCAAAGCCATACTTTCACTGTGTATTTATCAGCTACTCTGGAAGATGGTAAGACAATTGTAGAATCATTTAAGCATAATAGCCCATGAGACTGGTTTCATCATTGTTTTGTACTTCTGGAAGAAAAACAGGAATACAAGCACAATTGTTAGAGTACAAAAACCAAGAAACTCTGGGCTCTTACATAGCCCGCTTCTATTACTAAATGTAAGGATGAATATATCCAGTATCTATTGTCTAATTTGTTTTAGAATTATTCTTTGTTTTAGATGGATTTAGATGAAGTATTCTTTATTTTAGATGGATGGGCCTTTAAGAACAATATTGTTATTAAAAGTCACCAAACCCTCCAAGATCGTATAACGGCTGCACGGATGCTCCTAAAACAGCAACCCTTATGTCCAGTGGTTCTAGACACAATGGAAAACCTGAGCACTAACAAATATGCAGCTCTGCCAGAGAGACTGTATGTGCTTCAAAAGGGAAAAGTTGTGTACAAGGTAAAAAAGAAGTTATTACATATTTATGTAAAGTGCAAGTTTGCAAAGCTAAACATGTATTTGAAACCTTGTGGAAGAGTCAAGTTAGCTTCGGGCAGACTGCTACCTAGAGTTCTTTTTTCTAAAACAGGTAAACTGTTTTAAATATGTTGTATTATTATTATTATTATTATTATTATTATTATTATTATTATTAATATTATTATTTTCATATAACATCTTATGTTTTGCTGATAATTTGCCATAACTGAAAGAAAATAGTGGCATCTAATTCAATGTGAAAATGTAATCTTGTCTATCCAATTCTGAAATATCCTATTATTACTGCCACATGCTCATATTCTTACACCATATGCTTTCATGAAAAACTTAATCTTTTAATCTATTTATTTTATAATTATTAATCTCTTTATATTACTTTATATCCCTTGACTACACTTTATATTCCTGTCCTTAGAAATTATCACTGGATTTTTTTTTTTCCCTTTTACAGGGTAAACCAGGACCTTGGAATTATTGCCCGCAAGAAGTACGTGAATTTTTGGAACAACTTTGCATGTAAAAGAACACCTCAAAGCAGCACTCACACTCCAATACCTAATTACATTTTAAAAACATATTTTTATTTACAAAGGGCTGTATTTATTTGGAAAGATAATGGTGAAAACCTTATTCAGCAGTCATGATCTCTCAATTAAAAAATAACATAAAATCTATTTATTCTATTTACCCCGGATTATCTGCCAATGCTAATCTTCATTCTTGTAATTACCAATGGTAGATACAAAAACTGCTTTACAAATTTGAAATATATCTTTGTGGTGAATTTTTTATGAAGCAAGACATTCAATTGATAACATGATGGGTTGCTTTATATATAACAGCCCCTAGATCAGGGGTGTCAAATTCACATCGTTGCATCATCATGTGACATAATGTGACATTTTCCACTTCGCTAAACCAAGGGTAGGTGTGGCCAGCGTGTGACATGTCTGGCCCGTGGGTCGTGAGTTTGACATCCCTGCCTAAGATAGTCAAACAGAGCAGTGCAACAGTGTAATTTCTCAATTATATTTCTTCTATAAGAGCTGTATTTAGAACTGTTAGTCTGTGGATCTGAACAGAAGCAGTCTTTGTATAGAATCAAATATCTGGAGAACATTGGTACAGAACCAACTGACCTTTGTAACAGGCAAACATGCATGATTGTTCTCATGGAACTCCTAGCATGTGCAGATGCATTGGATCCTTTGAACTCAAACCACTTAAGGACAGAAGCACAATCACATCCAGTTTTAAATGTGTCTGCAAAGAAGAACTTTCTGAGTGGAATGGTTGTAATAATTTTCTTACTTTTGTTTCTATTAATATTTGTTTATGATAGTCATAGTTTAAAACATAGAGAATTATGACCTGATATGGAAAATATTTATAGAAACAAGATGCAATATTAAACTTGGTCCAAAAATCTTTGTCCAGCTTGAACTTGTTTTCTTTAAATATTGTATCATCTTATAATACAGATAAAATGGTGGAGTGGAACCTGGTGGTCTAAAAGGAAAG
Source organism: Laticauda colubrina (assembly GCA_015471245.1). NCBI lineage: Eukaryota > Metazoa > Chordata > Lepidosauria > Squamata > Elapidae > Laticauda > Laticauda colubrina. Next base: position 39,328,362 of record BLBF01000020.1, on the reverse strand, counting down.
ATTCCTTCAGACTAAATTAACTCTATTTCTTATAATTTAAGATGCACTGAATATATTGGACAACATAACAGAGGGTTTGAGGAATGAACATTCTTGTGCATTACTTTATTTCAGCAATAATATACTGTACATCATCATATAAATAATTATCAGTTTAAATAATGTTCATTGTTGAAATTTTTCAACAAATTTCAGTTGAAAAAATTAAATAAACTGCAGTTAGTATACTTAGTCATTAATGCCCGCTACATTTTTAAAAAGATTTAATGTTTAATATGTTATAATCTGAATATTGCTTTTAACTTTCATGCGACAATCCTTCTGCTATCACCCTATGAACTGACACAAAAGCATCAGAAGCAGATAAAATGATGATTCGAAGATATGTTGCTTGGATCTCAGGAAACTATCAAAGAGAAAAAAATATTAACAGCAGTAAACTATGATGTATGATGTAATGAAATACAGCATTTTAAAACACCATTAACTCCCATAGGAAAGTTTCAGTGTAAGCAAATAAACATTTTCAGTGCATTTAAATATTTGCTGTAAAAAGCTGAAATGGAATATATGAAGTGCTGCATTATTGTGACTTTATAAAATATTATTATATTCTGATTTCCCAGCCATGATTTGCTGCCAGATGTTTTGGATACTTTAAAAGTTTGTAAGGAACAGAATGTCCCTACATTATTACCATTTTGCTTGACGTTTATCTGTAGAAAATGGTCAACCTTGGAGAATGAATAACTACATACCTTGAAGTTAAATATTTGTATGTAATTACAACTACAGTTTCCTATTTACACACAAAACTAAAATTACAATAACATCCAAAATGCTAAAATGTCAACATTTATGAATCATCTTAACAGTTCTATACATAATACAGTATAGAGCCTACAATATTAAAAAGAAAAAAAAACATGTAACCGACAGTTCCAATAGCACAGTGGAACTTGCTTCTCAGTAAATATGCTTACATGTGCATCATGTAAATAAGTAACTAATTAATGTTAGCAAGCTTTTAAAAATATTTTTCAATATTTGCTAGTATTAACTCAGTAATTTCAGATATGTGGGATTGGCTGCTATTTGTATATTTTAGTTTTTCATACAGATCATGCCATAATAATAATTTTTAAAAATCCCTCAAGTTGGACTCAACTTCTGGTAAAAAGAGGAACATGTAATTTCATTTCCAGCAATATGAGAGTGGTTTGCTATTCTCTCATTTGTTCAGTTTTAAGTTACCTGACCAGAGTATAGTGGTCCTTGTAATTCTTGGAATTCTCCCATCGAAGAAGTAATCATATTTAACCATGTTTAGGATTATCCAGGGTTACTTAATGCTGACAATTGAATAATGGGTTTATGTAATAGTGTAAACAAAAATATTCTTCAGATTTTTCTGAAACTCTTCTTCAGATTACATTGTAAATCTTATAAATATTTTCAAACTTCTATTTTTTTTTAAATGCAATTGTTTACTCATGTTAAAAACTTATTATATTTTATATTGTGTTTATACTAAATGAAAGATACTTACAGAAAAATCTTCTGTTTGTAACTCCCCATCTTTACACTGCAGCTCTGAAAATAAAAATCATATAATTTAACTATAAAAATAATTAAAATATAAATATAAAATATATATCTTACATGTTTACTAGAACTAATACTTAAGCCAGTTAAAAAATTCAGAAGTCAACTTATCCTATCTCTAACAATTTACCCATATCTTGATGTTAGTCTTCAGTTCGATCATGATCAATATAAAACAAAAGCAGTCAAAGAAAAGAATTACAAAACAAAACTGATATTTATATTATATATAAATATAAAATATTGGACTATGTATTAGCAATTTTAAAACTCTTATCCTAAATCTCATCAGAGTTTAATATTAATATTACCAAGTTCAAAATATTATTTAAAACTAAAACTTTAAGCCTAAAACTAAAATAATCGCAAGAACTGCAATTCTTGAGTTAGTCTTGGTAATACTTCAATTTTAAATTAAAACAGCTGCATATGTGGCATATACACAACTACAGAATCATTTATTCACTTATTAATCAATGTTTTTATTTTAGTCAGCAAGTAACAATCATTTGAGATGTTAGAAGTAATAAAGGTAAAGGTTTCCTCTGCCCAGTCATGCCTGACACTACGAGGTGGTACTCATCTCCATTTTCTAGCCAAGAAGACAGCACTGTCTAAAAACAATTCCATTGTCATGTGGTCAGTATGACTATACACTGAGGCACGTGGAACATTGTTACCTTTCTACCAAAATGGTACCTAATTATCTGTTGCATTTGCATGCTTTTAAACTGCTAGTTGGTAGGAACTGGGGCAAGAATGGGAGCTGTCAACTGCTAGGCCACCATACCCCTATATTAGAAGTAATACTATATATAGCCAAACTTAGCAATACGGTGAGATGGAATCTCATTGGCCAAATAAAAGAATGGTGGTATATAGCAACAGCATAGCATATATATAGTATATATGTATAGTATATACATAGTATATAGCAACAGATAGCAACAGCACTTAGACTTATATACCATTTCACAGCCCTCTCTAAGGTGTTTACAGAATCAGCATATTGCCCCCAGCAACTTGGGTCCTCGTTTTATCCACTTCAGAAGGATGGAAGGGACTGAGTCAGCCTTGAGCCTGTGAGATTTGAACTACCAAACTGCAGTCAGCCGGCAGTCAGCAAAAGTAGTCTGCAATACTACACTCTAACCAGTGCACCACCATTTGTTCAGGATATCTTACTATCTGAAGATGAATAAAGCAGGCTAACAGATCTCTGTAAAACCTCCAGTATAATGGGCAGTAGATTCCTAATACCTCCTATCCATGTGAGTGACCCCTACAGGAAATTTTCTTATATCTAACAGCTGATGGCAAGGCATTAAAGTAATCTAGTATTAAAGGGTTTCCAATTTAGTGCATTGCAGGGCTGAAAAGGGAGACTGTTTACTTAAAAATACAACACTGGGAAAATTGGACTGATCTAATTGTCCAGAACTTGTTGCATCAATACTGTTAGCCTGCTTGTGCCCCAGAGAGAATTCATACAAATGCAGGGAATTTTTTTCTGACATCTCCTCCATCTAGTATTAAAATTATCTTCTGTTAGTGGAGTTAAGCCAGTGGGTAAAAATATTCATGTTAACCAAGAAGAAAAGAAAATGATTCATATCTTAGGTATTATCTGAATTAACTCCAACCCCCAAAGAAGATGAACACTAAAACAGGATATGGGATATAGTATGAAAGATGAAATTTTGAATGTACAGGTTTCTAGTTTTGAGTTATTATCATAAGGCCCAAGCTACATGCTATTCAAAAGCTAGGAGCAGCCACTGGCAGAAAATAGCTTTAAGGCAGCAGGCATCCCTTCATCAAAATATGTTCCAATTGCCAAAGCTGATCTTTGAGTTTTCTGGATTACATAATCCAGATTAGCACATCTCCTATTGGAGAATAAAAACCTTTTCCAATATATTTAACAACCTTGAGCTATTTGATTTGATGGCCATTTAAATTGTGACTTCTGGATTCTAACTTGTTTAACCAATATCAATATTTTTGCCTTTACACAATCCCTACAGTGCATAGTCGATGATCTTAGGGCATGTTTTAGTCCAATGAAAGTCTGAGATAAAACTACATATCTGGCTTATTGAAACATATGAGCTACTGTTGTGGGGGGGAGTAAGGATATTCAGATAGATGGTCAGAGTTTATGAAAAAAGTAAATAATAGTGATGCCAATATACAATCCTATCTATCTTCCCAAACCAAGGTAATTGCTCTAGTTGTATAATTTTGTGAAGTAAATTAGATTTTTAGACAAGCTTTTTCATGAAGCTCAAGCAGCAATAATAATAGACATCTATCTATAATGAAATTAATGAGCTTATCTGCTTTCTAAGGCCGGGAAATCAAGTAGAAGGCAAACTTAAAATCAACAGAAGCAGCATATGGGCAAATCCTACTTTAGCCATAGACTTTTCTACCAGGTATTGTAAAATAAAGGCAAGATCAAGGGACGTTGGGTCTAACATCAGCCTATTTCTCTGCACTTGTTCTATTTCCATTCAATCCACTATTTTTTGTATTTAAATATTTGGCATAAATATTGCTAATAATGCTTAGTAGATTATTAGGGTGCCACTCTTTCTTTTTATAAAAAGGATTATTACTGCTGTACGCCAGTCTTTTGAAATCATTGTAGTCTAGAGCAATCAGTGAAAAAGAAGTGGGTGGTTAAAACTGGGATTCACCATTCTAAGTTGTTACATATGCATTTTGCCATTAAGAAATCATTACCTTGTGAGTTTGTTGGTTTAAGTTGGTTAACCCATTTTTTAATTTCTAAGCACTAACTGCCAGCCAGTGAAGAAGTAAGTCAATATTCACATCTTGATGTATGTATGTTTCTCAGAATCATAGTCACATAACTATAGAGTTGGAAAGGACCACAAGAATCATCTAGTTCAACTCTCTGCAATGTGCAGGAACAGCAATTAAATCATTTCTGAGAGAAGGCTGTGCAGCCTCCACTTAAAAACCTCAGAGGTAGAGATACCATATAGCCCTTATTGGTTTATTATTCTAATACTGTGTTTGTCTGTCTATGTCTGTCTGTCTATCTATCTATCTATCAATTTCATAATGATATATGTCATGAAAAAGAGAAAAAAGTGTAAAGTATCACCCACTGTTGCAGATTATTCTTCCCCAACAAGGTGGAGAAGAATTCGAGGACTGATTTTTACTTCAATAACATGTCACAGAAAAGGTCAGGTTCAATTCAGAGCATACCTGAAATTGATAATTGGATAATGTATTACAAAAAATCAACTGCTGTTTGCTAGGTGCAACAACTCAACTTGTAAAATATATTGAAATAGCCTTTGTTTCTGCAGATTACAAATACTGAAATTAAAAAAAATTACAATACCTCCTTTGAACTTTTAATTGTATATTATTAATCTAATATTATACAAAAAATGAGATCAACAGAATTTATTGATATATATTATTTATTGATATATATTGATATACAGAATATAGCCCTCAGTCTTGATGAAATTCGGTAGATTATGAGCATTCACTGAATCATAACAATATTAAGTATAATTACCTTTTTCAGTGCATTTTTCAAAATCAGCTGGATCTTTAGACATACTTTTTTCAATGCGTAACCTCTTCACTGAAGAAAATATTTTTTAAAATCTTATTAATTGTAAGAATACTAGTTCCATCTTAATATTTCAAAATTATTAATAAAATAATTCTTAGCTTTAACACAAGGGCACTAGTACGACTTATTGCATTTTTACAATTCACCAAAGAAAATTATCAGATACAGAACCATTAAAATACAATACAAAGCTAGGCTACGTCAAATGTGAGGAGTGTGAGAAATATGTGATCAATATGTGATCAATATACTCCATGTACAAAAATAATTTCTTATGGTCACCTTTTGTGATGGAGGATTGAGATATATAAAGAGGACAATACTATAAAATATTGGGACCATGATAATTTAGATTTGGAAACGGCTTATCCTTTCTTTAATTGTGTTCACCTTATTTTAGGGCATAAAGCAATTTTAGGCATTTTTTCTCCCAAAACATTGAGAAACTAGGCCACAATTTTCAGAAACATGCAATCAAATGGGTTCTAGGGATCACACAATCAAAAGAAAATCAGACACATTTCTTATCTCCCACATAGCTGCACAGACTTACAGAATCATACAAAGGTCGTAAAATTGGGTAAAACTCACTTTACAAATTTCTCATTTAGCAACAGAAATTTGGGGTTCAATTGTGATTATAAGTCAAAGACTACCTGTAACTTGATTTAATGATATTAGCATGTTGTGTCACCAAACACAAATCTTATTGTAAAAACCCTATTACAGGATGGCTTCGTATTACGGTAATCAGAAATTAAAGGTATCCATCCTAGGATACAAATATGGGAAACTTCTAATATCTCATTTTACATTCAAAGATGTGTTTAGTTACAGATGTATCAAAAAATAAATTATTTAGGAAAAAACACAAGCAAACACACCCACAAAGAATTATAAAGAGAATTATAATTATAAAGAGAATTGCCTATGCAACTCATATTAATATACTCATATTAATATGTATATATTAATTGGTATTGTTATACCAATACTTTCTTATAAATGTAATATGTAAAAATTATTATGAGCCATGGCCCAATTCTTCTACAGTGAAAATGTCTATATACTATTCCTAAGTATAAATGCATGACTACTTTTCATTATATGAAGTATACAACTATATTATGGAACAGTACATTAAAATAAGTATATAAAATTGCAGAAAAGATACATAAGTTGAAAACATATACATACTATAACTTACCTAAGGAACACTGAATTGTCAGTTTGCTAATGGTCACACATTTACGAAAGGAAATAATAAATTCCTGAGGAAACATCCCTGTTGTGGTCCAAAAAGTTTCAGATCGCCTATTAGGAGAGAATAAAATGCAATTATTCATCATAGGATATGTATGAAACTATGGTTTCAACATAGTTAAGCAATTCACAGTTTAGCACAATATTCAATCATACGGCTGAACCTACTCTTATTTCTTAGCCTAGCCTATTTCAAAATATTGCTGTGGGGATAACCGGAGAAACAGAAAAATATACTTTCCTTTGAACTTTCTGGGGAAAAGGTAAGCTATATGACCGCAAGCTGCTTCAGGTCGCCCCAAGGAATAGACAGCAAATAAATTTAACAAATAAATAAACGGTTAATACTGTACATATAATGTAACAAACAGATTTTTCAAATCTTGAATTCTTGTCCCCATTCTTGAGTCTTGGCCTTTTCTGAAGCCAGTGTTTTTCCACCTTGTTTTTCCACAGGCAGTGTTTTTTCCACCTTCCACTTTCCCACAAATAGCGTTTCTCCATCTTCCACCTTTCCACAGACAGTATTTTTTTCCACTCAACTCCCCAATTTGGGCAGTCGAAGTCCACTCATCTTAAAAGTCGTCAGGATGGAAAAAGGAGATTCTCCCGAGGTCCCGAGTGAATCCCTTCAACACTCAACACGACCCCGACGGCTCAAGGCTCACCCGTCAATGATGTTTTCCGCCGGGTACATTTCATCACTAGATGTTGCTAAAATAACCTCAGCTTCCTCGGAGCTGAGGCAATAATCTGTAAACTTCATCCCTGCTCAAAGCCTCGCAAACGGCCACAGCGCCTCCGTTGCCTAGCAGCACTTCACTTGGAAGCACGGAAGTGGCGTCCTAAAAATGCGATGTGGTGCCCTTCAAAGCATTGGACGTGAACTCTCAAAGTCCTTCAACCACTCTCGTTCTCGGGAAACGGCTTTACATTTTTATCTCTAGGGTCTCCGGCCACGCACGCATGCGCGTTGCTCCCCCCCCCCCAAATCGCTAATCTCGCGGGCTAAAGTGGGGGCAAGTGATTTTACATGTTTGTATTTTCTGGGGTGGATTCACAGAAACCTCCCGCGTTGGGAGGCGACGGGTTGTGGGGTGGATTTCCCAACTGCGCACCTCAGGGTGTCTTTGGGGAGGCTGCTGGTTGTTTCCCATGTTCCCCTGCAGAAACAGAAGCAAACCCTGGCTATATTGTATGTAATTTGAAAGGATTTGCTAAAATACTGGCAGTGGATGAAGTTTGACTGCTCCTTTACAGTCATACGAATACGCTGTAGGCATCTTCAGAAGTTCCTCCGGACGGCAGGTATATTCTTTTTTTCTTTTGAAGTCTCCTGGATTAGATTAATCTTGCTTTACAGACTAGTGTTTCTCAACCTTGGCAACTTTTAAAGATGTGTGGACTTCAACTCCCAGAATTCCACAGACAGCAAGCAAACGAGCAACTTGGCTGTGGAATTCTGGGAATTGAAGTCCACTCATCTTAAAGTTGCAGGGTTGAGAAATACGTACTGCTTTAGATTATGAATTTTAAAATAAGGATAGCTGTTATATGGATTTTTTTTTTCTCCTGCAAGGACATAAAGATATACAATCATCTCTCTGCTTTTGTGAAACTCCTTCAGCTTAGGTGTTTAATATTAAAATATTTATGTATAAAAATACTCTGTATGAGTGAAAAAAGCCAAAAGTGGAATAAATTTGGAAATTTATTCTGCTTCTTTAATGCTTTACCTTGTTCACATTGGCTTGTTCTTCCAGAAATCTGAAAGCAGAATGTCATGCTATCTTGATGCCGAAAATGGTCCAGAAGGAGAACCTGTATATGTTCGAGAGAATAGTCAGCTCTTTATGATAAATCAAGATTCAGGAAGAGGAATCAATTATACTCCAAATTCAAGGCCTTCAAGATTGTTCTCCAAAGAATTCTCTGTTGAACTTTGTGTCAACAAGGAAAATGACAATGGAAGGACAGATAATTTTATCTTCACTTACACAAAGGAGGGAAGTCTTCGTTATTCTTCCAAGTCTCTTTTCAGCCTAGTCCTGAGCTATATTGCTGACAATATTAATCATGTTGATTCACTGAATGACTTTCCAGAACAGATAGCAGAAAAGCTTTTCTATGCTGCAGATGCTAGGCAGAAATTCATGGAATCAAAAACAGGGCTCTGTGCTTTGCAGACATTCACTAATGCTTACGGATGTTTAGTGCTTCAGAAGCTATGCTTGAGAAATGGGTAAGCACAAACTATTTGCTAAATAGTATGTTCGTAAGATAATATATATTTAGTAATATATATGTGTATTGATTTTCAATAAAGTGTAAAATGGGAGTGCTCTCTGAAATTAAGAAAATAGATCAGTGCAAATAGATAGATTGAACTGCCTACTTTATTTTTTGAACTGTTATATACTGGAAACTGAAATATCGCTTCATTTTCAGTTGAAGGATATTAAATCTGAATTTAATCTTACTGGCTTAATATTTATAAGCTAATCTTATTAGTTTATCATTATAGGATTTTTAATTTGTACTGTTGTAGCTGTTTTGTATGAGAAATAATGTTGTGAATGCATAAATAACTACAAAAGGTACAGGGTAACCTTCTTTAAGTTAATTTACCCCAAAAATGTGTTAAGACTTCATGCTCATTGAGATTTATAGAAGTTGAAGTATTCCCTCCCCTCCCCAATAAAATAACTATTTTCTATAGTATTACTGTAGATTTTAAATGTGCAGGAATACTTGCAACCTTCTTAAACAGTTATCTGAAAATAAACTGTATTGACATCTAAAGAAAGTGACTTAAGGCTTACTCCTTGCAGTTTTGCACTTGACTATAGTTTGATCTCTGCTGTACCTGGATCACATTTGCCTTTTGTTGAGATGCTTTGTAAATTGTAAATGAAAGAAAATTGGTTTTATTGTAGTTGTGCTTTAGACAACAAGCATAATCCTTGCTTTAATAGAACATGCACAAGCAGGGAGTTAGACAGATTACTTCTGAGATCCTGACTATTGTATGATTTTACTAGCACATTTCTCCGTTACTTCTTTTCAATACTATATTGAAATGGAATTGACCATTAAAAAAGTGGCTTAGGCTGGGCATTAACAAAATCTGTGGTTGCTTTTTCCAAAATATATGGGACCCAAGCTCCTTTCCAAAACAAACAAAATATTGCAAAAAATAATCTTGTTTGTAAAGATGATTAGTAATATGATTTTTTCAGCAATAGAAGACAGTGCCCAAGACAGTACTAAGTTGTAAGAGTTTACATTTTTTTTTCTTTACAGTTCTCTAATTATCTCTGAAAAACTTGAAGAAATTAAATCTTTCCGAGGTCTGACATATTTGGATTTATCTTGTTGTAAACTTGGGGATGGCCATGAGCTGCTAGAGCATGTCACCAATGAAAGTCTGTCCAGGTACAGTAATAATAATTGTGAGAGAAATTCTCATTTGTTTGTTTATTGCTCAGAGAACTATGGCAACTGAAATCAGTTCCAGTTTTAATTATAACAAGCCTGAAATACATTTATCTTACAAATGGAATAAATTATTACATATTTCACTTGTTGGAAAATTTTTACTCGAATGGTTGATTTTGTATGTGCTTGCTGAAAGTACATACTAAATTCCACTATTTATTTATTTGTTACACTTATATCCCAACTTCCATTCAGGAATTTAAAGTGGCGTGCATAACCCTCCTTTCTCTCCTTTTTTTCGTCAAAGCAACAACCCTGTAAAATAGATTGGGCTAAGAGAGAGACAGATTCACTGGCCCAAAGACTTTCTAAGACTCATGCTAGATTTGATACTGGATCTTTCTGGTGACATCCTACACTTTACCAATTACAGGTAGTCCTTGACTTACAACCATTAATTTAGTGACCATTCAAAGTTACAGCACCACAGAAACGAGTGACTTATGACTGTTTTTCACACTTAATGATCGTTGCAGCATCCCTATGGTTGCATGCTCAAAATTTGGATGCTTGGCAACTGGTTCATATTTATGACAGTTGCAATGTCCAAAGTCAGGCAACCCCTTTTTGCAACCTTCTGAAAAACAAAGTCATTGTTGAGGCCAGATTCATTGAACAACCATGTGATTAGCTTAACAACTGCAGTGATTCAGTTAGCAAGTGTGGTAAGAAAAATAAAATGGAACAAAACTCTCTGAATAACTTCTTGCTTAGCCACAGATATTTTGGGCTCTCTTGTGGTCGTAAGTCGAGGCCTACTGTACATTACCTTGGCTCTCTCTTTACAGGTAAGTGTAAGTATATAAAGGCTCTCTCTTTATATTTACCTCTTTACAGGTAAATATAAGTAAGGGTTTTCTTCCTTCACAAGGATGCAGAAAAAATGTAGAAGGAAGAGCCAAAGTTGCTTTTTCCAAAAGGCAACTACATTTTCTGGATTCCCTCTCCCCCCCAAAAAATAATGTTTTGCTTCTCATCCAAGAAGCTTCTTTAATTCTAAAGTTGATTTAAAATCAAGTGGTTGATTTAAAATTTCCATGGACACTACCTTTCATAGAAGGAAGTACTTAATTTTTTCTGGTTTTACAATTATAGATTAAAGAGAAAAATCAGGAAAAAACGTGTGTGTGTATGAGCTATAATAAAACCTGTTTGATTTATGATTTGGGATATTGTATCAATTCAGCAATTACAGGTTGCTCCACTTACCAGATTAACCAAAACATGATTTAGTGCTGTATCTAAATCCGGTCTACAGTTCAAACAACAATTTTTTCTGTAGACATGTACACCAGCTTCTTCACTAATAAATAGTCCATGTAGCAATGTTGTCTGGATATGCACATGCATGTGTATAACACACGGACTGAGGACAGCTTTTGAAGCAGAAAGTCTGAAAAGGATATGACTGCTTAAATATTTCAAAGAAAGAAAGGGACTTTTTCATGCTAATGTCATACTTATACTATAATCCATGTAATGCAAAAAGACCTATTTACAGCCCTGTCATAAGTCATAAATCTAGATGAATGGTGTCATAGCTGTTTAATTTACAATTCTTCGCAGTTTGTTCAAATTTTCAATTGCAGACATATACAACAAATTGGGTTAGATTAATAAATTAACTAGGTTTATTATTTATACACACTTTTGAGACAAATTTAAGGTACAATAATATGTTTCTTGAATCAATGTTTTTTTTTCCTGAACATTATTAATGTATGATAAGTGTGATTCGATAAAGAGTTCATGCCAGTCTTAAAATGAGAGAGGAAACCTGAAATAATAATTGATACTTTTCAGGAAATACTCTAACAATTAACAATTGTTTCTGTAAAAACTACAATTTTTACCTCTTACTTCAGTCTAACTCACCTTCTCCTGAAAGATAACTGCTTATCAGATATTGGGCTTCGCAAAATGACAGCACGAGTTCGAGTGATGAAAAGAGGCCTGGAAAATCTCTCAGCATTGGATTTGTCTTGTAAGTATAAATTAAGATTAGAGAGCAGGTACAGGTAGTCCTCAATTTACAACCGTTTGTTTAGTGACTATTTTAACTTACAAAGGCGCTGAAAAAAGTGACATGTGACCATTTTTTACACTTAGGACCATTGCAGCATCTCCATGGTCACCTGGCCATGATTCATATTTGTGATGGTCACAGTGTCCCTGGATCACTTGATAACTTTTTACGATCTTCTAACAAGCAAAGTCAGTAGGGAAATCAAATTCACTTAACAACTGTGGGGATTCACTTAACGGTGGCAGGAAAGGTTATAAAATGGTGCAAAACTCAGCAGCTGTCTTGCTTAACAACAGAAAATTTGGGCTCAATCGTCGTAAGTCAAGGACTACCTGTACCTTCCTTTCCTTAATTGAACTTTGAGAGACAAGCTCCTATTTTTTGCTACAAAGTCAGCAATGTTATCCTTCGTGTTTGAGATGAATAGCATCAAGACTCAGTAGATTATTTGAATACTTTGGAATTTTACTCAGGAGACTCAAGTTCTTTGTGTGTTTTTTTTAAATCTCAATTTTCTTTAATTGTACCAGTTCTCTTCTAGATAAACTTTGAGATAGTGCTGTTTGAAAATAGTTGGTTTCAAAATAGCAATCACTGATGGTTTTCAATATTTATGTTAACTGTTGAGGAACATTATCAGATAATCTGATGTTGGATATTATCTGCATGTGATGACTTATAAACTTATTTCCTTGTATCACCTTCAAGTAATTGGCATAGCTCAAGTGAAATCAGGTAATGGATTGGTTAAAGCTAATCTGGTGTTGGACCATAATATAATTTTATATCTAACTCTAGAGAAGATGTCATGAATTGAAACTGAATGTAGACAAGAAAGATCTCTTTGTACTGAAAAAAATATCACCCTTCCAAAAGAAGCAGAAACTTAGTGTGGGGATGCGTCTGGATCTATCTTTTTTTTTTCTGACCCATTTCCTACGCATTCTTCTAGCTCCAACTTGACTAATATAAATACCCTACATGGCAATGTCTTTATGTGTTGTTCAGAAATTTAAATACAGCATGTGGCTTTGTCAAAGACAGCCCATTATGCAAATGATAATATCATTATACTGGCTGCCAATTTGTTCCCCGGCAAAGGACTAGTAATGCCACTTTATAGTCTCACTGGGATATGTCCAGCTTATATGAGTGTATATCCCTTTCTATTTGATCCTCTTAGTTAATTAAGGAGATTTGCTTATGGTTTCTCTAGGTTATCTTGCAAATGACTCGTGGTTGATCTTTCTTCTAAGCTGTTCTGCTTCTTTAGAATGCATTCACTGCTAAATTCATTGCTTATGTTTGCTTTAAGAAAACAAAGGCATATTTTAAACAGAGTTTGAATTCTAGATTTTTACTATTTTTAATTTAAATTTTGGCTTTATGTTCTGTTGTAAATTGCTGAAAGACTTCAGTGGCCAAGTTAAATAAATGATTTGTTACTAATTTAATTCAGTTTAATGTATTAAGTTTATATGTTCCCAACTCCCTTGAGCAATGGTTCCTAGTTTGAATACAGCAAACAAGATGGTACAATATCCTGGTTTTCTGAAGTTCTATGGAACAGAAGTATTTGATTGCAAATATCTTGTCTTTATTCATATATAGGTAATCCTTGGCTTACAACTGTTCATTTAGTGACCATTCAAAGTTACCATGGCAATGAAAAAATGACTTATGACTGTTTTTCACACTTACAATTGCTGTAGTATCCCCATGGTCATATGACCAAATTCAGAAGCTTGACAACTAATTTATATTTATGACAGTCGTAAGTCTCAGGGTCATATATTCACCTTTTCTAACCTGACAAGCAAAGTTAATGGGAAAGCCAGATTCATTTAACAACCATGTTACTAACTTAACCACTATAGTGTTCACTTAATGACTGTGGCAAGAAAGGACAAAAAAGGGAGCAAAGTTCACTTAACAAATGTCTCAATTAACAACTTAATTTTTGGGGTCAATTGTGGTTGTAAGTCAAGGACTACTTGTAGTGGGAAAGAAAAAGTGCATATGTCTGTCCTGAAATTTGATATTTCTCTGTTTTTGTACCAGGTTTATATGCTCTCTAATCCCACAAGACTCTGAGTGATTTATATTCCTTTCTTACAATAAGAATATTAAAACAATAAGACTGTATAACAAAATAATAATTTTAATAGCAAAAACAATATGACATAGAGCTTAAAACCACCTAGAACAATAACATCCAGATCCTCTTCCAAGCTTTTCGAGAAAAGTTAGATTTTATGGCTTTCGTAAAATATAACAAAATTTAGGCTAATTTAACCACAATATTTCTAAGAAGAGGGGCTACAGTCAAGAAGGTAGTCCCTTTGGTCAAGGAAATGAAGCTTTCTGAACCCCTTTCAGTTAAGTAACAATAATAGCTTAAGTGGTGTAATGTTTAGCATTTCTAACAAGTATCAAGTTAAGAAACATTTAAGTAGCTTTGACTTACTTTATCTCTTGTATGCCCTTTAGCATATATAACAGATTTAATTTTAATGTGATACTGGTTTTTTTATAGATAATCCAGGAATCACAAATAAAGGAGTTAAGTATCTGCGTCCTTTCAAGAAGTTGAACTATTTGGATCTCACTGGAACTGGCCTCAGGGTAAAAAGAAGTATTTACTTTGTTTAACTTCTAAATCAGAGGAGGGATTCAAATTTTTTTACTACTGATTCTGTGGGTATGGTGGGCGCGGCAGGGGAAGGATCCTGTAAGATCCCCATTCCCTCACCACTCTTGACGGAAGGATACTGCAAAATCCCATTCCCTCCCCACCCCACTAACCTGTTCCCCAGCTCTGTTCTCCCATGCAGGGCAGCAAAAGAAGACCAGCCAATCAGCTGGGACTCAGGAGGCAGAGAACAAATGGGGACGGGGCCAGTCAGAGATGGTGTTTGCCGGTTCTCCAAACTATTCAAATTTTCCGCTACCAGTTCTCCAAAACTGGTCAGAACCTGCTGAATACCACCTCTGATCTAGATTTAGGCACATGTATATTTACACACACACGCACATGCACACCATACACACTCACATATAAAAAGATCAATATTTCTGTCTTGTCATAAGACTTGTCATTGACTTTGTTGTTTTATAGAATGGGCGGGTTCACATATTAATCTTAAACCATGAAATGTTTTCAACGTTGTCAGGAAACATGCTGATAAGATTTGAAAGAGTCAATGTGCTTTGAGTCCTTTCTGTAAATCGGTGTCTTCTGTTGGGGCCTCTTTAGTCATGGCACACAGGCTCTGGAATGATATTTTCTGGAAACTGTGTAATCCACCCTGATTAATCCACCCTGATTATACTCCATGAGGTAGTAAAATCCTTATTCTAGGCCAGAGGTCTCCAAACTCATAACTATGCTGGCTGAAGAATTCTGGGAGTTGAAGTCCACAAGTCTTAAAATTGCCAAGTTTGGGAACTCCTGTTCTAGGCCTTGGGACAGAGTAGTATGAGAGCCCCTGTAAGATTTTGCTTGCTATGATTTTGTTTTGTTTTACTGAGTTCTTGTGTGTGTGTGTGTGTGTGTGTGTGTGTGTGTGTGTGTGTGTGTATTTCGTTTGCACCCAGAATCATCTGGAGCTAGGCGTTTTTTCAATCAGTAAAAATAAATAAATAAAATAAGTGTGGCCACCTTATTGC
This sequence comes from Laticauda colubrina, assembly GCA_015471245.1. Classification (NCBI taxonomy): domain Eukaryota; kingdom Metazoa; phylum Chordata; class Lepidosauria; order Squamata; family Elapidae; genus Laticauda; species Laticauda colubrina. The sequence continues at coordinate 39,312,676 of BLBF01000020.1, read as the reverse complement.
ATTTTGGAAGCATTACTTATAAACAAAAAGGCTAAATTTAAAACAATTTGCAAAGCCAAGCCATTAGACATTACTTTATGACATGAATATAGCCAATCTAGTTTGGTTTCTCTTTATTGCCAGGGCACAAAAGAAGTTATTGATCAAATCCACGTGCTCATAGACCTAGTCCATTCAAAGATTCCTTTGAAAGAATTTGATCATAGCAGCTGCAAAACAGAAGGATGGGCAGATCAGGTACTTCCTAAATTATCAGTATCCATTTTTAATATCCGAAATATGAGCTTGTGAGTCTGAATGTTTTAAAATGTCAGGCATAAATAATAAATATTTTCTTTTTAATGCTTAAATATTTTATTCATAAAATATAACTGCAAGAAGATAGGATGAAGTACAAACAAAATGTAACATTGCTTATATAGTAAAAAAGAATATACAAAGCTAAATAAATTAGTAACATTTGAAGAAACATAAACATATTAATGTAGAACTAGCTCAGTCCTTGAACGTGTTATTAAATCAATAACGTGTTATTAAATCAATCTATATAGATCATGTTGTTCTGTCTTCTCAGTTTTTATACAGTATATTTCAGCATGACAGTTATATAATAGATTATTAATATTCTATTTTAAATGCATTAAAGTATTCATAAAACAAAGTATAAAATATATAACTGGATATTCAATCAATAGTATAGTTATGCTAATATTACAAGTATTATATATTATAGAGGGAGGTTTAGAAATATAAATAAATAAATAATGATTATTTAACAATAAATGTATTTTTAAATGAATTATTACTTTTGGCTTAAGACTGTAAAAAGGATAGCTGTTACAGATATTATAATATTATTTCAATTCAGTTAACTATCACTTAGTTTTTGACATTAATGACACTTGTTCATCCTAAGTATCATAATTTATACACAATTAAGTCATATTGTATTTTGCATTTAGGTTGATTGTCATACAAAAATCAGTATACTCAATATTTAAATTAACTTTTTCAGGTTATCTTGCAGTGGAAACATGCAGTCCTAGAAGTAGTTAACTCCAAAGAAAATATAAAATCTAAACTAGCAGCTCAACGTTTCTGTAAGTAATTGAATAAAGACAGTTGTTTTCAAGCTAAAACTACTTTTAAAAAATTGAGGTATATTTTTGCTCACTGAAGCTGTGAGCTAAAGTGGTTGTACATGTACAGATGGTAACAGTTAACTTGAAGTGAGGTTTTTAAAAACTTCTCTCTCCTCATGAAATACGATTCCTCCTTTCCTCAGGGTTCATTTAACATGACTGGAAGAATTAAAATTATCCTTTGAAACATTTGGAAGCCTTCAATATGCTTTATCTATATAAGATAATGTTCTTTTCTTGATACTGCTAGCCAAAACATAACAACATAAAAATGCAGTTGTGGCCACTTCATGAGTGGGTTTTTGTTGTTGTTGTTGTTGTTTGCAGATGGAAAAAGACCTAGAGCAGAAGGATCTCCAGAATCATTGTTAGGAGAAAAGCAAAGAGAAAATTATGAGAACTTGCAGTTCTACAAAGAAAGAAGAGAGACATCAGATAATCTTTTATCACAGAGAGATATGGAAATGATTGAAGAATTCCCGAAGAGAAGGAGAACTGCAGCTGAGCAAAAAAAACACCACCTTCAATCAGAACTCTTTAGCTTTTCACAGACAGAATGGGACCTGCTAAACTCTTATTGAATAAAGTGAACATTTTAAACGAATTGGCTGATGTTCAGCTTTGTTTCTCTTGGAAAATAAATGGTGCATTCTATTTTTGCAGTTGATGGACTGGAAAGAAATCAACTTGAAGCCACTGTAAAGAAAAAGAAACACTTGCTGTACTTCTATGTATACAATAAATGAGCACTTTACCATGTTTGGGTAAATATAAAGGGGATTCACTGAGAAACTGCTGGGAATACTAGCTATGGTTCAATTTTGCCCCAGGTATTGATTTTTGTTGGGCATCTTTAATTCATGCAAGTCATTCTTGCATGATGTAACCTCTTTGTGTGTAGTATCTGAAGAAACGGCAAGACTTGACCACAAGGAATTAAATATAATACAGTAAACACAATGGCTGAAAAGTGTTATGGTTGAACTGTTTATGTATATTGTGATGTTCAAAAATATACATTTGTACTTTTGGGGAGAAAAAATATAACTCTGCAGTTTTGAGTTTCAAAATTTGGACCTCGCCAACTAAGTTTGACCTTTCCACATTATAAACTCTCCTGTCCCACGCCAAGCACATATCCAAATACACAAAGGGGCGTGTTTATTATCTTCATTAAATGAGGTGTGCAAACAGAGACTCTTGCAGTGTAGAGATAGGTTCCCTGCCAAAGTTTAGCAAGTTTGGCTTGCAGATGAATAAAAGCAACACACAGAACAGCAGTCAGGTGGAGCCTTCAGGATGAAAGCTTATAGCAGCATGATAGTTAAGTGCATCTGGTCTTCCCATTGACTTTGCTTGTTAGAAGTTTTCAAAAGCTGACCACATGACCCCCTGGGCATGGCAACTGTCATAAATATCAACCAGTTTCTAAGCATTTGGATTTTTATCATGTGACCATGGCAATGCTACAACAGTTGTAAGTATGAAATATGGTGGTCACGTTTTTCAGTACTGTTGTAACGGTAACTGAGCTGTAAGTTGAGAACTACCTGTTTTAAAGTAAAATGCTCTGAAGAAAATCTCAAATATTTAGGGAGGCATTCAAAAACTTGGCAAAGCCTTTTCTTTATATAATTATATAAAGTGGTTTCTTTCCCTATCTTTCTCTAGTTAACTTGGCTCCTGGCCTGCCATTTAATTATCAGATGTGGATCTTCTGTATATTTATAAACTCATAAACAACTGAAACTGATATAAGGTGAAAGTTCATAACCTCTGGTTTACAAATAAGAAGGTGCTTTATTGTTACGTGAACATCCTATGCAAAATTTGAAGATTATAAAGACTGAATTTAAGCAAGTCACTGATCCGGAAACAGTCGTGTCAGATTCCACAACAAACTGAATGAAAACCAAAATCCCCTTGTCTGTCGTGGTGAATGGCTTCACTGTGAGAACTAGGTGAATGCAGAGCAAAACAAATGGCTCCTGAAACCAAGTAGTGCAAATGCTGTGAAGAGCAACAATGCTGAGTGAAACATCCTTTGTGAGGTCCCTTTAAAATTATCTGCAGTTCCACAACAGCCTGGTTCTTAGTGGGTTGTTTTTTAGTTTCTGCAAGGTTATGGTCATTGCATCATCTGCTTATCTTGTACAGAGGTATTCATCAGACCAATCAAAGCAGTGTTGTATTCCATCTCGGCAAAAACTTCTAGGAATGCAGGTACAATAATCATGGAAGACCACCAAGGTACAACTCCAAGACTGAGATCCACAAGGAGGGCAGCTGGCTTCTACAAGATTGAAAAAAAAAAAAAAACCCATACATGAACCCAATTCATTAGTTTCTTCCCAAAAACCATACAGTAGTTAGTGGGTAATTCTACCTAAGTGTTCCAGAATTGTGAAACATTGGCTGTGGGCAGTACTTACTTAGACTTATGAGAACTCTAGCCCTAGCACATCTGAAAGGATCAAGACTAGAGAAATCACATGCCAAAGAAAATTCTGAGTCTTAATATAGGTCAATGCAATCTCTTGATCTTATTTATGAGGCTATTTCGGAGGGAAATCTTGTTGCTCAGCAAATAACATAGCAACCTGCAGCACTTTACATTCCACTGTGCTTCGTAGTCAAACATGATCTGCCAGTTTTGTATTACCCCTTGAATACATTAAGCCTGTATGGTGTGGCAGAGCAGGTACAGAAAAGAAAGTAGTGCATAGACCATAATCATGGAACAGGTATTTTTAAAAGCCCTTATTGGGACCTGATCAATTTATAATTACAGGTAGTCTTCAACTTATGACCACAATTGAACCCAGAATTTATGTTGCTAAGTGAGAAAATAATTGAGTGAGTTTTGCCCCATTTTACGACTCTTCTTTCCACTTTTGTTAAGTGAATCACTGCAGTTGTTAAATTAGTAACACGGTTGTTAAGTAAATCTGCCTTCCTCATTGGCTTTTGCTTGTCAGAAGGTCACAAAATATGATTACATGACCCCAGGATATTGCAACCGTCATAATTATGAACCAGTTATTAAGAATCCAACTGTAATTCACATGACTGGGGATGCTGCAATGGCCCTAAGTGTAGTAACTTTTTTCAATGCCATTGTAACTGTGAATGGTCACTAAATGAACTGTTGTAAGTGGAGGTCTAGCTGTTTGGCCATCCATAAACTCTGCCTTATGGCCTTGAAATGGAGATGAGCATCCAATTCTGACACACCCCTGCAGAGTTGGCAATAACTAGCAGAGTAATATTCACAGATACTCCTTTCCTTCTGGAGTGAACTCTTTTCTCATCCGTTGGCCAGAAAGTCAAAAGGACCTGCATAAGGAAGAATATCAGCAAAACAGGAAGAAACTAGCCAAAACTGCAATGTTCTATACTGCGTTGCACTTAATTCCTTTGCTCTGGACTTGAATAACCAGTCTTCTGTTTCCCCTTTGTTGTGTAGGAGCGTGTGTGTGTATGTGTGTGTGTGTGTGTTGAGGGCAAAGTCAACTAAAGCAAAACACTTTGGGAGGCAACAAAAGCCTTAAAACATTCATTTATATTTAAAACTTTAATTTTATTTTTCCAGCAAATAAAGGACTCACGTGACCCTATTTCATCAGAACAATCTCCACAATCGTTAAATCCATTACACCTTTTGTCTGCGTAGATCCAAAGCCTGCGATTCTTGCAATAAAATATCAAGTGTCCCGGAAGGCTTTTTGGCAAATCACCTACCAAAATAGCAAATAAATGTAAGCTTACACTGTTGTTAAAAAAAAAAAAAAGTTTCCTTAAAATGTGACCTGTCAAGAAAAAATTGTTTTACTAATAAATAAACCCAGACCTGTCAAGCATAAAAACTTGAGTACGGAAGGAAATATAAGTCATATCCTGGCAATGTCAACAGAACACTGATTTTGCTTAGAAATTCAAGCTGTTGGGGGTTGAAATCTTTATTGCAGAATAAACTTAATGATTTTTTTAAAAATTATTTCAGTAGCTGGTTTTGGTTTAAATCTTTCGGATGCTAAGTTTAAATATTTTCATATACGGATTGTAGTTCTAAAGTGTATCTAGAAAAAAATCCAGTTTTCCTTAAACTGTCCCTATGAATTCTGAACTGTTAGCCTGCTTTGGAACAAAAATAAGTTGATCTCCATCATTGGAGATTTTAAAGAAGATATTGGATAACTATTTGTCCAGAATGGAATAGGACAGGGGTGTCAAACTCACCTCATCATGGCGTTGTCACGTGACGTATTGCAACTTTCCCACCTTCGCTAAACCTGGGGTGGTGTGGCCAGTGCATGACGCATCTGGCTTGCAGGCTGTGAGTTTGACACCCCTGATATAGGACATCTTCCACTCGAGAAAATTAGTCAGAAGACTTCCAAGGTCCTTTCCAACTATGTTATTCTATATTCTTTATATTGAGTACCAAGAAGCCCTGAATTTGTACAACAGTAAAGGTATTTTTGCCACAACCTGAGTTAGTTAATGTTAGATCATGGGGGGAAAAAGAGACCGGAGACCAGCATGACTTTCAGCTCTTTATTTGGTTCCTGGAATCAGTGTAATTGCGGAGCCGCGGCAGCCTTTTTTATAGTGGCTGCTCACGGCTTGCGGCCAATTATGGTTCCTTGAATTCCTCGCTGCTCAGGCGGACCAATCACAGGGAGGCAATTGTTGACCAATTACCATTGCTTGAAGAACCAATCATATTGCTGTATTTGTGGACCAATCAGAAAAGGGTATTTCAAGTATGCTAATATGGAACAGTTAACTAGTTCATTTTTCACCCATGAGCATGACCTTTTAGAGCAGGCTGGCTGAGGAACTCTGGGTGTTGAAGTCCACAAGTCTTAAAGTGGCCAAGGTTGGAGATTCCTGTTTTAGAGAGTACCGTACAAAACAGAGATTCCTGGTAAAATGAGCTGGCATGCCAAAATAGGATGCATTGATCAATGTGCAGTTTGTGCAATGGTTTATTAAATAATCTGTAATTGTCTGTATTCACACAATATACTAAACCAAAACCAAACAAATCACACTAGGTGAATACCCATAGCATTTTCAACTCTAAAGAGACTTTACTGTCAGAAGAATATTCAAATTTCAGTTGGGATTGTGTAACGGCGACATGCGATTTAGCTGCTTGAAGAGAAAGAAATGTATTCAAGAAACATAGAAGCAGTACTTGAGGTAGCTACAATTTGTGATACAGAGACTAGCAATATTTATAGGAGAGATGGTCCTTTGTGAGGTGTGTGTGAATGTGCCCTTATGGTGTTTAATTTGGTGGGTGTGCAAGTCTAATGGAAAAGTTTTTATCTTACTTTGCTTAGTGTGTGTGTGTAGATTTGGTGTGTGCCTACATGTTGATTTTGGATGCCATTTCTGTGTACGCAGGGAAATTCTGTATTGAGAAAGGTTTTTCCCTGTCTGCTATTATTTGGCAGATTAAGTAGTTTAGCCTGGTCATTGTATCAGTGGAGGAAGTGAATTAGAAATCTTTGCAACATTATATTGATTTTGTTTGCAACATAGTATTCTAGTTTCAGTTACTGGGGGGTCAAGTTAATGATCAAAAGAAGGGTAAGAGACAATATAGGAATAAATCTAATTTTGAATGAAAATTCTTTCCACATTACAAACATAATTGCTCAGACATGTTAAGACAAAGACTGACTTCCTATAACCTCCTGAATCATAAATTACTAATTCCAGTTCAGCCTAAACTAAGATGTCAAGTCAGTATGCCTTAGTGCAATGTATGAATCTAGCTTCTGAAAAAAAATAGAAATAAAGAAAGTGTGAAGTGCGACAGTGATCAAGACTTATTGATACCTTTCATTTAGAATCAATTTCTCAGATCAGATTTGTTAATTGTAATCTTAAAAGAAAACGGACCAGTTTTTCAAAAAGGCACATCCAGAGCTTGCAGTAGTTAGGTTAAAGAAATGCAGAATATTTGAATCTTGTCTTTGACCATAACCTAATTCTAATTTAAAACATAATGTTTTGGAAAATTCAAATATGATGTAAGCCATTCAAAGTCAATGAGAAGTCCTTCTAGCTTCTCATTTCCTACTGTCCTTTGTTGTATTTTCCTGAACTATGCGAGCAGATTTTTTTTTTTAAAAAAAAATCCCAATGGGCTCATCTTCAAATAATTACATAGAAAAATCTGGTTGACCATATGCATTGGGAATAAGATGGGGAAAAATGAATTGGCCAGAGGATGAATGCAAACAAGATTTGACACCAAAGCAAAATCTTCCATATTGTTAGCAGAAAAATGCAACTGTATGAAAATTATTTGCAGAAATGAGAAATATGCACAGATACATCAGAAGAAATCAAAGAGATCTGAGATCATTTTATTCTTAGTTCATTTCTGGTGGTTATTATTGTATTTCTATTTCAAAAAGTACTGCAACTTATGCTACTATGGATAGTTGTCAACTTACGATCACAATTGAGCCCAACATTTTTGTTGCTAAGCAAGATAGTTGCTAATTGAGTTTTCCCCTATTTTATGACCCTTTTTTGCCACAACAGTTAAGTGAATCACTGCAGTTGTTAAGTTAGTAACATGTGAATCTGGCTTCCCCACTGACTTTGCTGGTCAGAAGGTCGAAAAAGATGATAACATGACCCTGGACCTCTGCAACTGGCATAAACACATGCCAGTTGGCAAGCATCCGAATTTTGAACATGTGACCATGGGGATGTGACAATGTGGTTATAAGTCACATTTTTTCAGTGCCATTGTAGCATCGAATGATCACTATGTATATTCTGCTTTCAATAATATTGTACTATGTATATTCTGCTTTAAATAATACTGTTACCCTGATATTATAAGCTCTCTGTTCAGCTTAGGTAATGTTTATATTATTTGCTAGAGCAATGGAATAAAGGGGTCTTGTTTAGAAAAAGAATATTAGATTCAATTGAAATCCACAAATATTCAAATGCAGATGTTATTGGGGAGAAATTGCTCACAATATTATGCAACTTACTCTGCAGGCTATATAAGTGTTCTTAAAGCCATATAGATAATTAATATACAAATGAGCTAACATATTTACATATTAATTTCTATATTGCTTTAAGAACACTTGTACAGTAGTTTTGGACGTTAAGATCTTGTAGCCCTATATTAAGCCAGTTGTTTGCTTTAAGATATAGCATAAAGAACCAAACATTCCCTTCTAAATAAAAATAATAACATGTTACATTAAAACTGCAGAATATACAATCACATATTCTTTATAAGGAGCCTAAGATATCTTATTTTTATTTATTTATTTGATTTGTCAATTGCTTACAAGATTATAAGTATAAACATAGTTATGAATACATGAAATGGATACATATAAGAAAAATAGAAACAATAGGACAGGGACGGTAAGCATGTTGGTGAGCTTATGTACGCCCCCTACAGATCTCTTAGGAAAGGGATGAGGTCAATAGTAGACAGTCTAAGGTTAAAGTTTTTGAAAAATGTTGTAATATGAAGAGGGCAAGAAGAAGGGCACAACATAAGGCTCTTACTACATAATGTTTCTTGCTCATCTTCCCCATTGGCACAATTTTGTCTTGTGTCACAAACTTCACTGGCTGGAATGCAGGTCTCTCTGTTATCACATAAAAAGCCTGTTTGCTTACTGGTAGTCACACATAAACGGTTAACTGAAAAATAAAACCAAGAGCAAAATAATTGTAAATACTGACACTCAATAATATAGTATATACCTCTATGAAATTTGATGCAATTCAAATTTAATTACAGATCTAAAAACTTTAATTTTCAATTCAAATTAAGGTTTTAGATATTCAGGTATTATTAATCTTCAAATACTATAATTCCTTCTTTCCACTTTTCTAATAAAACTGAATTTAACATAATTTCTACAGAACTGTCACAGAGCAAATTACTAATACTCTGGACAGTATACAAAGTTAAAGCCACAAAGAACAGTACTGTACAACAAATAATCAAAAATTAAAAGTAGTAAAACCATTAAAACCATAAAGCATCATTTGCAGGAGAGCATAGCCAGTTTCCCTAATGCTATAATTGCCTTACAGATTCCATCCCATATTACTGGATCTCCAGATTAAATGGCTAATCCCATTCTTCATCCCCTTCTGGGCAATAATTGGAATTATGTGAATACGAATATCAAAAGATTTATGCCTTTATCATGTCACATAATACTATGTGTCAAATATTAATTGCAGTGTATGCAAGTATTCTTTGATTTATGACCAGTGGGACCATTCAAAGTTATGATGGACTTTGTTAGGGATAACATTGTTTACCCTAACTGGTTTAGGTGAAATAATAACTATGAATCATAGTTAGTGTATGTTAGAGTGTATACAGCTTTAACTGTGAAATAGCAATTAAAGGAGTGGTTAAGAAAACAATATAAAAGTAGCAAGACTACGGCTTGCTCTCTCTCTCTGGTTTTGATGATCCCTGATTACTGCTTGGAATCAAGACTGCATTGCTCAAACGGGAGAGACAACAAAGGACTGATTTATGAGTGAACTGACATAGGATATTCTGCATGGACTTTGCTAACTGAATACCCCTGAATGGACTGACTACATGGTAAATGAATATTGGACTGTTATTTGACTATGCCATAAACTTATACTGGAATAAA
>BLBF01000020.1:39268051-39302837 GCA_015471245.1 Laticauda colubrina | reverse complement strand
TGTTTAGCTTGTCTACCTAACCCTGGTTGGGGAACCCAGGCTTAACAGACTTCCCCAGGAGTTCTCACAACCCAGTTCTGAAGTTCCAATGGCTGACTCCCTCTGCAGTCATGTGACTGTGTGTTAGGCACTTAGCAACTGGCCTACATTTGCAGTTTTTTACAGTGTCCTGTGGTCAAGTGACCAGGTTTTACAATGTTTTTGTCCAAAACCAGCATTTACTTCTGGTTTTCGGCAAATCCAGCCTTAGTGAACAATTGGTTTGCTTAATGACTTAATCATTTAATGATTGCTGCAAAAGTTGTCAAATCAGGTGGATCACATGGGTGATCCATTTCTAGACCATTATGGCTGTAATGGGCAAGTTCCATTACTGTTGCTTGTCAAGGACTAACTATAAAATGTCAGTTATATAATATTGTAACAAACATGTTAATTATATCATGGTAAAAACAACTTTGAACTTAGAGCAGCATGAGAATTAAAGGAAAATTGGTCTACTTGAAAAAAATAAGATATGTCTACATATATTTCATATTGTGTCCAACAAAACGTAAGAGCACTTGGTGTTTTGACTGCTACAAGATTAATTTTATTAGATCATATACCTTTTAGTGGAACTCAAATTCATCTTCAAAAGGTGTGGAACTTGTTGCAAATTGCAAACTGACAGTGTATATCAAAGTGGAGTTATTAACACTCATTTAGGTAAATGTTGACTAATTATAAGCTATATTATGGATGTTGCAGTATCTTACTCAAAAAAGCAGTTTGGATAATTATATCGCTGACATACAATTAAGAGATTTGCCCTATCATTGAATAAGTCTCTTTTATACTCTACTACAGCAATGTATAAGCATAGAAATGTTATGTAAGGTGACTCTGCCACCTTCACCCTGATCTTCACAATTTGAGCAGGGAAATTTGAAGGAAAGTTGCAACTATATCCAACTGATGTATTGATAACCTTGGAATCTCATTTTAGACCTTCCCATTTAAATGGGTAAATGAGAGATGGAGTGGAATAAAAATAGTATATGAGGCTTCACTATCTTCATTGTTTATGACATACTGTCCTGCATAATATAAATGTGGTATTCCATAAAATTAATTTTTTAAAGAAATAGATGCATTTTTATTAAGAGGGAAATAATTATTTAGATGCATCATTTAGCTTCCCAAGATTTAGTGGACCTAAATCCACCATAACAATGTTGCCATACTCACATGATTTGGACAGAGAAAGAGGTGATCAAATGATTCATTTATGGGTTGTATGTTGATTTACCTGAGTATAGACAGTAGTATCTGGCTGACCTAGCTTTGCCCCAGAAACTAAACAGGATCAGAGTTAATTTGTTAGACTAGGAAGCACTAAAAGATGGCATGACAAAACATGTCCATCCTATTGCCAAGAAAACTGCATGGTTATATTTGAAAAGTCAATAGTGACTCAAAAGAGACTTACTGATGCTAGATCATAAGGCTAGAATAGTCATTTCTAGCATCTAGCTGCAATCATGGCAACGCCATTTTTGAGATCAGAGTATCTGAATCAGTCCATAGACAGCTGTTTATGGAAGATACGTATAATAGTAAATAAAAAACATCCACTATGTAAATGTTACAAACAATAGATATTTCCCTGACAATGAAACTTTACAAAGAGCACAGAAGGTCTACGAGTCCCTCTGAAGTGGTTACCAATGAGAAATCAAACTGTGCTTGAAAAATGTCCATTATTGATTATATTGAAAAACAATTAAGTTCTCCTCTCTTCTAACTCTTGATATTTCAGACAATACTCTCACCATCTGACAAACTGAAATAGCCATGACTATTCTAACTGTGGTGTAGATGTCAGACTAAAACTGAAATTTGCAAATAACTGACCTGGGCTAGGAGGAGGAATGCCGACAGTCACAGCCAATGTGATGATGGCAATGATTATCCCAAGTATAATAAGACTAATGGCAGATACACAGATGCATCGTCGAGTGCAAAGGGTCCATGAAAAATACTTTCTGCAGCAGTCTGGTTGGTCATGAGTGGTACCGGCTGTTGAAAGAAAACTACTGCAGAATTCATGCATGTATTATTGGCTTCTGCCAGCTCCCAACAATTAATTTATTTCTAAAAGACCTACATAAGACCATTGGAGTGGCATGGACGAAATACATGGATTCTAAGCATCATTGAAGTTTACTCCATACAGTGAGCAGCGCTTGCCTGGCCGTGGCAGATCACAAAAATGTAAGCAATTTGGACCTGATTAGAATCTGCAAGGGAAATTACTAGGAATACCAGGATTGTAGCTCAATAGAAAATTTTAAAAAAAGAACATCCTGAAGGTGTCAATGTCAAAGCACTTCTGTATCATTACCAGGAAAACAGCAGAGAAGTTAGCCATCATCTGATCCTGATTTGCAGGAGACTTTACTTTTTCCTTCATATAAAATATTTTTATGCTTAAAAGTCTTTGTTCTTGTCATGGACCATATGATCTATTCACATTAAAAATAAGGCCTGTAAAGCTGCGTGAATTTTGTAGTATTTTCATTTCTCCAAATCTCTTAAAGTCAAATCTAATGCAGTGTTTCTGTTTCAAGGAACTTTAAGATGGGTGGACATCACGCTGGATGGGATATTCTAGGAATTCAAGTCTACCCATCTTGAAGTTACTGAAATTGAGAAACACTCATCTAATGGTACATACTGTTGTCTTAATGCCACTGAACACCAAGACTATTTTGTCCACCAGGAACTCCAAATTGGTCTTCATTAAATGATACAGTAATATCTAATAAACAAATACATTTGTCTTTTACAATGTTTATTTTAGAAATTTAGGGTCCTTATTCAGCCAATATTCTTTAGGTTGTGATTTTTTTTAAACCTCCTGGATGTAATGTTCTTTCCTAAATGGACAGATTGAAGACTGAATCTGATTCTTCTGCAGGTAAAAGTTGTGTTCCAAACTACGCCTCTTGTTCAGTGAACGCTACAAGAAAACTGAGGAAATAAACAGGATTTCAAGCCCAAGAGAAATATATTTATTACATTTTGGGTTTTATCTTTCCAACCTTTAAGTAGCTTAACAGAGAATACATTTCTCAATATTTCTACTGTTATTCTGTACTGATGAGTGGTATCCGATCTTTCCATTGATGCTATTTCAGAATAAAATCATGGCATTTATTTTTCCCACTTCCTTCTCAAGTATATATGCCTCCTTTTCTTTCAATTAGCAAAGATATGGATGGACGTACCATCCTACAGACCTTTAGAAAGGCAGGGAAGTCCTGCTTCTTTTCTGTACGATGGATCTGGTATGGGGAGACTCACACTGAGAAATTATAGCATACTTCTGCCCCAATCCTCTCTTTTTATTTTTGTTTTATTAGCTTTTAATTATATATCCAGCTTTTGTATTTGTTGGTTATGATTTTTTTGTATATTTTTTTGTATACCTTGTGTGAGTTGGGTGGCCACAGAAATGCTTTAGAAAAATTGAGTAAATAATAACTGTTTTCCTTTTATGATGTTGAGTCTATCTTGAAATTCTGCAGTCTCTGCTAGAACATCCTTGTACAATTTCATGTCTTTCAGATGTTTTGGACCATCACTCACAGAATCCCCAGCTAGTAGGACTGGGAATATATGCATAGAAAGAAGTGAAAAATGAATAATAATGATTTAAAAATGCTACCCTGTTTTCCATTTTTCATCCATCTATCCACTATTCTAGTATCTTGGAAAATGTAGTACATTAAAAAATCACAAATGCTATTAAATTAACATTTAATATGGAATTAGATCATGATACCTCTCTCTGTTCCCAGTTTCATAATATACATTTCCAAGTTGTAACCTCATGAGAAGTCATTTTTGAATGGGTAGCAATTTCTATTTCTAATAATTATACACCATTAACAATTTTCTAATTCAAAACTATAAAAATTTCATATGGCAGCATTAACTGTGCATTTGTGTGCTGTGACCGTGTATTTTCTACTCTCTCAAAAAATCATTTCAACATACATGTTAAGCATCTAAGTACTTTGTCACTGAATAAGTATTCAGAACTTTTTACCTTTCTTATCAGTGAGATGGGATTTGGTTGAACCCAGTGAATCCGTATCAATATTCTATAATTAATAAAAATAAAATAAATATAGAGCCAAGATCTTTAAAGCAAGTAACTACTTTAGTAGCTACATCAGTTAAGGCAGTAGATAGATTTGGACCACAAGGTCAAGTTCAAGAGCTCTGAAGATGCACAACCATGAAGCACATTGCAATAAATCAGGATCATTACACAGGGTATTATTGCTGGAACAAAATTAGAGAAAACCTCTAAGCAATCTTGAGGGATACAAGAAAAATAACTGAAGTAAATTAAAAAATATTACATCATATATCATTATGCACATTCGGAAAATCATGTAAATATCCAAATATTCAATTATGTTTAATTCAACTTTGTTACTAAAGTAACTGCACATGACTTTCCAGCATTTGTAGTTTGTATAATAACAAACAAAAATTGTTATTTTAATCCAGTAAGGGTAATTATAATTATCTTAAAGGGATGGCCTATTACCTGTGGGTAAGTTCTGTTCATTTTCCTTCTTGAAGCCGAGCAGGATTATACTGACCATTCAAACATCATTTTTAAAATGATGTTGCTAGTGCTACTCAAGACAGAAAGAGGAGCTAGTATTTATTAAATGGCGTGTTGATTAGGAGACCAAGCCACCAGATTACATACCTGGGGTTGGGTTACCTGGTTACTAAGAGAAACAAAAGAACAAAAGAGAATGACTCTTTTCTTCTTTTACTTAAGACTTCATCCCCATCATATTGAAGAAAATGGAAGTAAGCACAAAGGGGAAATGTGCCTTTCAGCCTTCAAAGAAAATTGCCAATAATGATTCAGCCAGAAACATAAATTTCACAAATAATGCTAATAATGTATTTATGGGCAAGAACAAACTAATTGTAGGCAAGAATGATTTTACTTTGAGAGCTCAGGAAATAAACCAACTTGACTTTTAAATTATTTCTTTACATGTAAAGACAACCATTGTGAAACAAAGCCCCTTTGTAAAACTACAATGATATAAAGACATATTATTGTAGCTTTACAAAGGGGCTTTGTTTCATAATGGTTGTCTTTATATACTGTATAAATACATGATGGGACCATACTTTTTTCAATCTTTGAGCGCTCACCTATGACTTTTGTTCTTAATTAGCCAAACCTAGAACTCTGTTACTAAAATAGTTCAGAGCTGCAATTTTTAAATTAGGTTTGTCTCTTTGACCAGTATCATTATAATGTAATTGGTATAGGAAAAGACCAGTTTACTTTTTAAATTTGGGATAACCTTGAATGGTACTGAGTTGTTTTAAAAAATTAAAGAAGAGACTTTTGAAACAGCATGGATTTAGCTGTTTGAAATGGACAGAAATCTTATTTCTAACAACTGATTTTCAACTCGATAGCCTTGAGAGCTACATACAGTATGTTAATAGCATCCATATGGTGTTTAGTTTGTATGTAATAGATTGCTATACAGACCATTGTCACAGTAACTGGAATTTTAGAAAAAAAATAATCTATTTAAATTTTGAGATAAGTATATGCTTGTTTTGCTGTGGAAAGAACAACCTTTAAACATTGCCTAACAATCTTTCTGCATTTAAATTTAACCTCAGATTTACTTAAAGTAAATGCAGAGGACTAATTTTGCAGAGGATCTAAATAAAGCATACAGAATAGTGACAAAGCTAAGCTAGAGGCTGGAAAGCACAGGATCTGCCTGTGCCAAAATCTTTCTAGAGTTCACATCAGTTTGATCTTCCTACCTTGGGAACAATGGCTCAGTACTTAGAAAACAAAATCATTTATTTTCTAGTGAGTGACTCACATGGTATCTTCCCTCCCCTGCCCACAATCATAATGGCCAGAGAAACATAAACCTGTCATCACCTGTGCTGTTTCTGTGGTTAAAAGGAAAAAATGGAGAGGGGGGAATGAAATAATTTCTATTGTTCAGCCTCCTGGCCATGTAGCTTATACGCTTTTGGCTAGAAGATTGCACCTCTCTTTGGGAGAGAGACCAATTTCACAAGAAACAAATAAGATTAAAGTTTATTAAAGAAAAAGAAAAATATAAAATATTTTTACTTTAAAATCTTTTAGGTAAACGCTCAGTAGTAAGGAGCTAAATAACAGAACTATTCAAGGCAGAGAGATACAGCTTGTAACTTTTACTAAGACAAATGTTATGTTCTAACCTAGACCATAGAATGTTGCTGGTTCTCTCAACAGGAAACTTCATAAACAAGAGACTAGAGAAGTTTTAAAAAATGAATACAAATTACACTAACATTAAAATAATTTGGGGTCCAGATTGATAAGGACTAAGCCTTAAATACCTAATTCTATAACTTATTTCTGCTTAAATTATATAATTCGGTGTTTAAGCCTCAGTCCTTATCAGTCTCCTTAAGACAGGAGAATTATCCACAATACAGTGAAAGATACTCATCTTATTGCTGATTCTTGGCTAAATTTATTCAAAACCAGAATTGTTTTTTCATATTTCAATTATCTGGACATCCTTAGGTTCCAGACACATCCGTGCTGTATTGAGAAGTTCTGGGAAATCACAGCTTTAACTTGCTTCAGTCCAGATTATGAAGTTCTGTCAGAATTTAAAATGACTCCAAATGTTCTTTCCAGCAAAGAGAGAAGGCCAGAATAATTCCCTATGTGTGAATATTTTCTGCCTTGTGAATGTGTAGATTGGGAATATTTACATTTTGCCTGAGATGATCTGTATTAGGAACTATGTTCACAAAAGACGTATTTTGTAGACCTCTATAGTTATGAAAGATTCAGATATCTCACTGTTGCTTAAGCACAACATTTTAGAGCACAACTAGATCAAACTGATTTTGAGGTATGGTGTAATTTGAAACATATTTTCTTATTTAAGGTATATTTTGAAACACATATAATTTTATACTTGTTTACGTTAGGATCAAACTGATCTTGAAAAGTTGTGATCCAGAGTATTTTCATTTAAAAAAAAAATCCAAGAAACCATATTCTCTATCAAGTTTTTTCAAACTTTATTCCTGGAGATTCCATGAGATGAAGGGCAAAAAATAAAGCTCATTCAAATCTAGATTTTCTCCCACTAGTTTTGTCTTTTGATCAAAGGTTTTAATTAGGTTTATTAGATAGAATCACTTTTGAAACTTCTGCACTTGTATTTCCTATATCCTATAGAATTGGCTTCATTATTTAACAAGCTATGGTGATATATTGATAGCAGAGAATTAGAGACTGCTTCTATTGTGAGATTATCTACATAGAAAGGCTTACTTCTGCCATCTCAGAATTGTTCTCAGAGCAGAACCTTAAGTTTTGTATAATAACAAAATTGAAGTAGGCTTTGCCTACTAAAGAATAAAAGCCAAATAATATAAAAACTGAACTATGGGCTCTTTTAATGAATTTATCGTAGAATGACAGTTATGTTTTGTTCATGTTTCTCATGTTGAACGAATTCATTGTAATATATTGAAGAGCCTCCAACAGAGAACATGCAACTTTCTATCAACCTACAAAGGTATATTTAATGTAATCTATGTTTAGCATTAGATCTGCGCTTGAGACAGAAACATCATAAAGTGGAATTCAAAAAGAAATAATGTAAAGCAATTCTAGTTGAAGTAATTAGAACTTAATCAATGCCTGCAAATTAAAATCAAAACAATTGATATAGCAGAAGTTATGTATTTTAAAAGCTGAAGTTCAGAAGAGTTATATTTATTTTTTAAAGAACAGTCCAGGGACAATATTCAGTCTTTTGTTCAGGGCTATTTTTCAGAAATATTCTATTAACATGGAACAAAGATTCTTGAGCCTTCTTTTTAATACTAAATAAATTTCCACTGTAGCATACATTAATGCATCAAATTTATTTTTAAAGGCAATAGCTTTCAATTGCATTTTCTAGAACATAAAAATATGGATAGGGGAATTTTTTTGAGAGAGCTATAAGAAAATCATTTTTTCTACTTATGAGTCCATTAAGTTCTTGGTAAATATTGCACAGATGAAGTCAAACAAGATTTCTACTCATATTCTTAATAAAGTTTTTGAAAAGTGGCACCATCAATCTAAGATACAAACTGTAGGAGAACTTTCATACAGAGAATGCTGTCTAATTTTATAAGGCTTGTTATGGAATGCAATACAAGAATGATTCTCCAATATGTAGAGGGATTTTATTAAAGTTTATTTGTGACCCAACATTATTTCAGCAGAGGA
Organism: Laticauda colubrina; assembly: GCA_015471245.1. Classification (NCBI taxonomy): domain Eukaryota; kingdom Metazoa; phylum Chordata; class Lepidosauria; order Squamata; family Elapidae; genus Laticauda; species Laticauda colubrina. The sequence continues at coordinate 39,294,484 of BLBF01000020.1, read as the reverse complement.
AACAGGCATGAGGTTAAACAAAAAATATTTTTAGTTGTGGAAAAAGAGATGTTTGAAATGGTAAAGAGTTTGCAAGCTATGCTACAACCATTTAATTTATCCACAGCTAAGATAACTTAAAGTGCTTTTGAGTATCAAAAAGTTACTACACTTTTTGAAACAGATTCAAAATATATTTTCTGACATATGTTCATAATATACAAATGTCAATGCATAGACAAATACTTAGGACTTTTAGTAATCCAAGAAACCATAGACAAGTATAAATGCACTAGAAACTCCTTGTACCCCAGATGATTTGCTTGACTGCTGAAAGAGAATGAATTCTATTCCTTCTTTGATTCTGCAATTTTGTTTGAATTTAAATACTAACATACTTCAAGGCCTCTTTAATTTTAAAAAACTACCAGAATTAACAGAAGTCAAAGAATTAGATTAATAAATCTGTTTTTCCATTTTATATTGCTGATTGAATTAAGTTAACTTTTGTAGGCAGAGGTCCTGCTTCTTGTTCATCACCTTTACATTTTACTATCACGAGAGCAGAGGTTGGATACTGATTTAATTTTTGTTCATTCACATACTCCAAATCTCCATAGATACTCAGCTTCTAGAAAAAGATAACAAAATGGGATTAAAATGGGCCATTTAATTGCAGCTTTCACAGCAGATTATCTGTGAAGATACATATACGATAGGATATATTGAGGCCACTGAGATGGCCATAAGCCTCTGAGAGATCACTGTGTTTTCATCAGTGGATTCCAAGGGGCATTTGATGAAGCCCCTTTCCTAGTATTTCTTACACACCAAATAGATATTAAAGTTGCATGCTTATTTTATGACAGGAATGAATAATTTTATTTAGGAACAATTTTGGGTTATTTACATGAAGTTTATTTGATCACATATTTCTTTCAGAAAGAACCTGAATGAAAGCGATAGCATAACATAAATAATTTACCTCAGATGGAACATACTGTTCAACAGCAGTAGTAACAGTTGCACAACAAATCCACAGCAATACAAGTATAGACAGGAGAAGAGTGGTTGTTAAAATCCAACCAGAATTTCTAGAAGGCAAGAAAACATAATATTCCTAAAACAACTGGAAGTATATTGAAAATATTTTCCATACATTATTTCCCTGTCTGAAAACTAATTTGCTCCTACACAATTAAACCAACAACCTGAATGTAATTTCACAAGAGTATTACTACACCTGAGAATTTAGGATTTTCAAACAGCCTCCATTTTAGGTAAGGAATGATTACAGACAGCCAACATAAAGTCAAACACTAATTGGCATAACTGTTCATTTAGAAAAAAAGACAGTAGAAGAGGTTTGACATACCTATTTTCCAACCAACCCAACTCCAAAGAATGACAGAATTGTTGTCAAATTGAATCCAAAACATAACCATGTTATTTAGTCAACTTCAATGAAGGTAACTAAAGATACTGTTCCTCTATTACTCCATATTCCAAAAATACATACAGCGAAATACATTTGAAGAAACTCTCAGTTTCATCCTCATCAAAAGATCCTTTATGCACATGTGGACCTCCCAACTGTAAGTCTACTGAAAAAAATCAGAATACAACTTTGTTGAGTTTTTAATAATGAAATCATAGGTATATAAAGCAAACCTTTGAACCTTTCAGTCTATGTGTTAAATTATTCTAGAATAAGTTAAGCAAAGTTTAACAAAAAGATAAATAGAAAGTATCAAATACCAAAGAAAACCTGTAACACCCTTTTTGAATATTTTCAGAGCATTTGCAGATTGAACAAATCGATCAATATGGAATGTCTGAATATAATTAGTTAAAAGTATTATTTGCTATGACTGTGTTTTATTCTCAGTGATTTGTATGGTAATTTTCATGATGTATTGTAGATATTTTAGATATGATCTTATCAACTTTCAAAACCAGCAGAATAGCTACAGGCTACATAAGCAAATAAATTGTGGAACATTACATTGGTCTGATTGATGTGGCTTACACTCTGACACAGCCATACGTATGATGATATTGGAAAGCAGAAGCACTTCAAATCAATGAATTGGAAAATGAGAATTACCATTGCATCTCACATAATTTTGTTAGAATCAATGAAGTTCAGTTCGCTTTGGGTAAGAATAAATGGAATGACCTATTTCAAAATAGAATCCAACTACATGTTATAAAATTGTGCTTTTGATTTCTTTTAAATTGTAACTCCCCCCCCCCCGGTACATTTTGCATTTTTATCCTTTTTAGAAAAGGAAAAATATGACAAGTGTATATGCACACTCAGTTGCTTGACTTTTTAAGTTGGAAATTGAACATCAGATAAATTCAATATAATGACTAGAAACTCCATTATTTATACTTAAGTGAAAACTCGCTATATCTGTGGCATGAATGAATTCTGCCCCTCCAGAGTTCTGGTAATTTACAAATGCATTCATGGAAGTCTGTACTTCCTCATGAAGAATTCCTTACTTGGAGACACACTGGTTAAGCATGTAGATGCCTTCTTAAATGTCCCTAGTAAGATTTCAGAGGAAATTTTTCATTTATATTATAGCAGCTGAAGCATATTTTTGTTGTACAATCACTGCCTTGGTGGCTTAACTCCAGCAAGACATAGTATGCTCACAAAATGTAAATATGCACATCTTTTTTAGATGCTGCTTTCCTCCAGGGTTTTCTTCTAGAGAAAGAAAAACCAACTTTTTAGTTTTATCTTATTAAAGAAAAAACTTATAATGTTTAGCACAGTGATTTTTCTGGAAGAAATAAGGCTGGACAATTAGTAACAGTAATATTCTATATTTTCTTATCATCAGTACAGAAAACAACTTAAAAGGTGATAAGAAAACTTAACTGTTAATTTAAAAAAATACACCATTTTCATAAATGCACAGAAACATCTTTTTACAATTCACAATTACTGCTGTTGTAGTCCCCAATTTTTTTCAGATAACTTACAAGATGTCTTGGCTAGTGATGCTTTCAAATCTTGGTTTTCCTGATCAGGACTTTGTACATACTGGACGTCTGGTTTAGACTGAAAGTATAATAAAATCTTCAAATTAGAGAAGAAGATGTGTACAAAGTTAAAATCATGATACAAAGGAGTTAATAATTTTAGTTTAAGCAGTCACATTTTTATTTTATTTATTTACAGGTAGTCCTCGACTTACAACAGTTCATTTAGTGATTGTTTGAAGTTACAACAGAACTGAAAAAAAGTGACTTATGACTGTTTTCATATATATGACTGTTATGGCACTTGATTAAAATTCAGATGCTTGGCAACTGACTCATATTTATGATATTTGCTGTGTCCTGGAGTCCCGTGATCCTCTTTTTCAATCTTTTTCGACAAGCAAAGTCAATGGGGAAACCGGATTTGCTTTACATATGACTAACTTAACTGAATTGATTCACACAACAACCATGACAAGAAAGGTTGTCAAATGGGGCAAAGTTCACTTAACAAATGTCTTGTTTAATAACAGAAAATTCGGGCTCAATTGTAGTCCTAAATTGAGATCTACCTGTATTTATTTAAACAAACAAAGAAATATTTATTGTTCTTGTTTCTGGGCTACCCATCTTCCTCAAAATACATTAATTTGTAAGCATTTTAAAGTACAAACCTAATTAACTTAAGACTATAACAGTATAAAAAATAGGCAAGATTTTAATTTACAACTGAATTAGAAGCACCTTTGTACAAAACTGTTTACATTCTAGTGACACAAGTTAACAAGTACCTGAAATATCAGTATTTTGCCATCATCAGCTTGAAGATAGAAAGTCCAGGTAGAAGTAATGAAGCTGTGGGCAGTTTCCATCACATCACTCCAGAAGGATCTTACAAGGGTAAGTGGGAAGAGTCGATGAATTTTTGGCATTAAGGACATGAGCTACAAAAAAAAGGTTTATTTTAAAAAATAAGTTATTCACACATGCATGTAAATCAGCTGCAGAATAGGAGCACGAACAATGAATTTCAACTGCTTCTGCTTTAACAGTTGAGATTACTTACTTGTTCACGTCTCAGTTCAGCATAAGGTAACTGATTCTGGCATCCAAGATGGCAAGCATATTGTTCATCAGACTGGGAGCTATATGCCTCAGTACATGCTGCAAAATAACATCAATTTTCTCTATTTTAAGGACTGCACATTCCTTAGCAATGATAAAGCACAGATGAAACCACTGTTTAATACTATTGCAGTATTTTTGGACTTTACTTCTTGACACCCATCCTAATGGAACATGCCAGTATTTAAAAATGAAAATTGAGGCGAAACTATTTTAAAATTCAATCTGTAAACAAAATCCAAGATAACTAAATGACAGAACTATTAAAAAGAGACAAAGGGAAATAATTTGGTATAGCTTTCTGAAGATCCTTTGTTTGTAGAAGGCAGATCATTCCATTTTTTAAATATCTTGAGATGTAACTTACTATACATGATTATAGAAGGAAACAAGCAAGCATGTAATCAGAAAAACCATGTCAACAAATTACAAGGGAAAAATAGAGTTTTCCCATAAATGTGTACCAAACACATCAACTAAGGATCTATTCCTATGCATATTGCCTTGGAAGGGAATATTTGTCAAGTCAGTTGGATTTACAGTTGAATAAAGTACCACACTGTAACATACAAGATTTCAGAACAGTACTATCAAAATAGAAAGCAAGCAAATCTTCACTGGGCTTATGTCCTAAATCAAATCAAACATTACTTTTTTGTGAAAAGGCAATAAGCGACATGTAGCCTTTGAACTAACTTTTACATCTCTGAACTAAATAAATTAAAATAAATGGCTTCAGCATTATATATTTTTTCTGAAGTATATGAAATCTTGAAAAATTTTGAGAAAGGAGAATGGGGTAAAGGAAATTTTAGCAGTCAGCCACAAGGCTTTCTAAAACAGAAGGCTGTCAGTGGTTCTAACCACTAATTGGTAAGTTGGGAAAGGCTTGGTAAAGCTCTGCATAGGAGCTGTTTTGCCTAGAGTATGTATTGTCTGTTTGAAAATGGGATAGCTACAGTAGTTTGTCTCTTAACTGGGGTGGATATTCTAATTCCAATCACTTTTTCTTTTGTGAAATAACAGTTTGCTGTGATTTTGGGACTAATCTTTTCTTTGACACTTGGGGCTCACATTCTGTCTTGTATTTCATTTGCATGAAGGCTTTATGTGTCCCTTGTGATTAGGCAATGCCCTAAGTTATTATGACATTCTCCTTGCAATTTACCAGATTACTAAAATGTCTCGACGCTCCTCTAAACATTGGGATTTTTTTTTAAATTATAACCTGAAAGTCACTACTTTGTATTATTACCAGAGTCACATTCCATCTTGGTCCGATTCAAATCAATTCCATCATCCACAAACTGACAAATTGAAAATAATCTGCAACCTCTTTGACATGCATAGAGCTCTTCTTCCTGATAATTAAATGTCAAGACAGTCACCATAATTATTTTAATAACCTTACTGTAAATATTCTCAATACAGTATAAAACAAAATATAAAGTATATCCTGGACAATTTAACTTCTATATTTCAATCTATTGTTTCACAGTGTCATTTTCAACAAAAAGGCCAAATTTTGATAGGTTAGATATAACACTTGATGAATGCCATGGTTTAATAGACTGGTCTATAATAAACAATTACACACAAAATGTTTAAATACGTTTAAATAAGATCAGAAAGGTGACAACTTCTCAGTGTTCCAATTTCATATTCCCATCACTATTTAACAAATAAAACTGCTAGAAATATAAATAAGATGCCATGAATATGCAAATACCACTCAATATGATCCTTGCCAGCATAGATTAGGGAGGCAGCAGAGAACCTTATTCATAGCTTAATGAATTAATATAAACTAGAAACTGGAGTTTCATTCTGGGTAGATTCATTCTTGGGCCCCATCTATGGGCCAAGAAAGGGACAATACAGAGGAAGAAATTTACTTCTTTTCCTTTCTTACAAAAAGAAGAAGTTCAAATGAATGTGGTTTGTTCCAAGCCAACAAATCAAAGGAGAAAAGTGCACGCAGACATCTATGTGGAATTCATGTCCAATCCAATCTTTCAGAATATGGCACACTCCAGATGTGTAGCAACTCCTGCATCTCACCTGAGTTGACAATTTTACCTGAGCTGGGATTAGAAAACTCCACAGGTAGTCCTCGAGTTAGTGACCATTTAGTGACCATTCAAAGTTACAGCAGCACTGAAAAGTGACTGGCGACCATTTTTCACCCTTATGGACTTTTGTATCATCCCCATGATCATGTGATCAAAATTCAGATGCTTGGCAACTGATTCATACTTATGGCCGTTGCTGTCTCCCATGGTCATGTGATATTCTGACCCACGCCCTTTCCCGACAAATTTAACACAATCCAAAAGGAACAAAAACCTTGTAATGCTTTTACAAAATAATTAGCTGTGATAAGCACAAGCCTTGCCAAAAGATAACAGACAAGAAATAATTTGCAAGACAAAAATATTCAAATACAAACTCAGGATACTGGAATGTCCACGTGGCTGTAGTTTCAAAACCTCTTTGCCTTCTGCAAAGTACGTTTGTTTCACAGCTGGCTTTTATCTTCTTGAAGGAGGGGCCATTACCTTGCAGCTTTACTCTCAAGTTGCCTGTGCTGTTGTAACTGCTCTTTCCGAGCAATCCTGTGTGCACGCGCAACTTTGCACAGGCTCCTCGGGAACTTCCTCATCACTGCTACCAGCACCCACAATCTCTGAAGGCAGCAGTCCACTCTCTGATGGTTCTGGCCCCTCATCTGAGTCCTCGCTGTCCTCAGCCGTCTGCATCTGCTGCCGGCTAACCAAAACATGTGGTTTTTTGCAACCTTCTGACAAGCAAAACCAACAGGGGAAGCCAGATCCACTTAAAAAACGTGTTAGTAACTGATCCACTGCACTTAACAACCGTAGCAAGAAGGAATGTAAAATGGGACAAAACTCCCTTAACAAATGTCTCACTTAATGGCGGATATTTGGGGCTCAATTGTGGTTGTAGGTCAAGGACTACTTGCATTTCACCGTTGATATGGAAAGCACCAGCACTGAGCCGGAGACCCTGGAAAAGGCACTGTTCAGAAGAGTAGGCCCTACATTTGCTAAAGGGGCTCATGGCCATCCAAAGCAGTGCTCCCCATGCCAGCATCCAGGAGGTGCCTTTCTCCACCTTGCTGTGAAGTAAAGCCAGAGGCGGCTTCCACGGTGCAGGCAGTTCTCAAGTTACGATCACAACAGCCCCAAATTTATGTTGCTGAGTGAAACACTTGTTAAGTGAGCTTGCTCCATTTTAGGACATTTCCTGCTACAGTTGCTAAACGAATCATCTCATTCGTTAAGTTAATAACACGGTTGTTAAAAATAAATCGAGATTCCCCATCGACTTTGCTTGTCAGGAGGATGCAAAAGCGGATCCTGGGGAACTCCCATCCGCCAGGGACACTGCAACTGTCCTAAATGAACGAGAGCCTGTGGATTTCGATCCCCTGATCGGGAGGACGCTTGCAAGGGTCCTAAGGGTGAAAAAAAAGCCATGAAGTCATTTTTTTTTTTTTACAATGCCATTGTAACTTTGAATGGTCAGTCAACAAAGTGTTGTAAATTGAGGACTACCTGTAGAACCAAACCTGCTTTCATTAACATTTTAGCACATGGGGCCACCAAACTTGGCCCCTTTAAGACTTGTGGACTTCAACTCCCAGAATTCTCCAGCCAGCATAGCTGGCTGAAGAATTCTGGGAGCTGAAGTCCACAAATCTTAAAGGGGCCAAGTTTGGAGACCTCTGTTTTAGCATATCGTCTGCATGGTCCTTTCCCGTTTATAAATCCCTCCCCGGTAAATTTTATTGTGGCGTGCGTGTGTACACAGACACACGCGGGGAAACAGTTGCACCTCCCCTCTCGGCTTCACCTTCCGGCAATACGCCCCCCCCCCCCCCCGCCACGGCCCTTATTATCCAGGCCTCCCGACAGGAGGAAGAGGAGGAGCCCCGCAAACCATTTGCCCAGCGGCTGATTTAGGGGCGAAGCCGGCCGCCCCCCCCCACCGCTTTCCCCATTTCTTACCTTGGGGTAGGTGTGGAGCGGGTAAGTGCTCTGGCACGTCCGTTGACATGGAAGCGTGTTTCCCAACGCCGGCTCAAAAGCCTCCGAAAGGGTATTCGGAGCGGGCTCCAGGTCAGCCCAAGCCGTCTGAGAGCCGAGAACGACCAGCAGCAAGAGAGACCCTAAAATGCTCTGCCGCGCCGCCGCCATCTTGTTGCCAACCGCCGCCCCCTCTCCCTTCCCTCGACTGTTTGTTTTTGTTACTCCCACTTTGGGCTTCTCGTTTACGAAAGCACGCAAGAACGCCAGAGAGCTACTAATGGTTAGAACTGTTTGGTTGACTTCCGGGTTTCTCTCCCACGATTTTTTTTCTCCCGGGGAGATGGGGTGGGGGGGGAAAGACCTTCATCAGAGTACATTAATTCCAGTCCTACGTTTAATTTAAAACACTAATAAAGGGGAAAAAACAAACAAAGAGAAAAGTTGATATTCTTCGCAACCCAGTTTTATTCCACTTATTTTATCAATATCCATTGTTCAGGGGCCATCTTCCCTTAACTACAAAGTTTCTCAATCCTGGCAACTTTTAAGATAGGTGGACTTCGACCTCCAGAATCCCCTCCTCCCCCAGACAACAAGGTTGGGCAGAATTCTGGGATTTGAAATTTTAAAAGTTGTCAAGGTTGAGAAACACTGACCAATTGGATGGCAGAGATAGATATGTTTACAGCAGAGGTCTCCAAACTTGACAACTTTAAGACTTGTGGACTTCAACTCCCAGAATTCTCCAGACAGCTATGCTGTCTGGAGAATTCTGGGAGTTGAAGTCCACAAGTCTTAAAGTTAACAGGTTTGGGGACTCCCGGTTTACAGGTAGCGCCACGCAACCATGTAGCAGCGTGAAGACCATCGTTTGAAGGTTATCTTTCTGTCCAATCACAATGAAACTCTTAGACTTCCCCTCACTATCTTCGGCGAATGGTTTTTCCTGTGGAATAGCAATAACAAAAAACACCACCAGGCAGGTATGTTCCTGGGAAGGGTGTGGTTATTCTACTTTTTATCTCTATGATCAAATCTGGAAGGGCCGGAAAGTAGATTGAAGCTGAAGCGTTGTTGGGAAATGTAGTTCTAGATGGGGCGAGAAGCGGAAGGAGATGCTGTTCCGGCAATTATTAAGAGGCATCCTGGACAGATAATGTTATTTCCCAGGTGAGATGCAGCTCGTCTTCTATTATTTTTCTCTTTTTCCAAATTAATTTATTATTAAAAAAAAAAAAAACCCAGTGAAAAGTGCCGAGAACTGTGTTTCTCAACAATGACACAAATTCAACAGGTTTAGCTTGGTTCCCGATCTTGCTTGGACCTCGTTTAATGATACCCAGTTCATGCTCACCGCAACACATTTTAAACCTCATATTTATATCATATTTTTGAGCACAGACGTCTTTCCGACTTTTACATCATTTGTTTTTCAGGTCTTGTGCTTTTAGTTCAAACTGCAAGGTCACTGTTGGCTTCAGTTCATTTATGAAGACCGAGATCATCAGTACATCATTCTTCCTTCCCTCCTTTCATACGGATTATTAAATGATGGATAAATTTGTCATAAGAACACCCAGAACTAAAGGAGAATCAACAAAGAAAGATCCTGGGGGAAAAGTTTACAAACAAGCTACAATAGAATCTCTAAAGGTAAGTTTCAGATAATTTCCCAAATATACTACAATTACATTGCATTAATTTAGATTTCTTTCTTTGCTTTCAAACAACATGACCGTATTTCTGAGAGAATAAATTGTACATTTCCCAAATATGTATTTAAAATCCAATAGGGCAATCAGATTACAAGAAACTCCTATTTTTTTCATGCAAAGAAATATAATTAACAAAAATATCACAAGGTTCACTGTTAATTTTTCTTGAACCCTGTAATTTCAGTATATGACCCAAATGAAACGTCTCAAAAATAACTTCTTAATTTTTTTTATCGGCCCAAGTAACCTTTGGAAAGAATAATGAATGGATTTTATGAAAGCTTTAATAAACATTTATACTTTAAGTGGATTGTACAACATTCTGAAGAAGGTTTGGCCAAAATGGAGGTTCGGTGAAGCTGCAAAAACATTGAGAACTGTAATAATGTCAAATGTAGCTTATACTCTTTAGAATGGAGGCAAGGAAATCAAATGAGACAGCTTTTCCTGCGGTCCTTACCTTGGTTGGCAACTAACAATAACATTTATTGTTTGTCTCTCATAAAACTGGTTTTAATAACTCATACTAGCCAACAATACCTAATAAAACAAAATTATTCATTTGAAAAATTGAGCTATCACATCAAAATGAAATGAATTCAAATTAATTTAAAATTAATGAGCATTTTAAAATGTTCTAATTTCACATTATTGTGATAGCGTTTTAAATTACCAGTATATGAATCCTGTATTTAGAAAGTATTTTCAATTAACACCAATTTTAGCAGTTTCTCTCAAAAGACAAAGTGATCTGGAGAAATATTATGCTTTTAATTTTTTTCTCTTTTATTTTAACAGTAATACTTACCAAAAAAGGAAAATTTAAGTATCTTAATTCTATTTTTAAAAAAATCTTTTTTGGTAAGTTCTCCTCAGCATATCACATCCAGGTTCAAGAGAAATGCTTCAACAGAAATCTTTTAATTGTTTATGTGACTTGTTTATTCTTCAACAGTTAAATGAAGTGGGAAGAGTTTAAAAATTAACCAGAAGGATAAAAACATCTTTAGGAAGAGAAACTAATATAATTTCATAAGGAAGAGGACAGTGGAAAACTTCATTTTGTAGAGGAATAAATTCGAAGAATATGATTGATGTGAAACATATACAGCAGTACAGTGGGTGGAAATGACATTTACCATGTGTTTGGGGCCAAGAGGGTAACAGTGAAAATTGTGTAGTTGACAATATTATGTGACCTTCTCAGATTTTTATGAGGAGTCTTTGCCCTACACACACTCTCTTCAGAATAGTAAGTGAATTGAAGATGGCAATCTAATGAGTTGATTTTACTTTCTAGATTTCATTCACTTTACATCAGAGAATTGCTGTGAAATAAGTAGTCATCTGTGTGGATTATCCGATTTCTATATTTGACTGTCCATCATCATCAATAATTTAGAGGGCAATACTGGCACTGTTCACTGACACAAAGCACAGGAAATGAGTTTGCAGTAAATATGTGTCTCATTCTAGCTCCTAATGATGGGTTTCTTTCCTAGAGAGTGGTAGTTGTAGAAGATATAAAAAGATGGAAATCCATACTAGAGCTTTCAATTCAACCTAAGGAGAACCTAATTGAGGCCTTGATGGAGTTAAGGAAGAAAATGCCCTCCAAGGAAATTTTGCTTTCCACAAAAATAGGTAACAGTTTGCTTTTTATATTCTGTCGGGAGAATACATTGGGACAGTTCAGTTATACAATGCTAAGCATTTAGCGGTGGTAGTCCACGTGTCACGACTCCAGTTGAACCCAAAATGTATTTTGCTAAGTGACACATTTGTTTTGCCCCATTTTTACGACCCTTGCCACAGTAGTTAAGTGAATCTGGCCTCCCCATTGACTTTGCTTGTCGGAACATTGCAAAATGTGATCACATGACCCTGGGACACTGCAGCCATCATAAATATGAGTCAGTTGTCAAACCACTGAATTTTGATCACATGACCATGGGGATGCTGCAGTGGCTGTAAATGTGAAAAATGGTTCTAAGTCACTTTTTTCAGTGCTGTTGTAACTTTGGTCACTAAATGAACTGTTGTAAATCGAGGACTATCTGTTCACATATCAGAGGCATTAATTTAAGATGCAGTTCTCTCAGAGTCCTTGGAGAAGTTGCACCTAAGATGTCGTTTGAAATGTTCAAAGGGGAAAAATTATACATGGAGAGTAATCATATTGATTTAATTTATACTTATTTGAATTCTGGGTCCAGTCAAGTTTAATATTGGTCCTGGTTCTGCCCTTTGTTTGATTATCTCCCCAGGATTTATTCAAATGACAAATATTGCCCTCTGTCAATCAAGCTGCATCTCTAAACACATACATGCACACACACACACACAAATAAACATAGAAACCACCAAACTTTCAGAACAACGCCTTCTTCATTTCCCCCTTCTGTGCTCATGGAGCTTATTTTAATTGATCCTCCTAAGTTACATTCCCAAAATAGCTTTCAATTTATTTTAGATGTCACGAAGTAAATAATTTCTAGGAAAACCACATGACACATTTGATTTTTTTTCTGGTTTCACCCAATTCCTCTCTGTTGCTAAATCTCCATGTCATAATGGGTCTCATAATAATAATCATAATTGTACAATTTTGAAAGCAAATATGCAAAAATGGAAAACACTTCTAACAACAAATGGGGAGAATATTAGTGAAGTCACACTAATCAGATGAGGAATCTTCCAAGGGGACTCACTTTTGCCACTATTGTTCAATATTACATTAATTCCGCTGACAATAATCCTAAAAAATACAAAACTGGGATACCAAATCTCAAACCAACATGGCAAGATAAATAATTTACTATACATGAATGACTTAAAAATGTATGCAAAAAGCCCCACTGAACTTAAATCAATACTCAACACAGTTCAACTGTTCTGCAGCAACATCAGAATGAACTTTGGACTTGAAAAATGTGCTATATTAACCATGCAGCGAGGAAAAATGGAATAGAACTGGGAAATGGAAGCATAGTGAAAGCATGAGTAAGGGATGAAAGTTAAAATACCTAGGCATATTGGAGGCAGATAACATCTTGAATGGAAAAGTCAAAAAAACAATGCAAAAGGAATACATCAGGAGGGTCCACAAAATATTACAATCAAAGCTGAATGCTGGATACATAATTAAAGCTATTAATAGATGAGCTATTCTAAGTGATACACTACCCAGCTGGAATCATCAACTGGACTTTGACTGAACTGGAAAACCTGGACAGGAAAATGCACAAACTTTTGAATATGTATCACATTTTATATCCACAAAGTAACATTGAGAGGTTGTATCTGTTAAGGAGAATAGGGGGTAGAGGGCTATTGCAAATTCATCAAACTGTAGAAGAAGAAAAACAACGTTTGAATGCCTATATGAATCAAAGTACAGAAAAATTGCTGCAGGCTGTGAAAACTGAGAACATTATAAAAACAACAGAAAAAAGCCAGAATATAAGGAAAAATAGCTGGATGACAGATTAAATGGATGAAAAACCAAAGCTTTGCATGGACAGCACTTGAAAAACATGGAAGGAAAATGTAATAACAACTTGACATAGGCATGGCTTAAGATGGGAACCATCAAGAAACTAATGCTGTGAAAGCAAGGATACAAAAAAACCACTGGCAATCCAAACTGCTGGCTTTACAATGACAAAGTTGAAACTGTTTCACATTTAATATGTGAGTGCAGCAAAATGGTGCAAACTGATTACAAAGCTAGGGAAGACTGAGCTGCTAAATTAATTCACTGGTCATTATGTAAAAAATATGAGTTACCTGTCTCCAAAAAGTCATGGGAAAATAAAGTGGAAAAAAGTTGTCGAAAATGAGAAGGTAAAGATCTTGTGGGACTTTCAAATACAGATGGATTGCCATTTGGAACACAACATGCCAGATATTACAGTTGTTGAGAGCTGACACGTACAACTTATTGATATCACTGTAGCAGAAGACACCAGAGTTGAAGAAGAAGAATTGGAAAAAAAATCATAAAATATTGCAACCTGGCCATCAATACTACGTGATTATGGAGAAACATTAACAGTGTAAGAGTAACAGTGTAACAGTGATACCCATGTCATCAGGACACTTGGTACCATGTCCAAGAATTTTATAAAATTCATCAAAAATTTGCAGCTTCTTACAACAGCACCAGCGGGGGGAAAAAAAGTGCTACTTTGCAAAAAAAAGCTCTACTTAGGACATCGTACATCTTCAGAAAATACTTGGCTGATACCTAGGATGCTGGCAGCAACCCGTATCAATCATCAATGCCACTCAATAATATTTGTGATACATTTTTAAATGTTCAGTTGACTGAGTTTCATGTTTAATGAATAAAATAGATGGTGATGGCTTAGGAATAAATGCCACAACAACCAATTGCTCCTAATTGAGCAGGATTTCTAGATTGCAGTGGCAGATGTAGGAAGAAAAAAAGATATTTTTCAGCTTTGCCCCATTTTCCAACATCCTATTCAATGCTACCATGTACTCTATATCTTTAATTTACTCCTAGGTCATACAGTGAATAAGATGCAGAAACACCCGGACCAGGATGTGGCCACTCTTGCCAAAGAGGTGTACTCTGAGTGGAGAAGTTTTATTAAAAACCATTCAAATAGACCTTTAATTGAAGTCAGGAGTAATCCCAGAACAGAGAGTCTGAGACAGAATGCCCGGAAGCTACTAGCAGAGGCTCTAGAAGTTGAGGTAATATGTATGTCTTCATGATAAATTTCTAGGAAATAACTTTCCTTTGTAGCCTAATCTTATTATTCTGTTATTTGTGGGACTGCTTTTCTCACATGATTTGTGCCCAACTGACATACTCTAACAGGATAGGCATGATTCAGGCCCCGTCCCTGAAGCAGTGCTATATAGTGGGATCAAGGACCATTATGGGGCATCTTCCCTTTGGAATCTCCACTCTTCCCCCAGCAAAATCTGGTTAACCCTGACCCCATTAGTATTATTGAGCCAGGGTGATATATAAGCCTATCTTTGAGAGGAGAAGGCTGTGTTGTTGGGCCTTGACTATGGTTCTTGTAGAGTTCGTTCATTGATGACGTTACCTAGTTTATTTATTTATCAAATTTATTTACATGACCCATTTCACTCTATAAGTGACTCTGGGCAGTTTACAATAATACTGAATGTGTTCAACATCATACCAATATATGTTGATATTGTTCGTTTCAATGGTTATTTGGGGTTTTCATTTGGCTATTTTCCTGTACACTATCCAGAGTTACAATCATATAAGACGGTCATCCGTACACTGTTAATTTTCTAACAAAATAATCAGCTGAAGTTAGATGGCAGTCATTCAGATGCAAATATTAATGATCTTGAAGACAAGTTGCTTTGCAGTTTGAAGGAACAGATGATAAATCCAACACTGGCTTAGTTTTGGCTTCCTTATATTTCAAAAAATTATCTATTAAAAAAAAACCCACAATCTGTTCATCCCTCATCTTATCCTGAATTGTATTTCAAGAAAGGGACATCAGCTTTCGGATAGTTTCAGCTAATTTTGAAAACTTCCGGCGGACTTCATCCATTTTGACAAGGGAATGAAAGTAGCAATAAACATTCTACATAAATCACAAGTTGATATTCAAAAGTTACTTATTGATAAGTAACTTGCCAATAGGACCTTTTCCCCACCAGAAGATACTTTAGCTATGGTGATGATAGAAAATTGTATTTGTTGAATCTGGTTGCTGGTTGTTACTACGACATAACATGCCTCACTCTAGTGCATTTTGTCTTGATAACAGCTTAAGAAAAGAAGAAGAAGAAATAGAGAACATAAATATATAAATTTCAGGTAGTAGAGATGAAGTCTTATGGATCATTGAGGAGACTGCAACTATATCTTTTACTTTTATAAGCTGCTCAGTCACCATAAATGAGTTGGGTGGCTATATAAATGTTCTTAATAAATTAGTAAAAAAACCAGTTATAGTATACTGTTGAGGGAAATGCATTCTTTATAATTTTTCCTTATTCCTGTTTACCTAACCCTAACATCCAGTCAAATATTTATTATTACTCGTTTTTAGTGAAGCGAATCCATATGCATTCCTCTGGAGTAGCTGCAATCATAATTTCATTTAAAATGTTTTGTACTTTTGCTTCACACAACTCCCAAAGTTGCCCAGGAGGATCATAAAAACAATATCAATGGCAATAAATTGAAATATAAAATCAGCTGAAACAACAAAAGCATGACAGAAGCCTAAAACCAGTAGAAGGAATAAAATATTTTAAAACCTACTTCAGTTATGTGCTGGAAGGCCTCAAGAAATAAACATCATTTTGGGCCTGTTGCTGAAGTGATATCAGAATTAACTTACTTACAATAGAAACAGCTTTTCAACAGAAAAGATCCTTTATTTCACCACTGTGTAGCCTTATTTCAAGGGGCAGCACAACTATTGGTTTGGGACTGAGTTTACAAATCATGCTAGCCATAATTTGTTTTGGATTGGCATGTTGTGCAAATATATTGCTCTTTGTAAATCATGGTTTATAGCTTAGAATGTTACATAATTCCAATTGACTATGATCAGTTCAGTGAAATTTAATTAAACAAATTATTACCCAGCATTGTCTAGGAAATAATTTGAAAGAAAAAAATGTAAATGTGTAGTTATTTTGTATGCAATGTATAATAGTAGTCTCCTTTCCAGATGTTCTTTATTTCAGGCAAACCTTATATCTGTAATTAAATGTTTGTAAATCAAAGTTTATTGTGAGACCCTACAGAGAGGGTCAGTAGTATACAAAGTGGTGGTAAATATTAGGTCCCTATGGTACCCTTATGTAATGAACACAACAAGAATTCTCCCTGAGCTTAATGACCAGCTTGCTTGCTCTATTAAACTCCATAATAATTATCCTTTTAAATTAATTCATTAATTATCCTTTAAATGGCATGTCAAGGCACCCAAAGTCTACAAAGCAAAATTTAGAAATGTGCTTTTATTCCTTATCAACTTTATTCAGAAAATTACGCCCTCCTGTTTTATTAAGAAGACAGCCGTAGATTCTGGAGCTAAGATGCTTGGTAGACCAAATTGTGAGTTGGAATCATCAGTTGTGGCCCATAGTTTTTCGGACAGATGCATAACATTGCAGTGATTCTAGCCAGGTTTAGCTGGGGAACTAGTTTAACAGCGTTGTACCTATTATAAAGGTTTCATATATGAAAAAGTGAGTGCACAGATTCAGTGGTAGTAATAAGACAAATATCTACATTTCACTTTTAACCTGAGCTTTAAATTGCTTTTTACTCCAATTACATTATAAGACACTTCACTATTTTTCAGTTTTCTCTCGCTGTTAAAAGATGTCTACTTTTAATGTCTCAAATGTCTACTTTTAAAAAATATCTCTAGATGCAGTTATACCCAGAACGGGCCCAAAGCAGCCCGCTTTACGTATAACAGCAGCCCAAGTGCTAAGCAATCTGTGAGGAGAATCTGCTAAGCCATAAAATGATTTTTTAAAAAGTCATAATAATATACACCAGGGGTGTCAAACTTGCATTGTCATGGTGTGTCATCACATGATGTATTGTGACTTTTTTCCCTTCGCTAAACTGGACATGGGTGTGGCCAGCACATGACGTATCCTGCCTGTGGGCCGTGAGTTTGACACCCCTGGTTTACACCATGCTAAACCAAAGTCAAAAGAATTTGCATTGTTATCACATACTGTAGAATATTTATTATTTTGTTAACAAGATTTGAAAGACCACCAACTCCAAACCATGCGATTCTGGGCAAGGTGCAGCATAAAAAAAAACCCACAAGAAATCTTCCCAAACCATATAATCTAAAACATATGCACTATATAAATATAAAATGGTGATCAAGCAACACAACAGAACAACCAAGAGGAAATTTTCTCACTCAATTGGCCCTTAATGCTGAAGGGAAGAGCCAGATAGTTTTTTTTTAAAGTGAGCTGAGTTGTGGCCTGTCATATGATAGGCTGGAGATTGGAGACCATGCCAGAGAATATGGCAATCATAGAAAAGGCATGGTTCTAGGGTCCCATGAGAAGGAAAAGAAGAAATCTGGAGTATGCATTCCCTGTGGGAGTATGTGGAGCAGGCAGATATTCTTGGGAGAAGATGGTTTTTCAGGTAATTTGGTCCTGTGCCATGTGAAGCTTTTAAGGTGATAATCAGTATCTTGAATTGCACCTGGAAGCCTATTGGAAGTCAGTGCATCTCAAGGAGAAGCAGTGTTATATGGGAATAGTGAGATGTGTCCATAACTAGCTGTACCACTGTACTCTGGACCATCTGATGCTTCCTGATGGTCTTTGCAGGCAACCTAAGAAGCCCAACAATTTTACCACTCCCATGATTTTTGTGTAAACTGTTTATACTTACCCAACTACAAAACAGTGTTTCCATTTTTATTGTTACCTGCTAACAAACCACAGTTATTTTTTTCACCTTTTAGCTTGGTTTTATTGTTGTAGTATTGTTTCTGTTTGAACAAAACAGTTACTTTTAAAGATTTTACTGAAGGACCACAAACAAATCTACTAAAATGAATACGTAGCCATAGACTTTTGTTGCAGGATGCAATGGGAAATATTTGTTCTCAGAGGGATAGCCAGCATCTTGACCTACCTCCCTAGCCTTATAAAAAAAAAAAGTTTGTACTATACCAGATCAGTTTTTCCTGGCATTGCACATATTTTTGGTATCTTGGCTTTTTTAATGCACATGCACAAAATAGCTATAATTTAAAGAGTATACATCTATTTAAGCAGGAATAGGAATATATTCAAAAGTCTAGAATAAGAAATGTTAAAAGCTTATTAGAGTAGATACAATTTTAATAAATTATTTAATTATGTATGCATACACTGTATGTTTGTAATAATTTAGATGGAATACATGCTTCAGTTTATGCAAGTCGGTTTTACATTTTTACATGTAATAAAATGAAGATTTATTTCAATTTCCAACACCTTTATCTCTGGCATTGTTACACTGCAAAAATGATACTCTTGTCTACAGTATCTCCCTACTGTTGAGAATGGGAACATATTGACAGCTGCATAAGTAAAACATGTAAAATACGGTGAGCTTTGAGCTCAAACTACAGGTGTATGGTTTACTTAGGCTGGATCTCAGCAGTGTTTGAGTAAGTCATGTCATATCTGATCAGTTCTGGTCATTCATTTCTAAAGTGAACTTGAAGGTTGATAGTAAATACAGCTTATTATTTGAATTTTCTCATGAGACATTGCTAAGAAGACAGATATAAATCAGCGGAGCAGTTAGAAAAAGCGCTCGTATAAGTGACAGTAATTTTAAAACCGACAAGATATTCCAAATAATTGAAAAAGTGAGTTTGGGAATATGTGCTTTAAACTCACAGTTCTGCAAAGGCACTATGATCCGTAATTCTCTCCAGTAGGAATAAGTTATTCAATGTAAATAAAAACTAACAGCATCATTCTGGGTATAAGACGCAGTTGTGTGTGATGAGGTTATGCCCACAGTGGCTATAAAATAATATAAAGAGGAATCTCCTAAGTTCTGTGATACCAGTAATCAAAATGAAATAAACACCACCCTCCCTTTTTTTTTGTAGGTAGTAACTGTTTTTATTTTATTTTGATATTGCTTCTTTAGTTATCTCATTGGATATAGCTTGGCACAGGCTGAAGCTGCACTTCAAAATTTATGCTTTTCTGTTTTCTTGATCATACCTGATGCTTGTCCCAAAGGTGCTTTTTTCAGGAGGCAACAGACTTTCTTGTTTTTTTCTTTGAAAGATGTTTCACTTCTCGTCCAAGAAGCTCCTTCAGCTCTGACAGGATAGTGGGAAACGTCTGCAAGGAATATAAATCCTTCCATTCCCCACTATCCTGTCAGAGTTGAAGAAGCTTCTTGGATGAGAAGCGAAACGTCTTCAAAGAAAAAACATGAAAGTCCAGTTGTCCCATGAAAAAGCACCTTTGGGACAACCATGATCTGCATGACTGAGCATCTCTACAGACTTATATCTGACAGTTGTGCACAGAGTTTCCATTTCCTTTTATTGCCTTGCCAATCAGTTTTGTGAAGGATTCAGAACATCTAGGATTTGGTTTTGGAGTAGTCTAAAACCCCAGCAAAAGTCAGTGTTATTGGAAATGGTACTTCTCCATTCATAATTGCTTTTGAGTTTGATACCCCAGGTTGACTACAGATTACTTTCCTGTTGGGGTGGGGAGAAAATAAACACCAGGAACTGACCACACAGCCTTATTCTTTAATTGCTGCAGTGAAATGAAATTGTTCTCTCTGTTTAACTTGCCATGTGAAGTGAATTTCCTTCTTTGAGCTGATTAAGAAATCATCTCCTTTGCAAATGTTTAGTCTCCTTATTAAACATAAGGATCTCATTTCTTACTTTCTGTTTTCAGATTGGTCACCTGCTGGCAGAAAATATTGAGCAGGAAGCTTTTTATCTCTCTTCCCACCTCGTTAACACGTCCTACCGCAGGACCGTGCGGGCACTCGTGTTCTCTTTGAAGCACAATCCTGAAACTCGCACACAAGTGCAAAGTGGGGTTTTGTCAGTGAAGATGCTTGTCCGAAGCCACAAAAAGTGATTCATATACCTCTTGAAGATTTTTAGAGGGTGTACAATGGCATACGTATTCTAAAACATGGGACTTATTTTTTTGGTGGACTGAGTATATTTTGGATCAATGTGGAAACATAGATATTTAAGAAAGTTTGTTGCTGGCCCAGTCATCATTTGAAGCAAGTGGTTAGTGTGCAAGATTGAGTAAGGGCCGCCTTCTATCTTATAACAACTTAGAAAGAAATCTCATTTAGACAGTACAGATGACTGCAACTTTTGTAGTATGCCAGAAACGTATAAGAACTGAAATAAAATGTACAAAATGAAAAGTGATCACAGTAGTTAATAATCCAAAAACATCTACTGTTCTTCACAACTGCATCAATTTTTAGCAAGGTACTCCAATATATGGGGACCATCTCCAGGAAAGTCCATACTTTATATTTTTGTGCTTCCTCTCTCTTAATCTCATTAGGAATGGGAATCTTGATTATCCTTTCTTGGGAGGTTGGCAAATTCTGGTAAGGAGAAACAGTCCTACAAGTACAGAGATGCCAAGCCGTATGGGGCTCCAGGCATTTAAAATTGGATCCTGAAGTCCACCAATGCATCAACGTCAATATAGGTGTTACCCTGTTAATCCTGTTTCTTCTCTGCACTCTGCACTTAATAGCAATAGCACGTAAACTTACTACTGTTTCACAGTGCTTTACAGCTCTCCCTAAGCGGTTTGCAGAGTCCGTGTATTTGCCCCAACGATCTGGGTCCTCCTTTTATCAACCTCGGAAGGATGGAAGGCTGAGTCAACCTTGTGCCAGTCAGATCGAAGGAATCAAACTCCTGGCAAAGTGAGCAGAGTCAGCCTGAAGTACTGCATTCTAACCACTGTGCCACCATGGCTCATACGACTAGCTTAAGGCCAGCTTCCAGACAGTACAGGTAGTCCTTGACTTACAACAGTTAATTTAGTGACTATTTGGAGTTAAAATGGCATCCCCATGGTCACATGATTTCCATTTGGATGCTTGACAACTGCTTCATACTGTGATGGTTGCAGTATTCCGGAGTCATGTGATCACCTTTTGCAACCTTCTGGCAAGCAAAGTCAATGGGGAAGCCAGATTTACTTAACAACCAAGTTACTAATTTAACAACTGCAGTGATTCACTTAGCAAACGTAAGAAAAGTCATAAAATGGGGCAAAACTCACTTAACAAATTTCTCAATTACCACCATAAATTCTGGGCTCAATTGTGCTCATAAGTCGAGGACTACCTGTACTCTTAAAGCAACATGATTGCATCGTTGCATCTTCTCTTTTACTTTTTAGACAATTCTACCCTTGGAAGCCTAATGGAAATAATCCCTTCATTTCTTTAAGTTTTTTTTTTAAACCTTGCTAAGTAAATAGCATCTGGAACAACTTCATCTCAATCTACGTGAGAAGCTCAAAAGAAAGAAAGCCCCTCAATAACTAGCCTGCCACCAGTTGGCTATGGAATGTCTCATTTCAAGTCTGCTCATTTCACAGAGAAGTGATAAAATCATTGATTCTCTTCTGTTCCATCCAATCTTTGATGTACAGCGCATAATTGAAGTGCAGTCCTTTTTCCTTGTGGTGATACCATATACCAATGTTAGCAATTATGAAGGCAAAAATGGACAGCACACCAATCTATACACACAAATATTATTTCAGCCTAACCACATGCTCAATGGAATTGATCCCCTTCAGATCAATGGGATATCCTGCAGTGCTAGGCACTCTTATCTGAGAGAAGATTTACTTCTGATTTGGCATGTATACAGTTGCACTTTTTCTCTGTAAACTTGGTAAACCAACATAAATATTAGTCAATTCATGTTTGTGCACTTATGTTCACAAATAGCTCCATAAACTAGATCTTCTGTGAGTACAATACAGGTTTGTGCAACTGGAATAGTGGTGCATGTATTTTTTTTTTTTAATGATGTATTAAAAGTCTGTTAAATTACATGAATTTCTTGCTTCTACAGGTAACAAAGCCCATAGATATCTCTTTCAGTCAATGTCAATAAAGCCTAGAAAATGTCTAAAACAGCAGCAGCACAAGGGAGCTACATTTTCCCAACCTTTTAAAAAACTGCTTTTTTTGCTTCCAAATTAGTAGTAAAGAAAAGATCACTCACATTGTTGTCCCTTAGAAACTTGAATGGAGAACAAGCGTTTATTGAAAAATGTTTTTAATTGTTTTCATTGTATTAGAGGTACAATTAATATCAAAGTATTGACAGCATTTGTTCAGTCTGGAATATATCTAAGACCACAATTTTATTATGATATTGCCAACTACCAACATCCCATGAGCAGCTTGTGATGGAAATAAAATAATAAGGGGAAAAGTCTTCAAAATAACATTTTAGACTAAAAGCATCAACTTCTTTTTTTTTTTTTTTTTACAAAAGAGTCGGTTTTTAAGACTTTCCAAATACGAACAAGATAGTTGGTTCTCTTAATGTGAGACCAGCATCCCAGAAAGCAGAAGATAGAAGGGCATCAATCCCAAAGTGAATGTCATTAAGATTCCAGTAGATCTTTGGTGCCTTGGTGTGTTCTATGGGCTGGCCTGTGTGAAGCCCTAAAGCAGGGGTGTCAAATTCAAGGCCCGGGGCCAGATCTGACCCATGGGGTGCTTAGATCTGGCCCACAGGGCTGCCCTAGAAACAGTATAGGACCGGACCGCAATGCCTTTGCCAGTGAAAATGGAGCTTGAGGGGGTCGCACACAACTCCCCAAACTCTGTTTTCACTGACAGAGAGACAGGAGGCTGTCGTGACTGAAAATAAAGCTTGGGAGCCCATTTTCAGTGCTTGGGCCACCACAGATGCCCCCGACATGAGTGTTGCCCACCTTGGCCCCCGAGCAGAGATAGTATTCAGCTGGTTCTGACCAGTTCTGGAGAACCAGCAAATAGCAGAAATTTTGAGTAGTTTGGAGAACCGGCAAATACCACCCCCCATCTATTCTCTGCCTTCCAAGTCCCAGCTGATTGGCTGGGTCTTTTTTTGTTGCCCTGTACAGGAGAATGGAGCTGGAAAGCAGGTTGGTGGGGTGGGGAAGGAATGGGATTTTGCAGTAACTTTCCCCAGGAGTGGGGAGGGAATGGAGATTTTGCGGTATCCTTCCTCTGCCACTCCCACCAAGCCATGCTACAGAACCGGTAGTAAAAAAATCTGAATCCCACCACTGCCCCCGAGGTCAGCACAACCCTGATGCAGCCCTCAATGAAATTGAGTTTAATATCCCTGCCCTAAAGGGTTGATTCAGTTTAATCAAGGCTCCATTGAAAGGCTCCACTGAGGGAGCTCTACAAAACAAATCCAAGAGTTTTAAAATGGCTGCTCTCACATCACAATGAGTGCTGGATCCCTAACTTCTGATAGTCATCTGGCTAGTTTGGTGTAGGAAATCCCCACTTATCCATGTCACGACACTGTCTTGCTCTCGTGAGTGAAGCTGTTTTCCCAGTCTTTATTTTTCACACATTTTACTATGTTTCCAGACAAGCTCCAGCAGATGTAAATGAGAGCTACATCCAAGCAGTCTCTCCAATTATCTGTAGTTCTTCCATTGCAGATTAATGACATTTTTCCCATTAAAACATTGTTTTTCCTACTACAGTTTTGACTTGAACGGCATGTATATTTGATTTCAAAAAACCTTTTTATACTTTCAAAGGAATCGTATGAAGGTCCTCTATATTAATCATATTTTATTCTGGTCTTTGATGAAACTGAAAAATACTTTTTAAAGAAAATCCTATTATTTAGGTATGCAAACTCCTTGCACAGAATGTCCTTCCTAAGACTTCAGTATACATTTGCTTACGTAATTAGGCAGAAGAACATGATATGACTGTAAGCAATAAAATGGTAAGTTTCACTAATGGCTTTTAAGTTCAAAGGTTATTTTTTATACCAGGATAAAAGTAAACAGGAGAACAAGAATTAAAATGCAGTGTCACTAGAACTGTTTGTCCTAGTTTTTCAACAATAGGGCTAAAGGGGACATCAATGCTGTAAAAGTTAGAGTATGCCAATTCAACTAAACAAATGAGATCCAATCATGAGAGATTCTTAATTTGCACCCTTACCTCTTTCAGGTTTTACTAGGATTTACTAGGATACTAGGATCTGGGGACAGGATTCCTTAAAATACTAGTACTAGGCCATTTAGGTTCTAGGTAAATCTCTTTATATTTTTTCTTCTCTAATCATTAAGGTTTGCTTGTATAATATAACCGAGAAGAATACTGATAATCTTCTAGTAATTCCAGGTGGGCTCTTTGCATTGCCAATAATTTCTGCTCCTTTATGAGTGTCTTCAAGGAGTCCATATGATATATGTATGTTGATGTGTACTATCCACACACCCCTTCTCTCCAAATGTTTTATGTCAGTGTTTTTGTTATCCTGTGTGTGAATCTTTTTGTATTACTGGTCGTACATTGTAGCTTTACTTCCAAATTAAATATGGTTAGGCCCCAGTGTGTTCCTACTGCAATTATTTAGAATCTGAATGAGGAATTGTTTTTCCCAAACTTAGCCTTTAACTTTTTTTCTCCTTATCAGTGTCTCAAAGTGCCTAGAAAAGTAAATAATTTTTATACATCTTGAACCAATTTTACAGCTCCTGCATATGAAAGGGTCCGTTTGATGCATGGTTTTCAATTATTGCTTCTTCAAAGACAAGAAGATTGCAAATGAATTGGATGATCATTTTGTTTGCCTCTTTTTTTCTCAAATTAAAAATATTTTTTTGTGCAGGTTCCAGAATGCCTATGCCTCTGCCAGTTTGCCAAAAATTTTGAAATTATATTTTCATTTTAACTTGAATACAAAACTTGGAAACCTAGAACCAGTCCTACATATACTTAGTCAAAACTCAACCCCATTTTGTGCACTGGGGTAATTTTCTGTGTTAACAAGATTGAGATACTGTGGGAAAAGAGGTAAGATTTATTTTATAGAAAACAGCAGTTTTGCAAATAAATTCACAGTACAGCAGATTATGGGGGGCGGTGTAGAGATATCTTGGATATCTTGCATCTTTCTCAGGATTGATCATTTCCCTCATTTTATCTATGTAAATATGTTTACAGGCATTTCACTTCTCATTCTTGTTGCTCAGTTTGGTTATAATTAAGAAGTAAAAATGTTGCAAAAACCTGTTCTTCCTTAATAATTACTGAAACAGAACGGGTTAATTGCTCTAGTCATGACAAGGCCCAATATTTTCATTGATTAACTGTATCCTCTGCACCTCTATAACTGGTTTGGTTCTGCAACCCAACAGGACAGACACAGACTTCAGAGGATAATTAGGGCTGCAGAAAAAGCAATTGCTATCAACCTCCCTTCCATCGAGACTGCACAAGTCAAAAAGAGGGCTGTGAAAATATTTACAGACTCCTCACATTCCGGACATAAACTGTTTCAACTCCTTCCCTCAAAACAACGCTATAGAGCACTGCACACCAGAACAACTAGACACAAGAACATTTTTTCCCAAACGCCATCACTCTGCTAAACAAATAACTCCCTCAACACTGTCCAACTATTTACAAAGTCTGCACTACTATTACTATTAACCTTCTCATCACTCCTTATCGCCCATCCCCTCCCACGTGTGACTATATGACTATAACTTTGTCTCTTGTATCCTTATGATCTATACTGACTGTTTCCTCGTATGATTTGATTGCTTATTGTACCCTATGACTATCATTAAGTGTTGTACCTTATGATTGTTGACACACGATGAATGTATTTTTTTCTTTTATGTATACTGACAGCACTTGCACCAAGACAAATTCCTTGTGTGTCCAATCACACTTGGCCAATAAAGAATTGAATTCTATTCTATTCTATTCTATTCTATTCTATTCTATTCTATTCTAT
>BLBF01000020.1:39251057-39268041 GCA_015471245.1 Laticauda colubrina | reverse complement strand
ATTCTATTCTATTCTATTCTATTCTATTCTATTCTATTCTATTCTATTCTATTCTATTCTATTCTATTCTATAAAGAATTGAATTCTATTCTATTCTATTCTATCCAACTGGGCAAAAAAAATCTCTTTGGAGAGAGAAAAAAGCATGCCTCATAGATTAAAGGCTTTTTTTAGAGTAGTTTGCCTTAGAAATGGACATCCTCATCCCTATTCAAGTGGATATACTCACATGTGGACAAGATTTGTCACTAAAAGTTCAGTCTCTGCTGTTGGGGTACCGAATTTTTTTATGCCTGGTGTTTCAAGGGAAACAGCATGCAGTGCCTATGGATGCCACAAGATGGTGCTATATACAACCAAACCTTCCATTGCTGCTGCAGGGTGAAGCAAAGATGGCTGGAGACAAACTTTTAGTAGAACTAAAGAATGTGACCCTTCTGAGAATGAATCACAATGGCTTACTGTAAAACATGGAAAGCAATCCTTGGAACCATAAATCAAATGACCTAAAAATAATCTGAACTCTTGAGGCAAATTTAATTTCACTATCTGGCCAGGTTAATCTTTCTCAACTTGATCTTCCAAGTTCAAAATTCCCAGCCAAATTTACTTGGAGAATGAAAGATTGGGGAATTACATATTTCAATTTTTATAAATCTATTTTCCTCTCATGTTTCTGAACTCTGTTTGCTTAAAGTGTTGGTACTTTTTGCTTTTGTGCTGTTTCTTTTAGAGTCAGGCACGCTCAGGCTTTGATAGAAAGCCCTAAGGCTTTGTTCACATGGAGTACTAAGTTATACCTTGGGTTGTTTAATTTTTGATTAGCACGGTGTATAAATCTAACCATTGTGGTTTAATAACCATACCTTTTAGGGCTTAGTGAATTATATAAACCTAACTCTTGTGGCTTAATCAGATACCATTTTTAAATAATCATTTAGTACCATGTGTGAACTCACTTGTAAGAGTTAATGAGAGTTAACTCTTACTCACTTGTAAGAGTTAAAGCCCATGTCCCACTGCACCAACGGATGCAAAGAGGATGTAAAACGTTAAAAAATGTTAGGAAACGCTATGCATCCGTTGTGTACTCATTGCATACGTGTTTCATATGCTCTGTCCTTTGAGTATCCATCCACTGAGATTTCATCCGCACAAGAAGTTTTGAGCTGCACAAAACTTTGTGAACGGATGAACTTTCCGTCGCGTATGATGTAAATCAATGACATCTGAGCAACAAATGTTCTATGTCCGTTTATCATCTGTTAAATGTCCACTGTATCCTCTCTGCATCCTCTGGGCATCTCCACAACTCACATCCGTTGCAGCTGAAAACGGAAAGAGGGAGGAAACAAAAGGTACACGGAACGTCTACACAGCGTTAGTAGCACGGAAATAGAAAGGATGCACAGTGAACGGTTTGCATCCTATATACATCCTCTAGGCTTCCTATGAACATCAGTTTAACATCCCCACTACATACTACCCACGTCCGTTCTTTTCCTTTCTTTTCTGTTCTGTTTATACAAATTTTCGCCACTTTTTGGAACGGGTGACAACGGATGGAGCACCGCCGAAATTTTGCTCGTCCGCTGTGTCCTTTTTGCATATGTTTTGCATCCGTCGGCCAGTGGGAACTAGCCTTAACTGGGAAAGGGGTTTTTTGTTTTTTTGTTTTGTTTCAGGAATTATTCAGAGCTTTCCAAAGACTTTTCATATGCCATACCTGGAATACTGGAGGAATTTTAGTCTTAGTTTCAGTCTGTGGCCCTGCTTTTCCCAATCTAAGTATATTAGATCTAAGTATAGTATATAAAATCATACATTGCAATGTCCTACCTGTCAATGAATACTTCAGCTTCAACCATAACAACACAAGAGCAAACAATAGATACAAACTCAAGGTTAATTGCACCAAGCTTGATTGCAGGAAATATGACTTCAGCAACAGAGTAGTCAATTTTCTGGAATACTCTACCTGACTGTGGTTTCTTCCCCAAACCCCAAAAACTTTAACCTTAGACTGTCTACTATTGACCTCACCCCTTTCCTAAGAGGACTGTAGGGGGCGTGCATAAGCGCACTAATGTGCCTACTGTCTCTGTCTGATTGTTTCTTTTATTTTTTTAAAAAAAAATTCTTTTATGTATCCATGTATTCATAACTATGTTTTTTACTTATACCTATTATCTTGTAAGCAATTGACAAAAATAAATAAATAAAAAATTTGATGCCCTGCACAACTATGCTGTATGAATTAATATTCATGTCATTCCTAGCTGACAAAGACAATGGAGAATAATTATTATTTGAAGCATATGATCCAGCTCAAGGCAATTTCAAATATTTTTGTATTTTTTTAATGTGCTAGTCTCTTCATAAACATTAATGTACATTTATGAGCTCATATAATTCTTCATACCAGTTGAGTATTACATCTGAAATGACAATTGATAGTTTCTGACACACATATATATGGTCTTTTATATAAAAGGTATTTTTCAAAAAGCAGCTGGACTTTATTTTTCCTTAAAGAAGTTTCATTCCTCACCCAAGAAGCTTCTTCAGTTCTCAGAGTCCAGTTGCCTTTTGAAACAGCACTTTTGGGGCAACCATAACCTGGATGACTGAGAATGTCCACAGACATGTTCTAATAAATCAACATAGTTTGGCTAGATAGAAGATGAGAATTGGGGCCCCAGAAAGAATCAGGGACCAGTGAAGAGTGAGAAACTTTTCTCATCCTTCTTTCCCTGTAGCCAGCCTTCCTTTAGCCTTTGAGGCTTAGAACACAGCGCTTACATATTTTCAGCATTTCTCAGAATTGATCTACTGTCTTGAGAAAAAATCCTTCAGCCGTACTAATGGAAAGCCAATGAAGAGTGTGAGAACATGCTGCCCTCACACCTATAAAGCCTCCAAAACTACATGGAGAGCTACCTGAATCACTCCATGGATGATAAACTGATTATGAGTCAACAAAGTGATAGTGAAGCACTAAAGGTCAATTCTATTTCAGGTAACATTAACACAATGCCCAGTCTTGGGAAGGAACAGTGCTGGGTTTTGTTTTGTTTTTTACTAACTTCCAACCTGACTAAGTGTCCCATTCAGTTCTAGTCATCAATATTTCAAGTATGTGTTTGGTGGGACAGTAGATGAATGTTCTCAAAGGAACTGGACAGAAGGGAGTTCAAGACCAAACTTAGTCTGGAAGCTTGGCTGGATTTTGATTTCCAAAAAGAGTTGCCCAGACTGCCTTATATTACACATTTACCTGATGTGTAATTCCTGATTAATATTTTTTTTAAAAGATGGCTGGTTATTCTAAACGAATGCACTTTATGCATGCTTAGAAATGCTTTGCTGCACCACAGCTGTGTTTGAATGACCCACTGAAGTAGTTTACCAAAATTTAGTCTTGAGGATTGTGTGAAGACAGACTTTGTTATTCAAAACTTAGGAAATAGGGTAAATAGAATAAACTATGGTTACTTAACTATGGGTAAATATAGCATGCAAACATCCTATTAACTCAGGGATCTCCAAACATGGCTGGGCCATGCTGGTTGGGAATTCAGGGTGTTGGAAGTCTACAAGTTTTAAAGTTGCCAAGTTTGGAAATCCTTGTATTGATTGATAAAAGACCGCTATATCTTTTTCATCAGGGAAATGGCCAGAGTAGCACCTTCCTTCAAGTCTTGACACAGTTCTAAACTTCACTGGGAGACCTTGGATCAGTACATTTCTCTCAATATAAACTTGTTCTGAATGGTAATACAGGAGGGATAATGTAGTCAAAAGGTAATAGCTAAGCATTCATGGTAAGCTATCTCAGGGCTAAGGATGTGTTGGACCAGTAAAAAAAAAACCTTCAGTTTCTCAGCATCCTTTTTACTTTATTTTAATCACGAAAATAATTTATATTCTATGCTTTCTAGGTCAGCAAACTTCAAGACAAAAATTCATATGATTCAATCCCAAGTGAAGAGAATCACGTTTGGTATAGTGGTTAAGCATCCAATGAGAAACCAGGAGACTGAATTGTAGTCCTGCCTTAGTCATGAAGACAACTGGGTGATCTTGGACCAATCACCTTCTTTCAGGCCTAGGAAGCAGCCAAGAGCAACTCACTTCTCAAATCTTGCCAATTGAATGGCAGGGATTCATATAGGCAGTCTCCAGGATGCAGTTCCAACTTGTAGACCTACACACATGAACAAACCTAAGTAGAATGGTATTTCTTTATTCCACAATATCTATTTATAATATGCTATTATTTCCTATTTATGTTGTCCTCCTGCTATCATAGCATGGGTGATTTTGTAAATAAGATAGTGCTTTGTTCAAGAAAAGCAAATTTATTACCTCAGTGGTTATATTTTTCAGAAGTAAGATGTCTGAAATTGCATGAAGAGGAGAGTAACCAACTATTCACCTTGCTTGGTATACTAGCATACAATATTTAAAGTAAAAGTTATTTGCTTGAATGTTGGGATGCATAATTTCTATATAATACTTGAAAAACTGTCCAGGGATGGTTCCAGTTTGAGGTATCATGGTACAGTTTACAGAGTTTACTCAAGAGTCCAGGAGGTGCATAATTCTCCCATTCCATCCCCACATCCTTGGGATTTCAGAGAAATCCATTTTGGGAGAAAGTATGGAATAAATATAGAATGTCTTTTTAAGAGATAATGTGTCCCAAGTTGTACACATGGTGGAAATCAGCTGAAGAAGGCTGTTGTGATGTTAACGATCACTAACTAGATGCTCAGTTCATGACAGAAGTTCACAGAGTGAAATATAGATGATTGTTAAAATGTTTGACACAAGAAAATCTGTTTCCCGGCAGCTGTTAGGTATTCTAAGAGCATAGAGGCAACAATTTTCTAGCAAGAAGAGCTGTGAGATGACAACATCCAGACTGAGAGTAAGGACGATATATTGTGCCCAGGAAATTCATACCATCTGGAAAGATTGCAGAAGAAGGGGTCTGCAGTTGTCCTGCCTAGAGCATGACTAGACTGTCGAGCAAGCACTCTTACATCCAAGTCCATCATGCAGAAAAATTGCAACTCAGAGCAGGGCAAGGAGCCAGGTCAAGATTCATACAAGCAGGAGATGAACCATCCAACACAGACAGAGTCCGATGGCAGAGTTCAGGATCAGAGGAGAGCCCAGCTTTCAGAAAATAAGGGTAACTATAGCAGGGTCAGAGGCTAAATGTGCGAGTCAGTTTTTTTGCAAAATTCTTACTCAAGGGTAGAATCATACTCGTGAAGTTCTTTGCTCAGAACAAACTCTGCTTTTTTTTAAAATTTACATTATTTGCAGGGATAATTCTATACTATACCCCATAAGGGGCTGAGCCTGCCATTTCAGATAACAGCATCCCACCTTCTCAGAATCAAAGGGCAAACACTCCATACCCTGTCCTATTTCCTCCCAGTCAGCTGCAACTTTTTAAGTGTACATTGCTTGTTGTAGAGTTCTACAGAGTGGGTGGGCAGCCTGCCTACAATATTCATTTTGCAAAGGATGCCGCTCCACCTATTCCAGTATGAATTTCTCAATGCAACGATAATGGCTTAATTTGTGGGTGAAGTGGTTCATAAAGTAGTTTAGGGTGTTTCATGGAAAAGGAGAGAGAGGAAAGGCAAAAATGTTGCTTTTCTCTTTCATTTCTTATAAGCTAGTCCTTAATGATGGTAATTGTAAATTGAAACATGCTGGGCATTAGATAAGGAGCCATCTGGATCTAAATCACTCCTGACTTGGTCTCTCCCGGTCCAAACTTGGATAAGGAACTGATTCCTCTTCAACTCTCCCCACTTGCCTATCTCTGACCCCTCTCTGTTCTTTTGGCTGCCCACCTATCCCTTGTTGCTAGCTGCCTGGAAACTAATCAAGGAGAAAACCAACCTAGAAAGGAGAAATCTCCTGACAGTAAGAACAATTAATCAATGGAATGTCTTTCTTCCAGAAGTGGGGAGTGCTCCAACACTGGAGGTTTTTAAGAAGAGATTGCACAACCATTTCTTTGAAATGGAATAGGGTTTCCTGTTCTTGAGTAGGGGGTTGGACTAGACATGGCCCCCAAAGTCCCTTCCAACTCTGTTGTTATTCTGCCTCCATCCAGTACTACTCAATGCCAGCACACTGTGCATCACTTTTGCATCGCCGTTCTGACCAAGGCTTCTGAGACCGTAATTATGCACATGCTTATTTTAGAAACAAGTGTTGTTTTATTGCAATGCTGGGAATTATTTTCATTCCCAGCCAGTAATGAATTTCAAACAGTTCCTCGAGATAAGCACACACCTTTCTTTCCTGTGAAGTGCTGTCAATAACAGAAGTGTCAAATAAACGAACAAAAACCAACCAAGTACAAAGAGCTTCAAGAATGAGTCTGAACTGAATGAATGACTTTGCTTTCTGCAAAGGTTTCATCATCTTTGCCTGTCCTTTATACCTTATGGGAGGGGCAATCATCTCCCAGCCTTACTTCCGAATCACCACTTTTGTTTCAGCTGCTCTTGCCTTCTAGCAGCTCTGTGCACATGCGCACTGGGGACAGGCTCCTCTGGGTCCTCTGCCTCACTGCTGCCAGACTCTGGAGGCTCCACTCCCAGATGATCCTGACCCATGTCTGCATTGGATGCAGGACCCTCGTCCGAGTCCTCTCCAGACTCCCTGACTAATCCTCTTTCTTCCCCACTGTCCGATTCCACTGTTGTCTGCACAGGCTGCCGGCGAACCACAACATCACCTTCTTCTGCACTAATGCAACTGGACTGGGGCCTCTTTTGCACCTTGCCCATCACCTCCATGTGTGCACTGCCCTCTATTTATATCCCTCCCACAAATTTCTATTAGTACAGCAAAGGCATACACTGTGGCAAGGAAGCCAGGGCAGTAGGGACAGCTGCCCACTGTGAGGAAGCAGACAGCTCTAAATAGGGTGAGCCAAGTCTAGGCTGAGTGGGTGCACAACTTTCTTCATGTCACCATAGGGCAGTACAACAGCAGAAACTCTGAGGACCAATGACAAGTCCCTTTGTTCTGTGCACTGTGACTTTGAATGAATTTAAGCAAAAATTATTGTATTTCAGGAGAGAGAATCAGAGAGAATCAGAGAGAGAAGGAGAGAGATATTTGGAGACAATCTAGGAAACTAGGAGGAGGGGGCATAAAGGATTAATGTTGGCAGCCCTGAGTACAGGTAAGAAGAACTGGGTTGTTTTGACCTTTTGGCTCTTTGGGAAATGTGGAGGGCCAGGTTCCCTGGGGAAAATTTGCAATCAGATTTATTCTTGCAAGTGACCCAGAAATTCCAACAGCAAGCCATAGGAGGGGAAGAAGATAAGAATATCTCAACTTGGGTAAATGAGGGAATGAACCCATTAGTTAAAAATTCCTAGTCCAGAGGACCAATCAAAGTCAGAAGGAATGGTCTTCGGTGGAAACAGTATGCCTCAACCTTGGCAATTTTAGGATATGTGGACTTCAACTCCCAAAATTCTCCAGCCACCAGTTTCTAAAGGCTACCAGAAATTCTGGTAGAATCTCCCCTTCCCAAGAAATTTTGGAGTAGGAGTCACACCATAATTCATAAGATTCTTAAAAATAAAACCAGAGATGTTTCTTTTGGGTTTAATAGATAAAGAACTTTTTTTAAAATTTGAACTTTGAGGTTATACATGCTGACAGCAGCAAGAATATGAACAAAAATAGAAGGCTACTTTGATGAATGGATGGAAAAGTTGATGGAGTTAGCAGTCAATTTAGTCATCTCTGCTTGCACAATCACTACCTTTATTTAAATGTACCTTATAATATTCTGTTACCTTATTGAAAGGTAACAGAATCTTGCAAATCAGAAGGCATTTCTCTCTTTTCTTTCCTTTTCAAAAATATTAGAGGGGATTTTTTTTGAGATGCTTTCTCCACTCCAATTCCTTTTATGGGTTGAGACATCTCTTGTCTGAATGTCTATGGAAATTGTCAGTCATCCAGTTATGGTTATCCCAAAGGTGCTTTTTCAGGAGGCAACTGGATTTTCTGGTTTTTCTTTAAAGATGTTTTACTTCTCATCCAAGGAGCTTCTTTAACTCTGAAGTAGCTCCTTGGATTAGAAGCAAAACATCTTCAAAGAAAAACCAGAAAGTCCAGTTGCCTTTTGAAAAAGCACCTTTGGGACTCTTGTCTGAATATTGCCCTGATTGCAGCTATTCCTCCTGTCTCCCAAAGTCATTCCTGCAGCCCATTAGAGAAGCAATGAAAGAAGAAGATGTCCATTATATCTTGCTTGTAAACCTCTTGGAAGCATTGAGATAATTGCCCTTTAACACAGAAAGCTGGACTAGCTGATCCAATCCAGCAAGACTTTTTCCTTCTGTTTCTCGTGACTAATCAAGTGTAAAGCACTCACAGGAGGGATTTCTTCATCTTAAATGTATTTTCTCAACAGAGACTTTAATAAGTATGTACTTGTATGTGCATAAGTGAAGTGCAGCTCAAGTATTTATTTTGCCATAAAAAGACCACAGATTAATTTCCTAACCAGTACACTTCAAGCAAATTAAAAATGCATTTAAAAAATGACTGTGTGCATGATTTCCTCAGTTAGAAAAATGTTTGCATTTTTCTTTCTTTGATTTTATATTAAAATATATATCTTTGCGGGCAAAATTATATTTTGCAGAATCTTAAGATATAAATATAGAAAAAAAACAGGAAAAAATTTACCAAAACAATACCAACTAACATTAAACAAATAGCATAAACTTTAACCAAAACTGTTCAATGTAAATTGATTCCTTCCTTCCTTCCTTCCTTCCTTCCTTCCTTCCTTCCTTCCTTCCTTCCTTCCTTCCTTCCTTCCTTTAAAACCTACATTTCTGGTCAGATAAGGCATTCAAGGAAGCTATCATTTTTAAAAAATCAACAATTTGACACTAAATTGCCAATACTAAATTAGTAGTATAGCTGAAGTATGGTTGTACATACTTCTGAAAATCATTCAAAATTAAGTGTTTCAAACTTTGGAATGTGAGCACAAACGTTTATTAAATGTTTATTAAAGCAGCCATTCTTTTATCCATCTTCTGTGCAAGCCTGGGGAAAAAACTGCTTTAAGTATGACTGTCATGAGTTGACTCATAAAATCAGAGGCATCTTATTTGAGGCTCACACCAGTCTAAAAATTAGTGGCTGCTTTAATTAAATATATTAATTAATCTACTTTCTCATTTTATACACATATATACATACATAATGAGTATATATACATATATGTATATGTAGAAATACACACACACACACATACACCTCAAAACCACTTTGATTACTTCAGTTAGGAGGGGTTGAATAAGAAAGTAGCAGAATCTGCAGGGAAAAAGTCTTTTTTCTTCTTCCTCCACCCCGCACAATTCAACAGGTATCAGATGAAGAATCAAAGGGCCTTAGAAGCGGATGAAATTCTTAGGCAGGCTCAATAGGAAACAAGGATTCCTGAGATACCTTAAGCTAGTCCCATTCAGTGTTCAGAATTAATCCAGATTTCCAATCTACAGGCAGTAGATTTAATATTAGTCCCTCTGATCAGCCCATTCAATCACTATATTGAATATTGAAAAAAAAGCAAAACTCCAGAAGATATTAAAACCAGAAATGACAGCTGATTTTTTTACTGTTGCAGAACACAGGAATCAGACAGATTTCCCTAACCTGGCAGGCTCTCTCCAGAAAAGCTGAGTACAATGGAAAGAGTTGTTAAACCAATTTATCTGAACTGGAAGAGTATTTGGAAGCTTCAACACCTGCCCATCCCATTAGAGCTGACAGAGAGGGCATTCTTCAGATCTCATCTGCTAGATCAGGGGTGTCCAAATAGGACAACTTTAAGACTTATGGACTTCAACTCCCAGAATTCCCAGACATGGCTGGTGGGGAATTCTGGGAATTGAAGTCCAAAAGTTTTAAAATCGCCACATTTGGAATTTGCTAGAGGCTTACAATAGATGGCTCCCAGTAGGTAGGCCTTCTCTTCTGTAGTGGTGTGAAGCTGACTGGGAATAATGCAATTTAACCAATATTGAGTAAAAAGTGAGTAAAAATATTGGCTGAGGGGGTGGGATGGGGACATAATGGCTGATAACTATTAGACTAGAGGTGATATTCAGCAGGTTATGACTAGTTCTGGGGAACCAGTCGTGGAAATTTTGAGTAGTTCAGAGAACCAGCAAATACCACCTCTGAGTAGAGATTTTACAGTATCCTTCTTCTGCAATGCCCACCCGCCTACTACCGGCCCACAGAACCGGTAGTAAAACAATTTAAATCCCACCACTGTATTAGACTGAAAATGTTCAGGCAATCAGAAAATTTTAATGCTCCAGGTTGTTGAGAGTAAGGCAGCATACAATCTAAATAATAATAAGAAAAACAACAATTCCAGGACTGTTCTGAGGGTGTACTATGCATGTTCACATATGAAAGGAAGCAGCGACTTTGCTCTTTGTCACATGCCATTGTGGCACCTGAAACATGAAAGGAACTTCAGTGCAGATTTTGCCTGAGGCAAAACCGTAAACTGGAACAAAAACCCTCAAAACACAAGCATGTTCTTTCAAGCCCTCATTTACTTTAGAAATCAAATTGTAACCAATGTCTTAATCAGAAAGTCAAGAAACTTTCTTTTAAGAGAAAGAGGGGGTGTTCTTTATAATTTCCTGTTTGTAATTCTATAATACGTTCAAGATGTTTTAAGAACTAATAAAATTTTAAAATCAGTGGTGTTCAGTTGCAATAAGAATCTTCAATCTTGATTCATTTATTATATTCTATTCAAGACATGGAAAATTTATCTGGTCAAGAAATTATCAGCATCGGTAAATTTGGTTAAAATAGGTTAGTAGCAGACTTTCTAGTCTGTCATTAATTCAAGACAATGCACATCCTTGAATATTGGTGAACATAAAATACACATAGTTGTTAGATAAGAGTCAGTAAGATGTCTCAAGCGGGTAGCAACATTTCACTAGCTTTGGGCTTTGAAGATCAGCAGAATTAGTTTTTGGGCAGGACAATTTCATAGATACTACAGCTGTGTTATCAATGGATTTGGAAAAGAGTAAAGAAGCCTGATATAATTCAGGATCTTTCAAAGTGCATTCCATAGAACCTCAGAGTTCTACTACAGCTTTATCTTTTAATCAGGGTTCTGGGATCTTTTTTCTTAAACTAATTGATTCTGCAGCTTGACTAACCCCAATTTAGGAGACCAATAGTCCCATTTAACAATATCTGAACTTCCCAAAGTTCTATTAAGTGGGAAAGTATATTATTATGTCAATTTATATCATTTCTGTCAAACTATGGCACAATGCATGCACATTACGTATCTGCACTATCTGCAGTATTATGTCATTTGCATCATGTCACCATAATGCAAATGGTATAAATTGCTGGAAGTGAGATAAATTTAAATTAAATTAAATGTTATTTTAAGTATCTTATCCAGATTATTTTGGATACATTGGACTTGTTTATTAGTTCAGCAAGCATTTAAATATTTGCATGTGTTGAACGAGATTCCATTCAGGTGAGATATTATTGTTACCACATAGACATTTCCATGAAAGTTACCAGAAATCCATTCCAATGAAAGAGATGTGGCTTTAAAAACTCATTATTAGCACCCATAGTAGCCTTGAATCCACTTGATCTATTGGGGCCTTTTCAAATGACTGAAAGTTTCACAAGAATTGGAGTTACTACGAGGGCAATCCACAAAATAGATTACATTTTGCGATAGAAAAAAAACAAAGTGTAAGGAAAAAAAATTATTGTTAAAATTTTAGTACACTTGAAAGTGACACTTAAATACTACTTTTCAACATATTCACCGAACAAATTGAGGCACTTATTATAGCGGTGAACAAGCTTTGTAATTCCATTGTCATAAAATTCAGCCGCCTGAGATTTGAGCCAGTCAGTCACGCCTGCCCATGGTTCCGCGTTGTTGTCAAAGCACTGTGTTCTAAGCCAGGTCTTCATCCTCAGAAACAAGTGGTTGTCGCTTGGTGCAAGATCGGGGCTGTAGGGCGGATGAGGAAAAATCTCCCACTTGAAAGCATTCAGGACTTCTTGAGCGCGATTTGCTGTGTGTGGTTGGGCATTGTCATGCAAAAACAAAATTTTTGAGCTTAACTTTCCTCTACGCTTGTTCTGAATTGCTTTTCTTAGTTTTTGCAACGTTTCACAATACCTCAAAGAGTTTATTGTTGCACCATGTTCCAGAAAATCGATAAGAAGCACATCTTGCCTATTCCAAAAAACAGTCACCATAATCTTCCATGCAGAGAATGTTTGCAACATTTCTTGGAATTTGTGTGCCCCCACTCCATAGACTGCAATTTGGTCTCGCTGTTCACATGTTTGACCCAAGTCTCATCTCCAGTTACAATTCAATCAAGAAATGAATCTCCATCTTTGTCGTAAGAGTATAGAAATGTCAATGATGCGGCCATACACTGACTCTTGTGGTTTTCTGTCAGAATTTTTGGCACTCATCTTGCACAAAATTTGTGGTAGACTAGCTTTTGTGTAACAATTTCATGCAACAAACTGCGTGAAATTTGTGGAAAACTAAGCGAAAGTTCCGTTACTGTGAAATGGCAGTTTTCACGAATCTTGTCATCGACTTTTGTGACCAGTTCATCAGTCACAATGCTCAAACGTCCACTCTGCTGTTCATCATGAATGTTAGTTCGTCCATTTTTAAACGTAATGCACCATTGGCGCACTCCACTTTCAGTGATGATGTTGTCCCCGTACACTTCACACAGTTGCCAAAAAATTTCAATCGGTTTATGGTTTTTGCCTACAAAAACCTTATCACTGATCGCACCTCACAACCCGCGGGATTTTCAATTGCAGCACACATTTCAAACGTTTGCTGTGAAATAACGGGCAATGATACGAACCTCCCACTAGCACGACTAGATGCAGACTAAGTGGCGAACGCACAGACCAAAGATGGCCGTGCTAGCTCCACCCCTTCTTGCTACAGACAAAAACGTAATCTATTTTGTGGATAGCCCTCGTACATAAAATTGTTATGTCTTTGCTACTACAATTACAATAGAATACCCCAAATTACACTAAAATACCTTTGTTACGATAAAAAGCAGCTCCAAAATCATGATAATCCTATCCTCCCACCATAGACATGTAGTTAAATTGAGAATTATGTTAGTATGGAATGACATCTGTTCAAGTATGAATACTATTTGTGATAGCAACCTATTGGGAACTCTGATAAATGCTCCAACAACAGCTGGACAAAATGAGATTGGCAAATTTGGCTCAGATTCTTTCTAGATTATAAAATCATGAATATTTAGGGATTCCTTTGTTTTGTTTTGCTTCCTTTGAAAATGAGCTCATGCAGAGAGTTTCTTTTAATTAGTTCTCCTTACATTATGTTAGATGGCCGCTAGAGGTCCCTGTGTGCTGCATTCACAAGATGTTTGTGCTGTTGCTCTATCTCCTCTTCTATGAAGTAGACAAAAGCTGGATTACAGGCAAGGTGAAAGTCTATTGATTTGTGTCTGTACTCTGCAGAGCTATTCCATATGCTGCTGCAGTGAATAGAAGAGGCCTGCCAGTTCCTGAGGCTGCAAAACAGAAATAGCAAAAGGACGTGGCCTAATCATGGTGCTGCTCTTAGAGATGAATAATGATCCCCTCCCAAAAAAAATAGCAAGCAGGATTTCTTGTTCCTAGCTAGGACATTCCCTCCACAAATGCCACATGGGATTCATGAGCTGTAGTGAAACTGGATTATTCTACCATGCTTTTGGAAAGATAGAGTAGCTAAGAGGTTTAATAATAAGGTAAAGGTTCCCCTTGCACATACATGCTAGTCATTTCTGGCTCTAGGGGGAGGTGCTCATCTCCATTACAAAGCCAAAAAGCCAGCGCTATCCGAAGACGTCACCGTGTCGTGTGGCCGGTATGACGAAACATTGAAGGCGCATGGAACACTGTTACCTTCCCACCAAAGTGGTCCCTATTTTTCTCTTTGCATTTGTACATGCTTTGGAATGGCTAGGTTGGCAGAAGTTGGGACAAGTAACGGGAGCGCACTCTGTTATGCAGTGCTAGGGATTTGAACTGCCAAACTGCCAACCTTTCTAATTGACAAGCTCTGCGTCCCTATATATTGCCCCATCCATAGTCCTTTACAGCGTAGTGGTTTAAAATGTAAGCATTATTTGCATATTTCCTCCAACAATCTGACTCCTCATTTTGCGAGCCTGGGAAGGATGGAAAGCTGAGTTAACATTAATATTAAAGAATAATGTTGTTCCTTAGAATAAACAGAGATGCAGGCCTGACATCAACACATGACATGTTGGGACATTTAAGGAGATTAATGTGGTAGAATTAGCTCTTGGAGGTTTCTTGGCTTGGGCTTGTGGCCAGTGATATAGATCTAAGCATTGATCCTTTAAGTAGTCATCATCTTCTACCTTATGTATTTGGCAAGGCCAGGAGTTGAGAAGTAAGCGTGTATTTTCCTAGCGTTATCAGATGAGCTTGAAAAGGCAAGTCCCATCTCACAGAAAAGAGTTTTTGACCAAAAGCAACGTTGTGATGGTGTCAAGTAGAGGTGGTATTCAGCAGGTTCTGACCAGTTCTGGAGAATCAGTAGCGGAAATTTTGAGCAGTTCA
Organism: Laticauda colubrina; assembly: GCA_015471245.1. Classification (NCBI taxonomy): domain Eukaryota; kingdom Metazoa; phylum Chordata; class Lepidosauria; order Squamata; family Elapidae; genus Laticauda; species Laticauda colubrina. Next base: position 39,253,296 of record BLBF01000020.1, on the reverse strand, counting down.
GAGAACCAGCAAATGCCACCTCTGACTGGCCCCACCCCCATCTATTCTCTGCTTCCTGAGTCCCAGCTGACCAGCTGGGTCTTGTTTTTTTGTCCTGCACCGGAGAACAGAGCTATAAAGCAGGTTAGTGGGGTGGGGAGGGAATGGGGATTTTGCAGTATCCTTCCTCTGCCACACCAACCAAGCCACGCCACACCCACCAAGCCATGCCCACAGAACCAGTAGTAAAAATTTGTGATCCCACCACTGAAGGAAAGGTCGTAACATGGGGCAAAACAATGTCTCACATAAGAACAGAAATTTTGGACTCAATTGTGGTCATAAGTCAAGGACTAGCTGTATTGGACTGAAAATCTAGCTTAACCTTTTGCAAGATTGCAGTGAAGAGGCTATTTCAATTGGTACATCTGTGCTATAGTGGTGGGATTCAATTTTTTTTTACTATCGGTTCTGTGGTCGTGGCTTGGAGGGCGTGGCAGTGGAAGGTTACTGCAAAATCCCATTCCCTCCCCACCCCCATTTAACTTGCTTTTTCGTTCTGTTCTCCTGTGTGGAAACAAGACCCAGCTGATCGGCTGGGACTTGGGAGGCAGAGAATAGATGGGGGCATGGCCAGTCAGAGGTGGTATTGGCTGGTTCTCTGAACTACTCAAAATTTTTGCTACCGGTTCTCCAGAACCAGTCAGAACCTACTAAACACCACCTCTGCTGTGCTATCATGTTACCATAAGAACTTTGCAAAACTACTTATAGTAGGATTTCACTTTCTGTACCACTGCAAAAAGGAGTTTAGTTTTCAACATGTGATGAATCCAGCAAAATCCACCTGTAAAATTGGGTAAAATTGGGCAGTTTTGTGAACTATGTGAATTTTATACCAAAATTCTGGAACCAAGAATGGCATCCCTTCATGTCAAAGGGATTGAACTAACTCCAGTTGCAATCTAGCCCAGAGTTAATTGGTCAAAAGGTTGAAAAGGCTCCTAGATGTATTGTTTCAACAGTTGTTTCAGATTATGCGCAGGTACTTTGCAAGCGTAATGAGTCGCTCTTTTACATTCATTTCTGTAGACAGTATTCATGTCTGCAAGTCTCTGTGAAGGTTTTCTGGATGGATTTTGACAAATGTAGAATGGCATTTCTGCTATTAGTTTCCTAAGTAAGGGTGGTGAGGTGAATTACTGTGATTACACTGAGCATATTAGAGTAACTGGAAGAAAGAGAATAAGTTGATAAAGCTCCTTTAGAGATAAAAATATGAAGCCTATATTCATTAACTAAGAAAGGGGTCTTTACGGCAGGTCATGAAGGAAGAGGCAAGCAGAATGTGGAAAGGAAGTGGGAAAATTGATACAAATTGGGGTAGCTGGCTACTAGTCAGGGCAAGGTAGAAGGAACATGTGATGATCGGAATGAAATATTTGTACTTGATGCTCAACTGATTTCCAGGCATAACCTGAAGTGTTGATATTAACCTTCAAGCCCTAAAGATCTTAAGGCTTATTTGAAAATCTTCTGATATGCTTCTTCTTGGGCCACTGATATGCTTCTTCTTGGTGTTTTTCAGGTTGAAAAACACACTTGCGATTTGCATTTGGCTGAATACCACCTCTTTAAGAAAAAAAAAATTAAAAGAAAAATATTGCCATAATACATCTCAAGGCTAGGCTTTTAATGGTTAAACAATGTTTGTATTAGGTTTTTAAATATTTTACTTTTATTTGAATTTTGTTCCATTTTTAGTCATGAATAGAATGGTAGGGCATGTGTGCATGTGGCTACAAACACACACACTTATACACATACATATACAGTCCATAAATTATATAGAGATGAGAGAGAGAGAGAGAGAGAGAGAGATCAGAATTCCCCGACCTTTTCAGTTTTGCAGACCAGCAGGGGGGAAGAAGGGATAGTTGTGTGTGAATGGCGTGCCAGTTTGTGAGTTTGCACGCATGTGCACACCTGCTGTTCGCACAAGTGAGGATGCACATACATTGTCCGCCACTTCCATGGCTGGGTTTTGAATGGCTCAAGCCTTGGAAGTGGGCCATAGACCCAGGAATTGTGGACTCCCTGATATAGATAGATGATGATGATAGCTAGCTAGATGACAAAAAAAAAAGATGATAGATAGATAGATAGACAGACAGACAGACATAAAAGAGATAAACAGATGATAGATTGATGACAGATAGATAGATAGATAGATAGATAGATAGATAGATAGATAGATAGA
>BLBF01000020.1:39240438-39251047 GCA_015471245.1 Laticauda colubrina | reverse complement strand
AGATAGATAGATAGATAGATAGATAGATAGATAGATAGATAGATAGATAGATAGATAGATAAGAGAGAGACAGATGATAAATAGATGATAGATAGATGGACAGGTAGATAGATAATAACTAACTAACTGAAAGTGGTTGCTCAAATACTTGGATTTGAAGCCAGCAAATGACTGAATGCAAGCAGAGTGCAAAGATAGTTGACTTACACAGGAAGCCAGAATGAATGACCAGGAAGGATCACTATTACCTAGAAATAAAAAATGCAGCTGAGAGCAAAGGCAAGAATGAGCAGATAAGCACAAAGAAGATAGAAATGTGACACTAACAGATGAAAACCCTTGGTGGAAAAAGAACACAAAATTCTGTGGCCTTTTTCTGCCCTGAAATGTTTTTGATTTTTTTAATGATATGAATCTCTCCTGGGGGATTGGAGGAGCTACATGATGGAGAAGAAGTTCATAATTATGTATAGCTGAAAAGTGCCTTTATGAGAAGAAACTGAGAATGACCATGTATTGAAGAATATTTGCAGTTTAAAGCCCATGTCACAGTGAACCAATGGATGCAAAGAGGATGTAAAACGGACAAAAAACCTTGCCATCCATTTGAAAACGCGATGTACTCACTGCCTCCGTTTGGCTTCCTCTCTATCCGTCCAGCATCCGTTTACTGACGTTTCATCTGCTCCAAAAGTTTTGGGCTGCCCAAAACTTTTGCGCGGAAAATGTATCCAGTTCATCCGTTCTACATCCGCTACGCATCCGCTACGCATCCGCTATGCATCCGTTACGCATCCGTTACGCATCCACTATATCCGCCAGGCATCCGCTCCGCATCCGCGCAACTTGCATCCGCTCGGATGCAGGGAGGAAGCGGAACGGACACAGAACAGATGCAGAACGGATGCAGAATGGATGCCAAGCGGAAACAAAGCGTTTAAAATGGAAAAAACGTTCGCAGAGGGGACCTATCTCGGATATTAAGGATGTCTGCAGGATGCCTAGAGGATGCCTAGAGGATGCAAAGGGACACCTACACTGCCTATAAAAAGGGGGAGCAACTCGGCTGCATCTCACTTTCAGAACAGCAGCCAAGCTGTGCAGACCTCTGCAGCCTTCATCTGACTCTTCCTCTTCCACAGCATCCAGTCATGTCCACCGTGGATTGTGACAAAGTCCTTTCGGCAGCCACCATCCTTCTGCAACAGTGCGAAACCATCTACAGGCTCTGTGAACTCTACGACGGGAAGAAAAGGAGGCACCCAAAAAAAGTCTGGGTTCAAAGATGGTTCGCCAGAAGAGCAGAGGACGGACTGTACAACAAGCTGATGGTGGAGCTCAGGAGCGAAGACACTCGGGCGTTCCAGAACTTCATGAGGATGCCTCCAGCCATGTTTGACGAAGTTGTGCAGCGCCTGACACCCAGGTTGACCAAGACAAGCACCAACTTCCCGCCAAGCCTGGAACCTGGGCTCAAGGTGGCACTAACTCTGTGCCACCTGGCCTCAGGGACCACCTACAGGAGCATGCAGTACGGCTGGAGGGTGCCACCCAGCACCATCAGCAAAGTGGTCAGAAAAGTGGTGCAGGCCATCATCGAAGAATACCTGCAGGAGCTCCTCCAGTGGCCCTCCACTGAAGAAGGATGGAAGAAAGTTACAGAGCAGTGGTATCAGAAGTGGAACTTCCCCCACACCGTTGGAGCCATAGATGGCAAGCACGTGGCCTGCAAAGCGCCAGCCAAGTCGGGGTCCACTTATCACAACTACAAGGGCTTCTTCAGCATCATCCTCTTCGCCATGGTCGATGCTGACTACAAGTTCATGTACATCGATGCTTCAGGCAACGGCTCATCTTCAGATGCCCAGGTATACAATGCCAGTCATCTCAAGGAGGGGCTGGAATACAACCTCATGGTGGGCTTCCCAGATCCAGACCTGCTGCCCAACGTCAAGCAAGATGTGCCCGACTTCATCGTGGGGGATGATGCCTTCTTCCTCACAACCTACCTCATGAAGCCCTACACCTCCAAATTCTTCACCTGTGAAGAGAGGATCTTCAACTACAGGCTGTTCAGGGCAAGATGGGTGGTGGAGAACGCCTTTGGCGTTCCTGGCCAACAGGTTCCAGGTACTTCTCACCACCATGCAGCATAGCCCAGAGACCATGAGGAGGATCGTGGAAGCTTGCTGCATCCTGCAAAATCTCATGCGCACCCGCTACCCAGTCTTGCAGAACAGGCTTGTGGACCATGAACAAGGCAATGGGAACATGGAGCCTGGGGAATGGAGGCAAGGGCAAAACCTGATCGACACTGAGGATGTGCAAGGCCCCAACAGAGCCTCACGTGAGGCGAAGAAGCAGCGCAACCTCCTGAAACACTGGTGCAACTCCCCAGCTGGAGCAGTGGAGTGGCAAGACAGGATGGTAAATGCTTAATGGATGGTTCCTTCAGACTGTCTCATCACACGGATGAGATTTGGCCATGTATGTTTGGTTGGCCTACAATGAACAGGGCGTTTAATAAAGAGTTGTGTTTCTGTTGACATGTGTGGATGATTGATTATATCCTTATTGATAATAAAGGGCCATAGGTGTGGCACCTGGGAGGATGGACCATACAGTCCCACTATGCTTGCACTGGAGGTTTATCTATCCCACTGCTATCCTAACCCATCCCACAGCTATTATCCATCCCACAGGTATCCTAACCCATTCCAAAGCTATCCTTACCCATCCCACAAGCAAGCAAAGGCTTAAACCATTTCTAAAAGTTTCCAGCAAGACTTTATTAAAAAAAAGAAATGAAGCAAGTGTGTGAATCAAAAATAGACTTTATTAACAACAAGCTATAAGACAAAAATTAGTCTCTGGCACTCCTCTTGGTCGCTCAGTCTCAGGGGTGAAGGGTGCAGGTGCTGTGGAGGTGGCTGGTGCTGGAGTGCTTGTCATCAGCTCCTCCAGAAGCAGAAGCAGCAGAAGCCCCAGCCCCAGAAGAGCGAGCCCATGCTGCAGAAGCCCCAGCAAAACCAGAGTGAGGGCCAGGGGGCAGGATGGTAGCCCTGTCCCTCTTGCCAGGGCTGGCAGCAGATGGCTGAGGCTTGCTGTGCTTCCGCATGGTTGTGGGGTTGCTGGCTGGCAGGGAGGCTGGCAGGAACCAAGGCTGGCAGCAAGGCTGGCAGGGAGGCTGGCACCAAGGCTGGCAGGCAGGCTTGCAGGCAGACATGCAGGCAGGGCAGGCAAGGCAGCCAATCCTTCCGGCAGCAGGTCTTTCCTCTGAATGGCGACCTGCTTCCGAGCTGCTTCCGCTATATCCGCGGGGCTGACGCAATGCATCCTCCCTGCATGCGCAATTAACGCCAGGCATCCGCTAGGCTTCCGCTGTGCATCCGCTTCATCCGCTGTGCATCCGCTCTGCATCCGCTTCATCCGTTCTGCATCCGCTTTGCTGAGGCCCCCCGGAAGCCCTGCGGATGTGCCACCTGCTCCCATCCGCTTCCATCCGCTGGGCTTCCGTTCCACATCCGCTTTGCATCTGCCCTGCGTCCCCCATGAGTCTGTGTTATCCGCTCCAGTTATGCAAATTTTTTCCCCTTTTGAGAGCGGATAACAACGGATGGAACATTTTGCTCATCCGCTATGTCCTTTTTGCATCTGTTGGGCAGTGTGACATGGGCTTAAGCTAGGACTATCACATCTAAGCTACAGATTTAAAGCTTTATATATCTCCTTGCTGCCATCTGATCATTATTTGGGAGTCTTACTTCAGGTTCCTCTACCTCAGGGCTGTTAATTTCATGGCCCGCAGGTCAGATGAATCATGTGCTGGCCACGCCGACGCCCGGTTTAGCAAAGGAGGGAAAGTCACGATATGTCACATGACGATGCCCTGATGACACAAGTTTGACATCCCTGAACTACATAGACCAGATAACTGATGATTTAGCTCTATAGTTGCGCATATGAAATAGTTTATGTAAGCCCAGAAGCATTTGGCAAGAAGAAAAGAGGCCTCCAGTTCAGAATCAAGTTGTCTCAAATTTCTGTGCTGTATGTAAGAATTTGGTTTTAAAACAGAACCTCGACCCAGTTCTAAAGTGCCCTTCACATAAAAAATCCTGAGAGGTCAGAAACCTATATAACCATAAAGCAGAGGTGGTATTCACCCAGTTCTGAAAGGTTCTGGAGAACCGGTAGCAGAAATTTTGAGTAGTTCGGAGAACCGGCAAATATCACCTCTGACTGGCTCCACCCCATCTATTCTCTGCTTCCCAAATCCCAGCTGATTGGCTGGGTCTTCTTTTGTTGCCCTGCACAGGAGAACGGAGCTGGAAAGCAGGTTAGTGGGGTGGGGAGGGAATGGGGATTTTGCAGTATCCTCCTCCTGCCATGCCCACCAAGCCACACCCACAGAACCGGCAGTAAAACAATTTGAATACCACCACTGCTATAAAACCATTTTTTGCACAGTATAGTTTTGTCGTTCTTTTGACGCATATTCCAAAATATTTTTTTTTAAATGTTTAGTGTGAGACTTTTCAAAGACAACATTTCAGGAGAGTAAAATGACATCTTCCTTCCATTCCAACCCCGGCTTCGTTGCTGTATCCGTTATCTAGCTGAAGGTGATATATGTTCTGACCCAAGCCTTGTTCCAAGCAAACCAAAACCAAACAGAGATAAAAGCAAAAGCTTTTTAATGCTTCTCTGTGAATTCTGTTCATTCACAGTAAAAACACTATTAAAACTAATTGTCCCAGATAAGAACAAGCCTTGCCAAGACTGTGCAAGACTGCCAAGAACACTAGATTAAATTGCAAGGAAATATTCAAAACCAAAAGTCTCCAAACATAAACCAGGATAGTCCGAACTTCTACAAGACTTGAAGTGCAAGAACTTCTTTGCTTCCTGCAAGGAATCCTATCTTTGAGGGCTGACTTTTATCCTTAAGGGAGGGTCCATCATCTTGCATCCTTACTCCTGAGTCGCCCATGCTGCTGCAGCTGCTCTTTCCTTCAAGCAGCCCTCTGTGCATGCGCAGTAGGCATGGCTCAGGCTCCTTGGAGTCCTCTCAATCACTGCTGCCAGCCTCCATAAGCTCCGAAGGCAGCACTCCACTCTTTGACAGTCCTGGCCCCATCACACGCAGGCCCCTCATCTGAGTCCTCGCTCTCCGAGATCTCAGTCATCCACACCTGCTGCCGGCAAACCACAACAACATGTGGCAGAATGAGAGAAGATGAAGCAGGAAAGATTTGTCCCCCTTCCCACCCCACTTCAGCCCTCACTACTCCATCACACAATCAATTAGGCTATTTTGTGGACGTGGGCTTAGCCGTCTTCCAGGAGAACGTTAGACCTGTGTTCAAAATAGCCCAACTGATTGGCCACTGGGACAGAATGTTTCTGGCTGACAACATATTAGCTGGGCAACTTGAAAGATAGTTGTCTCAAGCCCTTGCCTACACTTGCATTCCTACCTCATGAGACATTAAACACAGTGATTCATGGTGGGTTTTCCTATTAACAGATGAAGCTTGGTAGGAGAGAAAGGAAAGCAAATGAAACCAGCAATTGCTTTCCTTATCTTGGTCTTCACCCAAAACAGAACCACTCACTGGCCTTGTGACTAAGGCAGCTTAAAAGCTGTGGGAGACCCACCACTTATATGTATATTAGCATGTTCTGCTGATTCAAGGACTGGATGGGTACACCTTAAGGTAGCCATGAGAAAATGGCCTTTGGTGGGGATAAAAAATTTACCTCTTAGCTTCAGCTTTGCTAGATGTGACATGCTTCATATGAAATTATTAATATAACTTTTTCTTCTTTTAGTTCTGCAAGGATCATTGGTTTCCATCAGCCCTTGGTTTTATTATTTACCATATTTATGTAGTACTTCTCACAACAAGTGCAAGATTCTCTGCATATTGTTTCCTAACAGCAATCCTTGAAGATAAGTTAGGTTTAGAGACAATGGCTGATTTGTGCAACATGCCAAATTATTATTTAATTATGGTTTATTGTATAAACCATTAATTGATTTCACAAGTTATATAATGTTATAAATCAGTTTATAAATCATGAGCCTGGGTTTACACGTACCTTTTCCATACAGTGTCTCAGTTCTTCTGTTCAATTAATAATGAAGAGTATGATGAAACTGAGCAACAGGTATGATGGGTTTGTAATTCAAACAGGTGCATCAATGCTTAAGAAAACATTCTTCACATTTCCTTTTCATTACACTGTCCCCTCTTACACTAGTAACTGACATGTCACAATTGGCCAATATATGTTTTGTTTAATCACAAAAAAAATAGCATCTACACAACTAGTAAGTATTCATATCTGGCAGAAGAAAGATAATTACATCTTTTAAGAGGTCTCTAAGATCAATCCTTCTTTCTAGTCTCAAAGTGATAGTTATATTCATGGTCATCGACTAACCTTAAGATGTGCATTTATTGAAGCTAGTTTAGCCTTCTTTCCTAGGTCTGAACGTATAAACCCCAATGTTTCCTTAATGAAGCTTAACACAGTTGGCAAATATTTCACTCATAAATCTGTCATTTACCAACAAATTGGCCCAATAAACATTGACTCAGTGAAAAACCCTGATAATGAAAGCTTTCTTCATGAGGAATAATGGACAGATTGTCTTTTTTAATCTGTTCCTTTTATCTACATGATTGCAAGTGTCAATAAATCTACTTGCACAAAGTCTGAATAATACCATAGGATACTATATGCTTCCCTGGTTGTTTTATACAGATTTCTTTGTGACTAGGGAACTGCGTTTGATATATACAAAATAATATCCAATCCATGCATGTATTTGTTACTGAAAGTCATAAAAAAGTCGGGATGGCAATTATGACTATGTGACAAAGTCTTTCTCCTTTTAATGTATGTCCTAGGGATGACATACTTAAAAAGGGGCTTGAGGTCCATTCACAGGGTCAGGACTATCATCCTGATTTTTTTAACTGCCCTCGCTCATACATATTCCTTTCACAGCTTTGCAAAATTAGATTTATCAATCTGAACCAGTGGTGGTATGCTACCGGTTCACCCGGTTCAGCTGAACTGGTAGTAAAAAAAGCCTCGATAATCAGCTGAAAGGAGGGAAAAATCAGCTGAGAGGAGAAAGAAGAGTAGGATCAGCCCTCCCACCTGCCCATGTGCTTTTCTCTTCTTTATCCCCTCAGATGATTGGTGTGAGGAAAGTTGTGTGGGTGCATTAGATGCATGTATGCTAGGTGTGTGCGCACAATCACTGAACCGGTAATGGAACAGGTAGGATCCCACTGCTGGTCTGAACACTAATACAAGTAGTCCTTGACTTATAACAGTTCATTTAGTGACTGTTCAAAGTTACAGTAGCATTGAAATAAGTGAATTATGATTGTTTTTTATACTTATGACCACTGTAGCATCCCTATGGTAATGCAATCAAAATTCGGACTCTTGGCAACTGGTCCATATTTATGACGATTGCAGTGTCCTAAGGTCATGTGACCACCTTTTGTGACCTTCTTACAGGCAAAGTCAATGGGCAAGCCAGATTTGCTTAAACACTGTGGCAAGAAAGGTTGTAAAATGGAGCAAAATTCACTTACAGGACTTAGCCCCAGAAAATTGGGGCTCACTTGTGGTCATACATCAAGGACTACCAGTAATACAAATGAAAGTATTTCATGATTAAGTTTTTGTAGACAGGGAGCAATAACTCCAAAACATTAATACGCAAAATCCTGGAACTGGGAACAGATAGAATTATTGGAAAAGTGACCATAATCAGGCATCTCTTGTTACAGTTTTGGCAAATGTTGTACTTTTTTGATGGCAACGATTTTGGGTGATAATATAAATTATGATATTTTATAGTCAAATGTCAGAAAGGCAAAGGAATGGAAAAGATCCTAAGTGGTGGGGAGTGAGAGTGGATGGATAGAAAGAAAAAAAAGGAATATGTAAACATTAAGCATTGGAATTTAGAGGAAAAAACAACAACGTAAAGGCCACTAATGGGTTTGTGTGGATGTGGGTGGCTTTAATATTTTTCTAAGTCTTTAATTGAAGCCGGCTTGATAGAGATTGTGTTGAATGATGATGGCAAAAGTTGTCCAAATGTTAAACAAAACTTATTTGGACTAGAAGACCTCCAAAGTACCTTCCCACTTTCTTATTCTGTTGATTATTTATTATATTCTGAAATCACCTCTGACTTGCAGTTGGGCAGCACCTACATAGAATTAAATAATTAAACAAACAAACAAATAAATAACTCAATTAAGAGAGTTAAAACTTATGTTTCTGGGATATCTTTCAGCTTAATTTGCAACCCTATTCATCAATAAATTAACACCAGTAAGTTGACTGGGGGGGGGGGGTCTGTCCAGTTACACATTTGAAGCTAAATTGTAACATGTGCATTGCATCTTTGAGGAATAATAGTTGAAATAGAATATGGTATGAGACCAGAATAGAAACCCAGTAACTGAACTGGAGGATTAAAAAATGAAGCACATGCTCCAGTTCTTCAACCTTAAAAGAAGATGACGAGGAATTTTAAATATGGAATGATCTGGAGATAATTTGAAAAAAACCAAGGACTTAGCAGTTGTAATGTTAATGCCTACCCTAACTCCGTTTCCCAGGCCGTGAACTTGAGTTTTTACTGCTATACACAGAAACACGGTGAAGTCACTTTCATTTTAAAAGCGGTAATATGCACATGTGAGTCAAAATTACACCAAGAACCTCAAAAGAAGCTTGGATTATGTGTCGGTCTGAGTTGTGCGAAGGCTGGGATAAGTCATATTCTTTTGCTATTCTCTATGGAAATGAATTCTTCATGCACTCTTGAACAAAACTGCAGAAAGAGGCTTTCAGAATTTCGTAATGGGTGCAGTGCTTCTTGGCCTCTTGGTTAAATCAAGTCTAACAATATAACAGCCAAATCAGAACATTGAACATGACAGTTTTGTGAAAGTTAATGAAGTTTCTTATCCTTGTTCTGAATGTACAAGGAAGATTTTTTTTTTTTTATGTTAGAAAAAGTTTCTTATCTAAGGAATTATCCTCCATTTTGAACACAAGCTTCATTTTCAGATGTTTCCAGCACACTGTATCAGAAAGCAAGTACTTTAGCACACCGAAAAAGATCTTGATGTGGCTTCATACCTACATGTAGAGCATCAACAGAAAATTGGTCATTCTTTATACGTCATAGTCTCATCCTCTGCTAAGTGAAAATTGCAAATTAAAAAAGGATCGGAGAAAGTTTATTTGTCCAAGGAACCAGAAATGGACAGTTAAACAAAATTATAATTAATATTGTATTGTAAAACAAGTTACAAGGAAACAAATGGAAATAGAATGAGGACATACAGGAGGTCCTTGACTTTCAACCATAATTGGGACTAGAACTCCATTTGCTAGGTGATGTGTGTCTTTAGTAAGTCATCCTGTGACTGTGACAGATTTTAAAACCTTTTTTGCCATGGTCATTTAAACAAATCATATGATTACTAAGTGAATCTGGTTTTCCCCATTGACTTTACATGTTCGAAGGTGATTGGGAAGGTCGCAAATAGTGATTGTACTACTGGGACGCTCTCATAAATACATGTTAGTGGCCCAGCACCCAAACTGCAATCGCATGACCATGGGGATGCTGCAACAGTCATAAGTGTGAGGACTGGTCATAAATCACTTTTGTCCACCACTTTAGAGTGCTGAATTTAGAAAACGGTCTCTAAATTAATGACTGTAAGTCAAGGACTATTTCTGTAACATATTGCTGATATGAAGACATGAATAATATAATTTTGAGGAAAAAAAATTAGAGTTAAGGTCTGTAGGAGCAGAGCTGTCATGTGGGCCTTTTATAATTCAAAACTGCACAGGCAGTTATGGGAACACTCATGTTTGCTCATGTTATATCATTCATCTGCAAGCTGCTCTGATTTTCAGTAGGCTTCCAAACCCAATTCTAGGTCCTGGTTATGACTTATTAGCTCAGTGCTCATGCTTCGCTATGAAACTATATGGTCAGGCTTAGATTTTGTGGAAGAAAATAAAGGGGTTAAAAATGTGCCTCTGCCTACAAGCATCCGTCGGTATTCATCTGGCTAGCATTCTGTCAGTATGTAAGAGAGTTGAGGTCTGTTTAGAAAGTGAAACAGTATTTATGTGAGCAAGAAGGAGACAGCAAGGAGCCTGGGTGTGGCTTAGTCCAACTGTTCTGTACTAAAGCTACTTGCTGCTGTGAAACTAAAACTGAAATGGAAACTCCTCTCCTCTGCTTGTGTTTTGCATTTGGAACAGATTTATTTTCAGGTGGGGAGGGGGAGTAGAACTCCTTAGTATCAGAGCGTGTTTATAATAATATATGAAATACTAATGCTCTTATGATCATTTCAAAAAAATCCTTTCTTAGTGCGCACCAAGAAGCCAAGAGGAACATACGTGCCAAATTTCAAGTTTGTAGGCTTTATGGTTCTGGAGATTTTGTGATGATGTATGAGTGGTATTTTGCAGATAGATAGATAGATAGATAGATAGATAGATAGATAGATAGATAGATAGATAGATAGATAGA
>BLBF01000020.1:39210279-39227094 GCA_015471245.1 Laticauda colubrina | reverse complement strand
TATATATATATATATATATATATATATATATATATATATATATATATTAGCATTCTAGAACCTTTGTGAGCTAATTATCTTCAAACTATTTTTGCTTTTCTTTTGATCATCTCATTTTTATTTTATTCCACATAGCTTATCTAACAATAGATCTTACCTCCAAAATATGCTACCGAGAAACCTCGGTTGGCTGTATTTCTGTCAGTGTGAAGGACCAACAGCAAGTTGTTTCTACTGGATATAATTGGAGATAGCATTTCTCTCCCACACCACTTTCCTAGTAGAGATGCCTTCTCAGTACCTCCATCAAACACAGCCAAATGGTCATAGTCGCAACCATCTGTCAGGCTGTTCTGTCCCTCGAGATCCAGGTCCAGGAAGAAAACTTTGATTCGATAACCTTGTGGCAGCTGGATGGTCCATCGACACTTGATATTATTGGGGTAAGAGTGTGGATATTGAGGACTGGAGAAATTTCCTTTGACAGCGGTATATACCTCCTGACATGCACCTGGTTGCAAGGAAAAAAACAAATGAAATACAATGGCAAGCAACAAAAACATTCATTTTATTGTGTAGGACCACCTAGAATTCTTTTCTTCAAACTTCTTTACTTCAACACATTTTTAAATATTTTTCTCTCTGCTCAGACTTGGTTTGAAGCTATGACATAAGGGATACAAATAATAAACCATTAAATTGGTGGCCTAACCTAAAAATAGCTAGAATTGGAAAATGAGTAGCTGATAGTAGGAAGCAGCTACTGTATCTAAGTCTACCATTGTCAGAAGCCAATGTCATGAGAATTTTATATTGCAGTTTGGTTTAACATTGTCAGTCATTCAAGACAGACCATATTAGGAAACCAAAGTCATGCATGCTGATATTCCAGTACAGAACATAATCTTGCAAGTGTGATTGCATTTCCTCCCCCCAACTTATCTTCTTGTTAACTAGGGAGGGTCTTGTCTAAGACAAGTTACAGTTTTGGCCCAGATTCAGATTTCTTTTATCTAACTGTCTCAAAGATACTTTTCTAAAAGGCAAGTGGATTTTCTTGGTTTTTTTCTTTGAAAATGTTTCACTTCTCATCCAAGAAGTTTATTCAGTTCTTCAGGGATGAGATAGTCTTCAGTTTCATGTTTCCTCACCACCATCCCTATTCAAATGCTTTTCTTCAGCTTGTCTCGTAATTTTCATGCTCCTAGGATTTTTATTCATATTTTTTGTGGTCAAGATATCTTCTGAATATGTGCCACATATGCTAAGCTGGTCTAAAGCTTAGGTTCTCCAGAATATAGCAAATAATGTGGCAGTACATTCAGAAAAAAATATTCAGCAAATTAAAACGATAACTTTATCAGTTGTAAATAAATAGTAGAATTAATGTCATATGTACTCTTAGCATTGGGGGAGTCCTTCTATTAACAAAACACAGAAAGTTTAAGATTCATTAGGAAGGCTTTACTTTATTTGTTGACTTTAGAATAGTCAACAGCTATTCATTAGAATAATGAAGCTTTCTCTTTCTATGTAGGTAGAATCTCATATTTTGAGCAAAGAATAGTGGATATCTATCATTGGACTCAGTCATAAGAAAAATGAGATAATTTTTAAAAAGCTAAAAACTGAAAAAAGTTACACAAGGTTAAAAAACATTTAAAAATGTATTTAAAAATACATTCTTTTAAAAAAGTGTGTGTGTGTGTGTGTGTGTGTGCATATACTTATATACACACACACAAGGTTATATTAACTTCTTGTAAAATACTGTACATATTTGGAAATATGTATAAAATAAAATAAAAAAATATTTTGTGTTATTTTTCAAGAAGGTTCCAAAAGTCATTTAATCATTTCATATCATAATGTTGATATGTGATAAATATTAATCTTTGTACCATACCTGAAAAAAAATATGCCTTGAAGCCTTTGTTAGCAATGTTAAAATCTGATTTGAATACAACTAACAGTTCATGTGCAGAAGATACCACCTCTGGAGGTTTTGTGTTTCCACAGTAGTAACTGAGAAGTGTATCTTCCATTGTGGGCCCATCAAAGATGGCCACATAGTCAAAATTACACTGCTCACTCTGTTCCATCTGGAAGTCAACAAAAATCAGTTTGATGATAGAATTGGATGTTCCCTGGATGACCCAGTGGCACTCAGCATTGTTGGGATAACTCTCTGGGTAATCAGGGCTTGTGATTGATCCAGACAATCCTGTGAGCACACCCCCACAAACATCTGGAAGCAAGAAAGTACAATATGTATTAAAATAAGACACAGAAATAGAAATAAGGAAAGTTCCTATGTGGATTCAAGGTGCATTCCTCTGCATTACAGAAAATAATCCTAACCATTGTCCAGATTATGACTGAATAAAAGAGAACATATGTACAATAGCTCAGTGTTAAACTAATAACCCCAAGTGCAGCCTGGCTAAAATAATTTCCTATTTTCAGATTGTTTACTCTGGAGTAGTCATATTGAAACCAATATGCTTTCCTTCACTGATGGTTTGGAGATTATAGTTTCAATTGTTGGGTCAATTCTGCTTTCAATTACAGCAAGATAATAAGGTAGAAGTAATAAAAGTACATTGGGAGGGAGAGCAGGATAAACCCTGAAACCTTTTCCTTCTGCTGTTGGCTGCTAAGTGGGGGGAAAAGGTGTGTGATTTCTGGATCTTTTGGATCAATGTTCACGAAACACCTTTGAGAAAAATGAATGGATATATTCGTGTGTTTGTGTGCACTTTGAGTGCACTATTTAAAAAAAATAATTAAGACTTTGCATTTTGCATTATACTATCTGATGATCCCACAATGCCATTTTTAAAGCTTTAATATAGAATGGTAACTGATTTTGAGGGAAGTTTGAGCAACGTTTTTGAAGCAGTTTTAACTCCAAAAATGATTGGCAAGTTCCAGAAACAGTTCCTGTTCAGCTATAAAATTGATGAAGTTATTTTTGCTATTTTCATGCTAGGGTGAGGATTTCAGAGTAGGTTTGCTGCCTGAGCAGTTCAAAATAGCTAATATACATCATGAAACTTTAATAAAATGTAATATTACATTTATTTATTAAATTATATCCTGCCCTTTATTCAAGAGCTCATCATTCTCTTTACGCCCCAACTGTTCTACAGAAGAGGTTGAGCTGTGAGAGACTGGTTCAAAGACACCCAGACAGCTTCTGTGACTGAAGGTGGATTTGAACTTGGTCCTCTCAAGTCCAACATTTAAGTTGTGAACAACACTGGTAGAGAATGAACAATACTTAAATATGGATATTCTGAAATATATGGCATATGTGGCATTAATATTCTTACATACAATCTCTTTAACAGAGTTATTTGTAGAATTCAGAGGAAAAGTACAAATATTTTAATGTATTTGTATTCCACTTTATTATTTTTACAAATGACTCAAGGAGGTGAACATATCCAACGCACTTCTCTTATTTTCCCCACAGCAACAATCCTGTGAGGTGGGTTGGGCTGGAAGAGAGTAACTGGCCCAGCTGGCTTTCACGGTTAAGACAGGATTTGAACTCACAGTCTCCCACTTTCTAGCCTGGTTCCTTAACTACTAGATAAACTGACTTGGAATAATTTTGACTACTTAAGTTATCTCTATCCTCCATAAAGTTGAATGGAATACACTGCTAAATTACATGTTGTTGATTTCAAGAAAAATATAAATATCTAAGTCTGAAAAAGATGGCAGGTTGCTTTCTAGATGCTTTTGGTAGTTCTGAAGCATTTCTCCAAAGTCCAGAGGAAAAGAACAATCTGCATTCATTATTAAACTGAAAATGAACTCTATTTAAAGCTAATTAAGAAATAATTTATTGAAATACAGAATAGTAGCTTATTGCATCTGAAATCATGGGAAGTTGCACCTATTCTACAAGAGAAATTGAAAGCACCAACCAACCAAAATAATTACACAAAGGCATAACATGCTTTAAGACCGTTGAATTAGTGGTCAGGTTTGGACAACACTTTAAGCATAACCTATGGTTTGCAGAGCACAATGACCAATTCACACATCACATAAAGTCAGAATAAAACTAACTACATTGCGTCTTAGAGATGTATGTGTCAAATGCTGGGTTTATACATCCCTCTAAACATTAATGTGGTTTACTTGGTTTGGGCTTATTAAGATCCACAAACAGTTAGCAAATCAGTTTGCTTATACATTGTCTATCCTGCTTTATCACTGCAAAAATTCCACAGTGTGGGACCTTTACATATTGCCTGAAATTACTTCATCTCATCCTTTGTAGAAACTTACTACTTCTCAAGCACCCAATACCAGCAAAATTATACAGATTCTACAATATTCTGTATGATATAGTAACTCTTGGGAGAAATCCAGGTGAAAACAATTCTGACCTTTTTGGTAAACTGCTAAGAATCCTTGACTGGCCACATGGTTATCTGAGTGAAACATTAGAGTCATGATATTCCAGGATGAGGTAAATGGTGGAGGAAAACTTGTGCCACAAAATTTACCAAGCAGATTTCCTTGATCTTCAGAAACCCCATTAAAGATCTTGATGTAATCAAATTCGCAATTATCATGATATTCCAGGTCAAAATGTTGAAAAGTGAGCAGTACAGAGGATCCTTCTGTTACCACTATGAGCCAGGTACAATCTGTATCATATGGATAAAATCCTGGGAAATTTGGGCTTGAAATATTGCCGTATGGTGCTGACAGAAGTCCACCACATTTAATGCCTACAGAAAATATCAACATTTGAGGAATAACAGATTAGCAACTAGAATAACCCACATTCTGGATGTTGTCTCATCTTTTTCTAAAAGCCTGTTAAAATGCCTGTAGCAACTGATATTCCCAAATAGTTTTTCCCCTCCCAAACTAACCAGACCTGATTATTAAGCTTCAGGATAAAACATGAATTTGTAATTAGTTAATTCCCTTTTAGAGCATTCAGGCCAGGGATAAATCAATTTTTGAGGACTGAGACTAGCCTTTCTTTACCTTTTTAAAATAAAGGCATGATGTCTCCAAAGTGACATAAAATGGACTGATTTTGATATTTTTAAAGGATTTTGATGTGAACCCGCACATAATGAGCCTTGAATCTGCAAGGCTCAAGTTACTCTTCATTCATTATAAAAAATAATATTCTGCATGACCTTATCTTACTTGGGGAATCTGGAGCTGTAAAACAGAGACTTAAAAGAACAAATGGAGATTGTGCATAATAGGTTATATTGCTTACAAATATCTTTTTAATGCTTATCTAAAACTCATTTGACCATTTAAAAAAGTTTTTTGTATCCCATCTTTTTATTTTTATAAATAATTCAAAGTAGCAAACATATCTAATACTCCTTCCTCCTCCAATTTCCCCCACAATCACTACGCTGTGAGGTGAGTTGGGCTGAAAGAGAGTGACTCAAAGTTATTTTTACTCCTAGAAGTCAATTCACTCATGCTGAGACTTGGTTGACTGAACAAAAACATTAAAATAAAATTGGGTAACATGTACAACAAGTAGATATTTTAGAGTAGATAGATTTATTCTTGATTGTTTCATTTAATTGTTTTAATTAAATATCATTTCTATTCTGTTTATACCTTACAATGTTTTTTTAAGGAAGAAAAGCAATGCACATACACACATTGCAAACAAGAAGTTCCTCTGTGTGATATATAAAATTGAATTACTGACCACATATAACAGTATTAACAACTAGGGGTTACCTTTGTTTGATTAGTCAACATACTTAGAAGACTCCTCGTTAGTAATGTATCATTACAAAACAATTTAGTCTTAGCAATCAAAATGATAATTACATTTCCAGGCTTAATCATTAGTCCAATAATAGACAATATCCTCAAGATGTGTTTACATCCATAACATTTCTTGAAATTACCCATTTGGACTGTAAGTTTTGTTTTGCAGCATGCACAAAAGAGCCACTTTCATGTTTAATTAGAAATGAGTCTCACCAAGTTCAGTAGGAGTTCACACTGGAAGATTTGCTATGATCGCAGCCATTAAAGGCTAGGTCACACTGGCCAATGGATGCAAAACGTATGCAAAAAGGACACAGCGGATGAGCAAAATTTCGGGGGTGGTTCCATCCGTTGTTATCTGCTCTCAAAAGTGCCCCAAATTTGCATAAACAGAATGGAAAAGAACGGAAGGGAACGGACGGGGGTAGTACGTAGCGAGGATGATAAGCGGATGTTTGTAGGAAGCCTAGCAGATGGAAGCGGATGACATATCCGAAGGGCTTCCGGGGGAGAATAGTGAAGCAGACACGTAGCGGAAGGAGCGGATGCGTAGCGGATGACACGGATGCATCACGGATACCTATAGGATGCATAGTGGATGCGTAGCGGATGCATAGCGGGTGCAAAGCGGTCACTGCACATGCGGGGAGGATGAATTGCATTAGCTCCGCGGATATAAAAGGATGCAGCTCCCAAGCAGTCAGCATTCAGAGGAAAGACCTGCTGCCAGAGACATCTTGAAAGAACACCATTGTTCGACAGTCAGGGAAAAAGAGAAAGCCTGTGCCTACTCTTGCCAGCCCTGGCAAGAAGGACAGAACCACCATCCCACCCCCTGGCACTGACTCTGAAGCTGCTGGTGCTTCTGCTGCTAGTGCTGGTGCTCCTGGTGTTGTTGCTGCTGGTGCTTCTCCTGCTGGTGCTTCTTGTGCTGGTGCTGCTGGTGTTTCTCCTGCTGCTGTGCTGCTGGTGCTTCTCCTGCTGCTGCTGCTGCTGCTGCTGGTGCTTCTCCTGCTGGTGCTGCTGGTGCTTCTCCTGCTGGTGCTGCTGGTGCTGCTGGTGCTTCTCCTGCTGCTGCTGGTGGTGGTGGTGGTGCTGGTGCTGCTGGTGTGATGGACCAGCCCCAAGGTCCTCAAAGCCCTGCTGCTGAAGGCCCTGAAGCCCCTGCCAGAGGGAGGAAGAGGCAAAGCAAGGAGAAGGGAGAGAGGAAACAGTACTCCATTTCCGAGGACCATGAGGAGGAGGTGCTGGAATGGCTGAGGGAAAACGAGTACCTGTGGAGAAAGGGCCACAGGCTCTATCGCGACACCAAGAAGAAGCAGGCAGCATGGAGAGACAAGGCAGAGAGCCTAGGCTACACTTCAGATGTACTCCTGGGATGGTGGAAGCACATGCACACCTGGTATGGCAAGCTGCACCTGAAGAAATCTGGCCAGGCTGCTGTCAAGCTCACTGACCGGGAGATGTACGTCATGGCCAAATGCAGCTTCCTGGAGGGTGAGATCCACCACCGAGGAGCAGCCCCTCTGTCAACCCTCTTCCTCAGACAGCCCACAGAGAGCCACTCCTCTTCCAGCCAGGAGACAGCTACCCTGTCCAGGCAGTTGTCTTTGGAGGGCCCCACGGCAGAGACCCCCCCTCCCGACAGCTGCACTCCCCATGCCAGAGGATGTGGAGGATCCCCTGTCTCAAATGGAGCAAGAAGAAGCAGCAGCCAGAGACCAACCCACCCCCAGCTCCACCTCCACAGAAAGCAGGCAGTGAGGCAGACTGGAGGGCCAGAGCCACACTGTCCTGCTGGAGACCAGGGACACGATCAAGACCAGTACAGATCTTCCCTCTCAGCTGGTCCACAGTGATATTCCATCCTCTAACCTCAAGCCCTTCATCATGTACATGAGCCAAACCCTCATAGACCTGCCCGAGGCCGAGTACCAGGTGATGAAGGAGAAAATCACAGCACTGCTGCACCACCCTCCAGGCCAAGCTGAACCTGCTCTGACTCACTCCAGGTCTGCTCCTCCACCCCAGGCGATGTCACAGCCCTTCCACGGCTTTCAACAGCCCCTCACCTACCAAGGCTACGAGTACCAGGACTTCCCACACCAGAGGCATCCCTTCCCAGTCCAGGCCCAGGTACATCTCATGCCACAGACGCCTCACCTGACCCAGCTGTAGACCAGACAGCCCCACTACACTCCTCCTTCCTCCACCCCACAGCCAAGCCCCTCAACAGAAAATCTATTTTCAGTACTGTGCCTGACATCCCAGGTCCTTGAGGAAGGGCCTCTCAACCTCACGGGACTGAGTCAGCTCTCTGAGACCTTCCTGAACACACTATCCCCTGTTGTATTCTCGGGACCAGGCACCCCAATGGCGCCTCAGACCAGCACTCCAGCAACAGCCACTTCCACAGTCCCTGGCCGCTCGACAGTTGAGACTATGGTCATGCCTCAGAGTGCCTGAGAATAGTGCCAGAGACTGAGTTGTTACCTGTTCACCTTATCTTTGCTTAAAGACACTTTACTTGGTTCATTTTGCTTTTTTAATAAAGTCATACAGTTTACTTAAGACAGTTGTTAATAAAGGTTATCTTTGCTTCACACACTTGGTTCATTTTATTTACTGAATAAAGTGTTGGTGAAAACTTTGAAAAAAGGGTTAAGCCTTTGCATGCTTGTGGGATAGGTAAGGATAGCTGTGGGATGGGTAAGGATAGCTGTGGGATGGGTAAGGATAGTTGTGGGATAGATAAACCTCCAGTGCAAGCATAGTGGGACTGTATGGTCCACCCTCCCAGCTGCCACAGATATGGCCCTTTATTATCAATAACAATTTATTCATTGATCAACACATTTCAACATAAACAAAACTCTTTATTAATGCCCTATTCATTGTAAGGCCACTGAACATACATGGCACAATCTCATCAGTGTGATGAGACAGGCTCAAGGAAGCATCCATTAATCATCTATCATCCTGTCTTGCCACTCCACTGCTCCAGCTGGGGAGGTGCACCAGTGTTTCAGTAATTTGCATTGCTTCTTCCCTTCACGTGAAGCTCTATTGGGGCCTTGTGCATCCACAGTATCTATCAGGTTTTGCCCTTGCCTCCATTCACCAGGCTTCATGTCCCCATTGCCTTGTTGATGGTCCACAAGCCTGTTCTGCAACACTGGGTTGCGGGTGCACATGAGATTGTGCAGGATGCAGCAAGCTTCCACGATGCTCCTCACAATCCCTGGGTGATGCTGCATGGTGGTGAGAAGTACCTGGAACCTGTTGGCCAGGATGCCAAAGGCGTTCTCCATCACCCGTCTTGCCCTGGACAGCCTGTAGTTGAAGATCCTCTCTTCATGGGTGAGGTATCTGGAACTGTAGGGCTTCTTGAGGTAGGTTCTGAGGGAGAAGGTGTCATCACCCATGGTGAAGTAGGGCACATCTTGTGTGTCATTGGGGAGGGGGACTGGATCTGGAAAACCCATGATGAGGTTGCATTCCAGCCCATCCTTGAGGTCACTGGCATTGTATACCTGGCTATCTGAAGCTGACCCGTTGCATGAAGCATCGATGTAGATGAACTTGTAGTCAGCATCAACCATGGCAAAGAGGATGATACTGAAGAAGCCCTTGTAGTTGTGATAAGAGGACCCTGAGTTGGGTGGAGCTTTGCAGGCCACGTGCTTCCCATCTATGGCTCCAATGGTGTGGGGAAAGTTCCATCTCTGATACCACTGCTCTGCAAGTTTCCTCCAACCTTCTTCAGTGGTGGGACACTGGAGGAGCTCCTCCACGTATTCTTCGATGATGGCCTGCACCACTCCTCTGACCACTTTGCTGATGGTGTTGTGTGGCACCCTCCACGCATACTGCATGTTTCTGTATGTGGTTCCAGAGGCCAGGTGCTGCAGAGTCAGTGCCTCCTTCAGTCCAGGGTCCAGGTTGGGATGGAAGATGGTGCTCGGCTTGGTCAACCTGGGTCTCAGACGCTCTACAATTTCGTCAAACATGGCTGGTGGCATCCTCATGAAGTGGTGGAATGCAGGAGGGTCTTTATTCCTCAGCTCCACCATCAGCTTGTTATACAGTCCAAACTCCACTCTTCTCCAGATCCATCGTCGGACCCACACAGCTCTTGGACATCTCCTTCTTCTCCTTGTGTAGAAAAGGTGAAACAGTTTGAACAGGGCTTGGTTCTGGTTCTGCAGCTACTATAAGGAGTGTGTGATGATCCATGGTGGAGATCAATGGATGATGTGCAAGAGTAAGAGCAAGGGTGAAGAGGTCTGTACACCATGGCTGCTGGACTCATACTGAGATCCAGGTGATTTCCTCCCCCTTTTTATAGGAAATGTCGGTTTTCCGCTAGGTGTCCTTCCACGTACTCTAGGCATACTCCAGACATCCTAAATATCCGAGATACGTCCCATATATGAATGTTTTGTCCGTTTTAATGCTTTATATACAAGTTGCATCCGCTTACATCCTTTCTATTTCTGTGCTACTAACACTGTGTGGATGTTCCGTGTACCTTTCGCTTCCTCCCTCTTTCCGCTTTCAGCTGCAGCGGATGTGAGTTGAGGGGATGGCCAGAGGATGCCGAGAGGATACAGCGGACATTTAACGGATGACAACAGACATAGAACGTTTGTTGCCCATATGTGTCGCGGATGTAGATTGTACACGGCGGAAAGTTCATCCACTCAAAAAGTTTTGTGCAGCTCAAAACTTTTTGAGCGGATGAAATAGCAGTAGACGGATGTTTGACGGATAAAGCGTATGAATCACGTATGCAGTGAGTACTCAAATGCAGGTCAAGTGTTTTCTTCTAGTGCCATTAAATTTTTTTATCTTTTTTATTCTAAACTTTTGGCAGCAATTACATGAAATCTAAAAAAACAAATTAGCTATTTGACTCCAATATATTTCATAGCTCAGTTCCCATTAAAATTTTATTCAACAAATATAGAACTTGTGTGTGTGTGTGTGTGTTTAGGGTATGTTAAAGTGTAGAACAGGGGTCTTCAAACTTGGCAAGAATTCTGGAAGTTGAAATTCACAAATATTAAAGTTGCCAAGTTTGGAGACCTCTGGTATAGAACAAGAGGGCTCTGTTCATCAAATCTCTCCCTGGATCTGGGCTTGATGTCACAGTGGACTATCTTCATATCAACTTGGACCAGCCTGAATTCTTTGTAGAGCGCTAGATAGACCTTACTGTACTGGAGTATATAACAGCAGACATGTCAGTGGAAGGCAAAATCATGAAACTGAATCTCACTTATTTTGAATATGTCATGCCAGAGATTTCATTGGAGAAAACAATTAGTTTGCACTCGGTAAATAGAAAACAGGCTGCTGGACATCATCAAAGCTGACACCAGCTAGAACAGAAAAATTCAAAGCAGTAGTAAAAGATTGGAAAATATGGAGATATCTGGCCCAAAGAATCACCATGAGTCAGACATAATTGAATCATCCTCATCCTCAGATTGTGTTTACAGACAAGGTGGTCCTTGAATATATCCTCTATATTGTCCAAAAAGACAGATTAAAAAAATGTTTTAAGGGTTTTGGAAGCATCATTTATTTCCCTTTGAATTTACATTATTCAGTAGACCAGCTGCCTGATAGTTTTCTGTTTCCGAATAATATGATTGTTCTTTAACATTTGTGTCTCATTATGATCCACTTGCATTTCATTTTGCCAATATTGGCATTTGTTTTGACATCAAAAAAATTATTTTCTCCACAGTTGTGTCCATAACCAACAGATATTAGTTCTTTTTCTTCACCAGAACATGCCTTTACCATGTCTATAAGAGAGTAATTAAAGTCACCTATTATTATGACACTTTGAATATCTTAGTGTTTTCCTTATTATTTCTTTTCCTTCTATATAAATTAGAAGATTCCACATTAGAAAAAAAATCTTATTTAAATCTCAGTTTCATAGATATGTTTCTCCAAGATATCATGTTGTCTGACTTTCTGCAATTATTCATTCTCTGTGGAAAATATACTTTTAAATTGTATTTTTCTCCTTCCTTCCTTCCCTCACCCCCTCCCTTCCTTCTTATTTATGCATTGAACATAAGTATAATTCTCTTCTCTGATTATGTCTTGAAAAGATAATTGTTTGATACTTATATTTTACAAATCAGACTCTTTCAAACAGAGTCTAATCTGGGAAGACTATTTAATTGTCAGTAACATTGTGTTAAACTCTCAGTAAAAGATACTGGGAGGTGGTAAGGTGGGAAATATGTTCCCATTCATTCCAATAGGGAGTGAATATTTGGATTCACTTCCAGTTGATAATTGACCACACTTAGATCTCTGGGCTGGGTTATACAACATTTATAAGTTTTTTTAAAAAATGTCCAAAATACCCCAAACAGACTGCTGAAAACATTGCCCAAAGAGTGTCATTAGTTAAGATAATATTTCTCTCAATGGCAGCTAATTTTCTGAAGGAAGTATCTCAGATGGGCATGGAAAAGAAACTTAAGACATTCTATTTTAAAAGTAAGGATTCTGCAAACTAATTGAGAATGCTGCTTCCACACCCC
Source organism: Laticauda colubrina (assembly GCA_015471245.1). Taxonomy (NCBI): domain Eukaryota; kingdom Metazoa; phylum Chordata; class Lepidosauria; order Squamata; family Elapidae; genus Laticauda; species Laticauda colubrina. Next base: position 39,214,738 of record BLBF01000020.1, on the reverse strand, counting down.
GAAGCCCTTTAATTTACCTGTCTTGGCATTTATTCCATTTGCTGTGCTCAAGAAAATTATGGTGAAAAAGTGTTTGAGAAGCATCTGTGGCATCCTCAGAGAAGCAAAAACAGCAAAAGTATCCTCATTGCAGGCTCTCTGGAAAGGAAAAATAGCTGGAGGGCTGTCGAATTAATCATGTAATGAATAATTTATTGCTTCTTTGAATTAGTAACATGAGCTGTGCTTTGCTTCCAACACTTGGTTTTTACAACCAAACTCAAATATCTCTAGAATTTACAGCGGGTGAGATAACTTGTCAATAACTTATCTGTTTTTGGAAACAATGTTATTGGTTGGGATATGTTGCATCAATGCCAAACGTCCTTACTGACTACACACCCTTTGGTATTTAATTGTACCAAATATAAGGGGAAAAAATTGGGGATTTCAGATTTTACATGCAAACCTATATGGAGAATTTGTTGGCTGAAAATAATTAACCTTCTTCAGTACAGAACTGCTGTTGATAGAAGAGAAAATGACAAATATGCAGGAAGTCCTCGATTTACAATAGTTCATTTAGTGATCATTCAAAGTTACAGTGGCACTGAAAAATGTGACTTATGACTATTTTTCAGTTATGAACTTTGCAGCAACCCTTTTTGATCATGTGATCAAAATTCAGGCACTGAATTCAAGAATCAAAAAATATTTTGGAAATTTTTGTAGCTGGCTTGGCTTATCTTAAACAGTTGGTACCTATGAAATATAATTGATTAAATAAAAACCCACTTTGGACACAACTACTTTAGAAATTGGGAAAAAATAGTTCCATTATTTCAAATATTCCAAAATGTCCTTCATTAAAGATTATCAGGCCCATTTGGAATATATTGGAAGCACAGCTTTGACTCTAACTCAAACAAAAACTTATATCCTGGGACAATTTCACTCCAAGATTGCAGATATTTTGTTTAAGTCACAAGCTTCTAAGAATATTAATAATTTGAAATTGCTTAGTTACAATCAATTTATAAACCACCCTGAGGTTTTTTTGGAAGAGGAATTGGATCTGTTGATTTCAAAATTTGGTCCAGATGCATTCACATCTAAAAGTCCCAAGTTATTGTTAGCATTAACTTCTATTCTATGATTAAAGAATGGAGTATAACAACAGAGTTGGAAGGGACCTTGGAGGTTAACAGATTTAACAAATAGTCAGAGTTGGAAGGAATCTTGTAGGTCATCTAGTCCAACCCCCCACCCAAGCAGGAGACCCTACGCCATTTCTGACAAATGGCAGTCCAATCTCCTCTTGAAAGTCTCAAGTGATGGTGCTCCCACAACTTCCGAGGGCAAGCTGTTCCATTGGTTGATTGTTCTCACTGTCAGAAAGTTTCGCCTTATTTCCAGGTTAAATGTCTCCTTATTCAGTTTCCATCCATTATTCCTCATCTGGCCTACAGGTGCTTTAGAAAATAGCTTGACCCCTTCCTCCCTATAGCAGCCCCTCAAATATTGGAAGACTGCTATCATGTCTCCCTTGGTACTTCTCTTTACTAGACTAGCCAAGCCCAGTTCCTGCAAACATTCATTGTATGTTTCAGCCTCCAGTTCCCTAATCATCTTGGTTGCTCTTCTCTGTACTTTTTCTAGAGTCTCAACATCTTTTTTATAATGTAGTGAACAAACTGGATGCAGTACTCTAGGTGTGGTCTTATTAAGGCTTTATAGAGTGGTATTAGTACCTCCCTTGATCTTGATTGTATCCCTCTGTTAATACAATTTAGGATTGCATTAGCTTTTTTGGCTGCTGCTGCACACTGCTGGCTCATATTTAGCTGGTTGTCCACAAAGAGTCCAAGATCCCTCTCACAGCTACTGCTATTGAGCCTGGTTTCACCCAGTCTATATGTATACTTTTGGTTTTTCTTGCCTAAGTGTAAGACTTTACTTTTCTTGTTTTGTTAGATATGGCCCAGTGTTCCAGTCTGTCAAGATCCATCTGGATCTTGAGCCTATCTTCTTGGGTGTTAGCTGTCCCTGCCAGCTTAGTATCATCTGCAAATTTGGGAAGTTTCCCTTCTATTCCTTCATCTAAGTTGTTAATGAAGATATTGAAGAGTACTGGGCCTAAGACTTGTGGCACCCCACTGCTTACTTCCCTCCATGTAGACTTAGACCCATTAAGGACTACTCATTGAGTATGGTTTGCCAGCCAGTTGCGAGTCCATCTTGTGGTGGTGCTATCTATTCCACTTTTTTCTAGCTTGCTAAGAAGTAGGTTGTGGTCTACTTTGTTGAATGCCTTGCTGAAATCTAAATATATTATGTCCACAGTATTTTGCTGGTCTACTAATTTAGTTACTGTATTGAAGAATGAAATAAGATTGGTTTGGCATGATCTGTTTTTAACAAACCCATTCTGACTGCTAGTTATTACTTTATTTGCTTCTAGATGTTGGCAGATCTGTTTTTTTATTATCTTTTCCAGTATCTTCCTGGGTATTGATGTTAGGCTGATTGGTTTATAGTTTCCTGGGTCTGTTTTTTTTTCCTATTTGAAGATGGGAACCACATCAGCTCTTTTTCAGTCCTCTGGTAGTTCCCCGGTGCTCCAGGATTTTTGAAAGATATGATGCAGTGGTTCTGAAATGACCTCTGCCAGCTCCTTTAAAACTCTGGGATGTAATCCATCAGGCCTGGATAATTTGTTCTCATCAAGATCATACAGGTGTTCTCTTACTATTTTTTTGCTTATTTTAACTCTAGTCCAACCCCCTGCTTAGTCAGGAAACCCTACACCACTTCAGACAAATGGTTATCCAATATCTTTTTAAAAACTTCCAGTGTTGGAGCCTTCACAACTTCTGGAGGCAAGTTGTTCCACCGATTAATTGTTCTAACTGTCAAGAAATGTATCCTTAGTTCAGATAGAGCAGTTGCCAACCAGTGGGCCGGGGACCACTGGTGGTCCGTGAGAAAATTCTGGTGGTCCGCAGAGAAATGTCACCCCCAAAGCACTCCCAAAGCAATTAATCTAGGCTGCGTGGGAACACAAGGCTGTGTTGCCCACATGGCCCTCAGGAACACAAGGCTTGTGTCGCTTGCATTGTGAACAACACAAGGTAGTGAAGGGAGGCAGGAAAGAGCGGAGGGGAGAACTTGCCCCACTCACCCCATACGCCTCACCTGGGCATGGGGCTGCTTCTTTCTTCTGCTTTTGGCTGCACACAAGGAAAGCAGCAAGAGTCTTTCTCTCCCCCAAACTCCGCCAGAAATGAGTTTGGGATTCTGTAAGACATCCTGCTCCAAGAGGCTTCACCATTCTGGTGGAGTTTGGAGAAGAGAAAGAAAGGCTTCTGCTGTTTTCCTTGCATGAAGCCAAAAGTCTCTCTTTCTCTCTATCTCCCCTTGAGAACGGAGCTGGAGACAGTATCCTGCGATCCCAAATAAAGAATGATCGATCGGTGGGGAATTTTCCTACAGACTTTTCTGGGGATTCTGCTGCTTTCTGCAGAGACCCTGGGAAAACGTCAGCAAGCCACCATCAGTCAAAATTCATATTAGTGGTCCACGGGATTTAAAATTATGGGTTTGGTGGTCTCTGAGGTCCAAAAAGTTGGCGACCCCTGAGAATAGAAGGTAGAAGAAACCTACTTGCATCCTTTTAAATGGACTTGGAGTTTCTATTTTTTAAAAAATTTGCTTTTAAAATAACAATTGGAGTGTGGAATGATCAGAAAGAGAAACCTGGAATGAAGGAGGATCAAATGAAAATTTGTGACCGAAACTGCTATTTGGTTCTATTTAAAAATAAGAAAAAATAGCTGTTAAATGTTACGTTGGTATAATAATAGTAATAATAGATAAAAATGCCAAATCCAGTCTGAACATCTGGCTGACTGTGCGATGAATCATAATAACAAAAACTTGTATACTATCTGACTCCCAATCATTACAATGTATCTTATTTCTCTCTTTTCAAATTAAAAATTTAAATGTAACCTTCCAGCTATTTTTAGTTGGATATCAATGGTTTGACCCTTTATTCAACACTATTTATTTGCAGAAATCTTTGACAGAAAAGGGTATTTTTGAAAAAAAATCACTTAGAAATGTATTCCATCATAGCCATGGAATTAGTTATATTTTTGATATAAAAGGCAGTAAGTAGATGCAGCTGCTTTTGAAAACTTGTTGCTACCCAATACCCAATTTTTTGTATATTTTACTGGAGAGCAATTATGACAATGATGTAACAAATATATAGAAAATTGCTTTGGCTATTCAAGTCTCAGAGAATAATACATCTTATCCGCCCTCTCAAACATACTGAACAATTCAAGATTTGGATTTTGGGGTGGGCATGGATGATTTTTTTTGTATGATTACATAAAAAAAAGAGATAGAGATAGAGATAGATAGATGATAGATAGATAGATAGATAGATAGATAGATAGATAGATAGATAGAT
>BLBF01000020.1:39194901-39205242 GCA_015471245.1 Laticauda colubrina | reverse complement strand
TATTCTATTCTATTCTATTCTATTCTATTCTATTCTATTCTATTCTAGTCTAGTCTAGTCTAGTCTAGTCTAGTCTAGTCTAGTCTAGTCTATTTTATAAGTACATTCAAGATGGCGAAAATACCTAATGATCCTTCCTCCTCCTATTTTCCCCAAAACAGTCCTGTGAGGTTGGCTTGACCGAGAAAGGATGACTAACCCAAAGCCACTTGGCCAGCTTTCATGCCAAACATAGGGCTAGAATTCACAGTCTCCTGGTTTCTAGGCCAGCACTTTAACCATTACACCAAACTGGCTTTGTTACTGATTGTTTTTTAGATTTATATCTGGGCTTTCAGTCAAGTGTTCAAGGCAGCATTCTTAACACTCATTCCTCCCATTACCCCTCATGACAACAATCACACAAAGTGAGTTGGCCTGAGATGGAATTATTGGTCCAAAATCACCCATTGAGCTTCTGTGGTTGAAGGTAGATGAGAACCTGGATCTCCCTGGCATCAGTCCAGCACACTCCACTACATTACTCTGGCTCTCAATTATTACCAGTTTTTGGAGGGGATTTTTGTAACTCTAAATTTAATTAGAAATTATCCATTATCCAAAAAAGAGTATCCCAACCTTGACAACTATAACATGTGTGGGTTTCAGTGTCAGAATCTTCCAGCCAGCATGGGAGTTGTCTTAAACTTGGAAAGGTTGTGATACGCTGACCCAAAGTCTGATTATCAAGAGGCTCAGACAGCCTCCCTCCCCAATTCTTTGTGTGATCCCCAAACTCTCTAAGTTTTCCCCGCTGAAATTCAACGATAAATTGTGAGTAATTAGTAATGATCTTGTGAGTTTCCCAATGATTTTCAGCAGGGATTCCATTCCTCCAGTGCCTCATTAAATCTGCAACTCTACTGTACCTCTTGTTGTCTTTAGTGGCTGATCTTTTTTGTTTTGATGGCTGCAAAGTTACCTACCTCTGGTTTAACAGATCCTAGAAGTGAGTAATTAGTCCAGGATGAAAACCTACCATGATAAGAACTGTTGGAAATTGAAGCATTTACTCTGTGGATATTTCTCAGAGTGGGAATCTGACCTGAGCAATGACTGGTGAAGAAGATAACTGAAAAGAGATTTATTTACAAGAAATATATTATAGGGATAGTCGGAGCCTACCACCTAGCTAATTACAGCCTATCTGAAGAAGATTCTGTTTTTTTCTGCTGGTACTCCAAGCAGAAAAATGTGACCTCAGAATGCTGGCTGAGAAATTTTGGGAGTTGAAGTCCACATCTTCAAATCCGGAGGTTGAGAAAGAGTGTCTTAGAGCAAAAGCAGACAGAGTGATACACCAAGAGTAAATACTTAACTCTCTACCTACATCCCACTGCCCTCTTGAAGTCTATAAGGGATGATTTGCTGAAGAATCAGTGCCATTGTATTCAAGCATCCAGAAACAGTACATTGACATTAAATTCTACTTGTGCTTCAGAATGTCTATGCAAACTCAATTATCTACGCAGCCCTTGGTACCTCAGAGGTCTGAATAGTGCAATCACCATGAATTCATATTTTCAATCCCCCTGTATAAAAATATTTTCTATGGCTGCACTGAGCAGAATAATTTTATCCTTCCAGAGTGCCCTGTCGTAACTTTATGTTAGGGTACTATAGATAATTCCAATGGCAGCTTCAATTAGAATGCTCTTGGAACACTTGATAGGGTGAAAGGCCCCTTCACATTCAAAGCTGTTCTTCTAGCTTCTTGTGAGTTTTGCCAATGCCAACCAAAACTTAATTATTAAGTATTAAAAACTCAAGTATTACTTTAGATCTTCCTTTTGTGAAAAGAAAAGATATAACACACAATCCAAAAAGAACACCGCTTGGGCAGAAGTCAGTAATTCAAATTCTGCCTCCCACTTATCCAGTCTTGTTCATTTAAGTTATAATAAAGGGATCAAAAATCCCTACCACAAAAGGCAGAAGAGTTGAAAAACCCAACCCTTGGCTGCCACCTACTAGACTGCCAGGTTCTGTCAGTAGCAGAGTAGATCTGATAGCCTCTGCATCATATGAAAAAAGGGTTGGGACATGTAATTTGAAAACATTCCACTTTCTTCCTGAGCTCTGTTCTCACATGAAATACAAATCCCAGCATACAGATAAAGGGAACACACCACAGTGAAACAGTCACTGGAGATCTATTCAAGAATGCTTAAGTTTCAAAGGACAGTGCTCCCATGAATTATAGGCCATGTGACATATGAGGGTACATTATTTATCTCTTTTGCTTTTGGAACACAGGTATTCCTCAACATAATTAGGAGCCTCTGTGGTGCAATGGTTAGAGTGCAGTACTGCAAGCTATTTCTGCAGCCAGCTGCCTACAATTTGGCAGTTCAAATCCTACCAGGCTCAAGGTTGACTCAGCCTTCCATCCTTCTGAGGTGGGTAAAATGAGGACCCAAAATGTTGGGGGCAATATAATATAAGGTATATAAGTCTAAGTGCTATTGCTATTGCTATATGACCAGTCACTTAGCAACTATTTGAAGTCATGAAGGTCAAAAGACTTTACAACCATCAGGACTTGCGACCATGATGAGCTGAGTGCATTACAGTTGTAAGTTGAGGACCACCTGTATATAAATGCATTTTTACCAAGTGGTTCCCCTCTCCTACATTGGAACTCTAACTCAGTTCCCCTGGAAGGCTCCCTTTTCAAAAATACTTGCATAGATAAAACTTTTCTTAGATTCTAGGTATTACCTAGAATAGGTATTACTATATCATTACCTTATCTCTATTTATTTATGAGCCTCTGTGGCGCAGTGGTTAGAGTGCAGGACTGCAAGCTACTCCTACTGCAATTTGGCAGATTGAATCCCACCAGGCTCAAGGTTGACTCAGCCATCCATCCTTCTGAGGTGGGTAAAATGAGGACCCAAATTGTTGGGGCAATATGCTGACTCTGCAAACCTCTTTGAGAGGGCTGTAAAGCACTATAAAGCAGTATATAAGTCTAAGTGCTCTTGCTATTTTGTTGCTATCAGCAATAAGGTTTGTTGCTATGATTAACAACTTTGTTGCTATGCTTAATCTAAATCCATATCACATTGGCAAAGAGGCATGGTAAGTATAAGCCCTATTATTTCCTCAGTCTTTGGAAACATCTTCTGCATTTTTGTTCATTGAAACGTATGCAGAAAAGGATGTCCGAGGAAGATTAAACATCTATATTCTGCATGTTCAAGATGACCATTGGTCATCTTGTGAATGTGAAGTTCTTATGGGCCTAAACAATTTATAGGTGGGTGGATAGGTATGCAATTAATGAAGAGAATAAGCACTCCCAAATGACCAATCAGAAGCTGGCATGAACAATGGAACAATTGGGAACCAAGAGCACCAATACGACCAATCAAGATTGAGCACAAAGAACGAATCGAACACCAGATTTCACCAGTCTGCACCAACTGAAACCAGCTCAGCTAAAGACCAATCAGAAGTCAGAAAATCTTGTTATAAAGACAGGAGCCCAGTTAATTTCTTCCTGTGCGCATTTGCCTGTGGTCTGCATAGTAGCTACTTTCCACTGAATATGTTTGTTCGGAACTGCTGGTGAAATGTCAGGAAATCTATTGTTCAGACCATGGTCACTAAATTGCCCAACAGATACCATCAGGGAAAGCCTAGACAGTAAAGTAACAGCTCAGAATAATAAATTGTATTGGATACGAGAATGATACATCTTATATGGATCTCTTGAGGAACAAATCCCATTGACTCCAATAGGACTAGATTACAGAGGGTATAACACTGTACTCCCAACTGAAATTAGTTCTCAGCGAAATCAATAAGGTAGACCTGCAAAAAAAAAAAAAGTGATTGCAAAAAAGCTCTTGGAATCAATGGCTTTCAAGGGTAAGCCTGAATGTTGCAGTTGCTAATTAGAACCAAGATAGAAGCAGGTGTCTGTATCCTCTCCAACACTGCATTTCTCAGATCACATACATAGCTGGGTTAATCGGGCTAAAAGAACCAATGTGGTGTAGTGGTTAAAGTATTAGCTCAGGGAGGTGGTGGGTAATTATGGCTTCTTTACAAGCTATGGACTTCAACTCCCAGAATTCCTGAGCCACCCTGTGTTAGACTAGGGCAGGGGTCTTCAAACTTGACAAATTTAAAACTTGTGGACTTCAACTCCCAGAATTTCTTCTCCAGTCATGTTAGCTCAGGAATTATGGGAGTTGAAGTCCACAAGTTTTAAACTTGCAAGTTTGAAGACCCTTGAACCAGGGTCACAGATATTCAGGTTTATCGTCAGTTACAGAAAGTGAAAAGAGAACTCTGAGACAGTCATTTTCTCTCAGTGGTGAGTTAAAATGAGAGAAAGGATTGCTATGTATGCTGCCCTGAGCTCATCAAGGAAAGCTGGGCTATACTGCTGACAAATAAGAAATCAATGTTTTGGGCAATTCTTGATAAGGAAATGGCCATTTACAAAAAAAAAAACATTTAAATTTGATCTTGCTGAGACATGAAACTCATTGGAAGTTTCATTTGAACTGTTAGTGTTTTTCAGCCCCACTCCCCCCCCCCCCGGTTGTTACACTGATGAAAAGTATAAAGCTATTTAAAGTCGCCTTGTTAAGAGTTGGAACCCATATTAGCTAGGCAATGCTTTTAATTGGAGACTGAACATGCTACAAACTGGCTTATCTTCTGCAATTGTTCCAATGCAAGCTCATAATTCTGACATCAAAGCTGGCTTCACAACTGCTCTTCCCAAATGCCATTAATTCAGATGTCTGCATCTATTCATTCATGCCTGGAAGTACCATCACCCCTCCCTTCTCCAAGAGGATAGTCTTCTGTCTGCTCAGCTCAGCTTCTGGAACTTGCCTTTGCTAACCTGATTAGCCCCACAATTAAATATATTACTCAGTGGAGGAATCAATAAAGTTAGCTTTAACCCAGCCCTTCCTCAATTCAGCCAACAGTTGGCTGATGCACTGGGGCCTTAAGATTTGTGGTTCAGCGACATCCAGTTGTTGTCATGCTATGTTAACTGCTCATGTAAAATGCATGAAGCTTCACAGGGTGTAAAAGGGACTTTCTGCAGGCGGTTGTGGTCAACAGCCAGCCAACATTGCTACTTATCGAAAGGTGTTTGCCTAATGAAGACTAATGTGGAATAGCGCCTGCCTTGTCCACACAGTGTCTTACAGAAGAAACTACTTCATTTAGTTAAGCAAATAGGAAACTATTACAAAGCCCCAAGGAACTATTAAGGCCAAAAAACCACCACTACTCCAGCAGCTGATGAAGTGTTAACCACAGTGCTTGGAACAAATTCTAACTCAATAATGACATTCTGTCTAAGTCTCCTTTGTTCTCCTTCTTCACCTCCTCTTCTTCCGCCTCTTTTTTCAATAAATTTGGTCTGGGGTTGAAACCTAAATCACATGCAAACAAATGTAGGTTTTGCTTGGCCAGTTTATTGATAGACCTCTTGGGCAAGTCACAGCAATATTCTACAGGGGAAGTTCATACAAAATAAATTAAGTGGAGAATTCCCAGTATCAAATGTTGTCAGCTGAATTGTTCACACAACTTCCCCGCATTTATAAATGTATAAAATTTCCCAGAGTACTTCGGATTCCCAAAGAAGGTGCCTTGAGACAATTTTGAGAAATGACTGTAATCTGAGAATGCAAGATATTTATGAGTAACCTGAATCTAACAAAAGGCAATTGCTGGTGTGAAAGATAGCTAATCTAAACAACAGTTTTATAAATCTATTATTGTGATGTGCAATGCAGTTTTTACAGATTTACTCCTGATCTTTTTCCATGGTGTCATAAAAGGCCATTATCTGGGTTAGTTTTCTTTTCCCAAATATTCCAAAGATGTAGGGTTAAAAAAAACAACCTATCAGATTGTTTAAAGGTAAATGTAAAGGGTTCCCCCTGCACATACATGATACTTGTTTCTGGCTCTAGGGGGTGGTGCTCATCTCCATTACAAAGCCAAAGAGCCAGCACTATCCGAAGACGTCTCTGTGGTCATGTGGCCGGCATGACTAAATGCCAAAGGTGCATGAAGTGCTGTTACCTTCCCATCAAAGTGGTCTCTATTTTTCTACTTGCATTTTTACATGGTTTCAAACTGCTAGATTGGCAGAAACTGGGACAAGTAATGGGAGCTCACTCCGTTATGTGGTGCTAGGGATTTGAACCACCAAACTGCCAATCTTTCTGATTGACAAGCTCAGCGTCTTAGCTACTGAGCCACCTCATCCCCTAACCAGATCATTTTATAGCTAAACAATTAGCCAGAGAGATGGTGGATTTTCCTTCACTAGATGTGATACACCATCAATCCAAGATGCTTTAATTTGAATTCAGGCAGCAGGTTGGTTTTAAGAGCCTCAATGGTCCCTTCCAACTCTGTTTCTAGAGAATTATAGAGTCGTAGATTAACTAATGAGATACACAGTTGAACAAGAATCTGAATGTGGGTTTCCATAGTCCTATCTTAAGGCTGTAATTTCCACATTGTAAAGAGGACTTGAAAAATCAGTTTAGGGTACTGTAACAGTCAAGGCACCAGGTGAGAAACTGGGAGGCCTTTGGCATGAAGCATGGATGATCTTGAGCCAGTCACTCTCTCAGTCCTAGGAAGAAGGCCATTGGCAAACTACTTCTACATCTTGAAAACTGCAGGGATTAGTCCAAACAATTAACAGGCGTCAAGCCTTATTCAAAGGCATGAATGAATGAATGAATGAATGAATGAATGAATGAATGAATGAATGATTTAACTGTGTTTTTCTCTTTTCCTAATAGGTCTCCTAAGGTTTTGTGCACAGGTGGTCGTCAATTTACAACAGTTCATTTAGTGACCTTTCAAAGTTACAATGACACTGTAAATAGTGACATGGCCATTTTTTACACTGATGACCTTTGTAGTATATATCCTTGATCATGTGATCAAAATTTAGATGTTTGGTAACTGGTTCATCCTTATGACTGTTGCTGTGTCTCGAGGTCAAGTGATTCACCTTTTGTGACCTTCTGACAAGCAAAATCAATGGGGAAGCCAGATTCACTTAATAATCAGGTTATTAACTTAACAACTGCATTGATTCACTTAACATCTATGGCAAGAAATGTCATAAAATGGGACAAAACTCACTTAAGAAATATCTCACTTAACAATTTTTTTGGTTCATAAGTAGAGGGCTGCCTGTAGCTTATATCCTTTCATAATGAGCTAAATTTTTTTTAAACTTTTTACAAACTTTCATTTATTCTTGTTATCTAGAGTGGAGATTGGGCAATTTGAGGATGCAGTGTGTCTTTTTTTTTGGTAGCTGCCAACTGAATGAATAAAAAATTGGCAGCACTGTTTGTTGCCGTTTTGATATGGGAAATATGTGAAAACTATAATGCATACTCTAAAATAAGATTGATATACTTAAAAAAAATGAATTCTCCTCTTTCACTGCTTCATAAGTATAACACTGTCCTACCTGTTTTGCTTTACCCCATGGCCTATAACATCCTTCTTCCCAAAAGTACTTGCCCAGCTCCATAAGAGCTCCATAAAAGTTTCCCTCTTATCTGGAGCTATACTTTTAAAATAATTTTACCCTGCTGTAAATGATTGTGGGGATTTTGTTGCAGGGTATTTACTTCCCAGGTTAGATATTTTTCTGTTGGAACAAATAATAAATTTGGCTGGCCAAATTTCCCTGTTTCCTCCCCAAAAATCCATAAGGGGGTTTCAATTTTGTGAAGTGACAAAACAATCTCTCTCTTTTAACATTTAACATTTATCTCTCTTTTAACATTTAAAATTAAACTTGGACATGTTTACACAGCATTGGGTTTTCCAAAGAATGTAGGACTACCTCAGGACCTCCAAGATTAGTCATAACCTCATGTAACTGTCCACATAGTAGGTACTAAGTAAGTCCTAGATATTTGCTCAAACTCTCAGTTTATTTGCCAGTAAATAAATACAATGCCATTGACAAGTCTTTTGATTCCTTGAAGCCAAAATGGGTTTCCATTTGAAAGATCTTCTTATGATGCTCTCTTCAATAAGGCTTAATGCTTTACTGACGCTTGTAATTTTATCTATTTTTTATTATTATATGTCCTGCAAACCTGATATTAGAGTAAAGATTAAAACATTGACTCAACCAAAATGTAACTCACAAATCCATCTGCATTTACTACATTGCTCAATACACTTCCAGAAATACTAGTACATAAACTCTAATAATACATGCTTAGAAGCAAACACTGAATTGTCTTTTTGCATATCAAAAGTCAAACAATTCCCAATTGGGCACTGTCAACTGAGTCTCAGCATTTATACTGAACACGGATGAGGTGACTTTCTTTTCCTTATACGTCTGCAGCATAGCCAGCCTGTTCCAGGTCTATTGCTGCTGGTCCCTTTGACTGAAACTACACAGAGAGACCCATACTGAAAAAGAGCAGTCCTTGTATCTTGGCCAAGGAGTAGAGACAAACTGCATTGTCTAAGAATCAATTCAAAATCTACATGAGAAGAGAAACGGCTAAGCTGAATAGATAACCTGGGGTGAAAAGAGCAGAGACCATAGCTGATTCTAGTGAAGCAGGTGCAAGGAATAGTCAAGGGACAGGTCACTGTTCAAGAGACCGGATAAACAGCTGAAGGAGGGTTCAGATTGACACAAAAGAAGGATGGCACAAATATTGTTTTCAGCATTTGACTTCTGCAGGAGAGCAGTAAAGGTCATGCAGTAAGTACCACCTAAATCCAGGCTGCACTTCGTTGTTCTCATGGTGGAATGATTTGCTCTTGTGAAGTATTTTCTGGGCCTGAAGTCCAAACTGAAGAGAGATGAGCTAGTTTACACCTAGGATTCTATGCTCAAACTGATTTTTTCAGATAGGAGGCTTTCCACAAGCTTTGTATTCTCCACCTAAAGAGGTCTCCATCAGGACTAGGACTGGTGGCCTTTTCTAGCTTCACTTCTTTTCTAGGCAATATTACATCTTGAATTTATTTTGCAGATCTGAATAAAAGAGAATGTCAAGATGCAGATGTACTACTGCTATTTCCACCATAAACAAGTAATTGCTGGTTCAAAAATATGACTTGGTTTGCTTTCTTCTTCCTTCTTGCCCGGCAACATCCCGTGGAGCTTTCTGCTCATCTAGTTTTTCTTCATTCCTCTCATTTTGCTTTGTGTCTCCAGCTTTTGCAGTTTGCCGTACACAATAGACACAATGGGTTTGATCAGCCAGGAGAGGGGGCATGCAATCTGCACAGAAACACCAGCTGTGACCTGATCCCAGGAGACATCGTATTTCAGCCTCGTGACATGTTTCACCCTCTCCTGACCTGGTGCCTGTGCTGCACAAACTATGTCTTAAATGGGGCTACAACCATTTGTCAGTCAGTAGGCAGAGAGGGAGGGGGAGGGGAAGGAAAGCCAACAAGGCTCCTCTTGTTAGCTGTCTACTTTGGAAATCTGCTGCTTTGTGAAAAAAATAATAGTGAAAATGATGGGGGCAAAGAGATTAAGATACTTTGATAATTTAACAAAATCTACTCCAATCTTCCAAGGAGCAGGGTTTAAACAAAATACACCTTCAAACTTATCGCTGAAATTATCTGAGAAACATTTAAAACTTGAAAATAATCAAGGCTATTTTGATCTGTGAAAATCATCTTTGAACTGAAATATGTCAGCAACAAGCAAAAACTTGCATATACCAGAAAGTGGGATGAGGATCCAGAAAACTGGTCTTTCCCAGAAGCCCATGGGACTGTAAAATATCTATTTAAAATTATACCCTTAAAATGTATCATCTTGTTAGTGATCTAATAGACTTCATAACAAAGCATACACACACACACACACACACACACACACACATTAAAAAAAACATATATATATATATATATATATATATGTTTTCTTAGGTTTTCGCGGGTACTTACATGTGTGCTGTTCAGCTTCCTTCGGGTATTATCCCACATCATTGTAGTTCTGTTAGAGTTGTAGCAACGTTTCAGCAGAATCTCATCTGCCATCCTCAGGCTTCTGTATGGATATGGGTCTTACAGCTCCTGGTTTTAAATTTGAGGCTGGTCCATTCTGATTGGCTGGGAGCCTAGACCTGTGTTCATTGGACTTGGAGTTTGATTGATTGGTTTCTTAGGTTTTCGCGGGTACTTACATGTGTGCTGTTTAGCTTCCTTCGGGTATTATCCCACGTCATTGTAGTTCTGTTAAAGTTGTAGCAACGTTTCAGCAGATGAGATTCTGCTGAAACGTTG
>BLBF01000020.1:39123177-39189163 GCA_015471245.1 Laticauda colubrina | reverse complement strand
TCAGAGGGAGTCTGTTTTTGCCCAGGTGTTTGCCTGGCTTGTGGCATGGAGATCTTCCTATTTGAGAGTGCAGGCTTCCAAATGATTGGAACATCATTTGCCTCGCGTAACAGCGGAACATCATTTGCTTCGCGTAACAGCCATCCTTTCACATGAAGCCAAGCTGCACTGAAAGCCTCCAATACAGGAACAGAGTGTTGCCAGCCAATCAAAGCCACAAAACAGACAGAAGAAACCAGAAACACCGATCAATCAAACTCCAAGTCCAATAAACACAGACCAAGACTCCCAACCAATCAGGATAGGCTAGCCTCAAATTTAAAAGCAACGGCTGTGAGACCCTGACCCACATACAAACTCCATACAGAAGTCTGATGATGGCAGATGAGATTCTGCTGAAATGTTGCTACAACTTTAAAAACACTACAATGACGTGGGATAATACCCGAAGGAAGCCGAATAGCACACATGTAAGTACCCGCGAAAACTTATATATATATATATATATACACATACATACATACATACATACATACATACATACATATATATATATATATATATTATATATATTATATATAATTAATTTGCAGGGTTCAATTGCTTTGCATGGCATAAGATGGGAGTTCTAACACAGGACTTTTGCAGAGCCTGATGTTGATTGAGCAGAGAGGGAGTGATTGGCCCAAGGTTGTCAAGCTGGCTTTAAGAGAGATTAGAAACTAGATCTTCCCTGTCCTATTCCAATATCTTAATAACACACACATCATAGTTCATTGGTGTGAGCCCAAAATTGCATGTATTCCCTACAAAACAAACCCTAATAGCGTAGGAATGATTCTTGCTTGCATCCCTGCTTTCTTAGCCAGTCACTTTTCATTCCCATCCCAGTCCCTTCCATCCCACCTCTGTATCTCCTGATTTCTCCAGGCAGCTGGCCTTGACCGCTCCTGCTTCTTCTCCTCAGCAGCTGCTGGACTCTTATCCTACATCTTGCCTAATTAATAGCTATAATAGGTTATATATTTCATATAAATTCTTCCCAGCCAAAACCATAGTCTCGTGTTCAATTCATACATTATGTTGTACATTATGTTGTACAAAGATATGAGGCTTTGCATTGTTTTGCGTCAGACCACTGAGCTACCTTTTTAAGATAAGGCTAAATAAAGATATGACAGACTTATTATGTACAAAAGCAGACACCAAACTATAACCTTTCTTCGCTTAGAAGCAAAGTTTTATAGATATTCTATCGCTACTGGAAGAAGTATATTCACAAAGATTGGGGTATTTTCTATTCGCAAAGCAGTTTCCATGACTGAAACAAAACTCAATGCAATTTTCCATTAGGCTAAAATGTCAGGTTTCTTTGGTTTACTGATCAATTTGTTTCCCCCCTAAAACAGATCAGATGTAGCCCTTATGATATAAAATGAAACTGTTTCAGTCTCTTTTTGTGGTATATAGATTTTGCTACCTGGGTTTGAATGGGAATAAATAGATTCAGTAAAAGTTAAAATAAAAAAGTTAAAATTCTTATCAGCTAGTGTTTTATTGAATTCAGTGCTCCATAATATATAAACAAAAACAAACTAGAAAAAAATCATAACCAGCATGATTTGGAGACTTAGTGTGAAAAAAAATGCAATTCTAGTTATTTATTCTGTTATTTATTAGAACAATTACTGCTTTGCTAGCAAAATAATTGTAAGGGGGATATTTCACAAATGCACTGTATATTTTAATTAATAGGAATAAAATAATTCTGGAACCCACTGATTCCAGTTATTGTGATTCTTAAACAAGTAGCAATCCAGTGGATTTAGAGTGTACTAGGGCAAGATTCACAAAGTGTCCTTCAATTTTTAAAATATTTTTTCAAAAAATGCTGAAAAAGCAGAATGCTGATAATATACAGCTACACAGCAGAATGTTCTGCTTGGATATCTTCCACAGGACAACAAACAAAGAGATATATTTCCATAGTGTAATTTGTGCATGTGGTTTAGCTTGGCATGGAGAAAGAATTTCAGCCAACTCAGATCAATAGCTGGAAAATCAAAACGGCAACTCTGATCCTTGTTCCTATACTGTATATAGTGCGCCTAATGTATGGGGATCTCAATATTCCCACAAAAGGCAGAGAAATTTTACATAAATTTGCAACAAACTGAATGATAGTAATATAATTAGCTCTGAAATAATGTTAATTTATGAAACCATTCATAAAACTCTTTATATACATCATATAAATTTTTAAAAATAGTTCAGCAGACCTGTCCATTAATAATATTTGTAGCCAAGATACCCACTTCATTTGAAGTAATTTAAAATATAAAATATGACTCTTTTTCAAAACCAATTGCTTTCAAGCACTTCTCC
Source organism: Laticauda colubrina (assembly GCA_015471245.1). NCBI lineage: Eukaryota > Metazoa > Chordata > Lepidosauria > Squamata > Elapidae > Laticauda > Laticauda colubrina. Next base: position 39,186,778 of record BLBF01000020.1, on the reverse strand, counting down.
ATATCTTCATTAAATGTCACTGAGCCACATACTAGCACAAAGGGTTTCCTTCTACATGTGTTCACCATACTCTTAATCAGGTTTTCATTTACTCGACCAAGGTGTGCAGTTTCTTGAAAGCTCCATGGCAGATTTTTAACTGACTGTTCCTAAAAGGAAAAATAGATAACATGTGTAACATTTGCAAAATTCACACAAATATATGATAAATTCTAAATTAAGACTTCAAAATGCATTTTCAGAACCTCACATCAATAGAAACAATCTTGTTTGTCTAACACAGTCATTAGATTTGTAGAGACTTTATTTTAAAATAGAGTCCTACTCTTCTGTTTTAAAATGCTTCACAGAAGCTCCTAATTTAATAGTCCAAATCCAGCTAAATTAGTCACTACTAACTTTAGCTGGACCATTGCCTTTCTTGGCTAATATGTAATGCTTAGTTAATTTGATTCGAAGGTGAAGAAAATGTATTCATACAAGAAAGATTGAACCTTTATCAGGTTAAACCCAAAAATCATACTCTTCCTTCAAACTAGCTGATCAAAGCAGAACCCTGAATATTGTGATGACTTCTGAAAGAATTGCTTGAAAATGTCACTCAGATATGCCCTGTAATGCTGTTAATATGGAATAAGTAATTTACTGTCTCAGAAGCCCCATTTGTGCCATAAGAAATGCACAGGATTTATGTATTTGTAGGAAGACAGAAAATGTAGAGAGAGAAGGAAAAAAGCATAGAAAAAAAAAAGAGAAATGGGAAAAATGACACTGGACTGTTAGCTGTCCTCTATAGATTTTTAAGCTGCCTTGTGTTCTCCAAAAGTAGCATGAAAAAACCAGAATTGGGCACCAAAAAAACTGACTCCAGAATTGAACAAGTTCTTCTTGTTGCCTGCTCTAACCCAATATCTACAACATAGGAAGTAAACTCCTTTGGGGTCTCAGGCCTTGAATTAATATAGATATGTTTAGAGATGTTGCAGCTAGATCACTAAAGTACTGAAACTATTTAAAAGGGGATCAGATGGAGAGGAAGTTCTTTTCAAAAATGGAAAGGGATCTGAGCTGACTCTTGCAGGAGTGTGTTCCAGTGCTTATTACCAATACAGGATTGACCTCTCTCTGGGGTGCCTGGTGAAGAGATCTCACATAGTGAAGGCATGAACAAATAAATTTGCGTTTGTTTGATCAAACTTTATCTTCAAAGATTGGTACGACATTTGCAGAGCTTCAATCAGGAAATCTTTCTTAACCCTACCTGGAGTCATCAGGGATTGAACCTGGGTGCTCTGCATGACAAACATGTACTCTGCTGTTAAGTTACAATACAGAGTTACATTGAGAATGCAAGTTTGTCATGAATTCATCACCTACCATTTGCAAAGCTCATAATCAAATGAAGGGATTGTCTCAGAAGTACCAAGGGACAATTTCCCAATCAAGTATTTACCTGGCTTAATACATAAAATGTCCTGATATTCCAGAATCGAGATTGTTCTTGAAGAAGAGCTTTCATGTAAATATTTTCAAAAGTTCTGAAACAGCCTATCAGAGTTACAAAAGTTTCATCATCTTCATTTTCGGTTATGTACTGGATAATAGGAAGCATTGGTGAGATGCCTGTCCCAGAAGCGATCATGAGGAGTTCTCCATACTAAAAATGAAACAAGATATGGCAAATGTGTCTTAAGTCATCAAAAAAAGGAAAGCAAATATTTTGCAAGATGAATTTATGATACCACTTCATCATTTTCTGTTAGGGAAAGGGATGGAGTAGAAAGGAGTGACATTCAAATGTCTTGAGAATCCATTTGTGTGCAATGTTTTCTTATTCCAAGACTGAACCTCAATGTTATCCCTGTGTTCCTAAGAAAGAGTCAATTGTTGCATAAGCAACCACAGTCCTGCTCTTTGTTGTCCATTTAATGAAAGCAGCATCAACCTTTTGTACTGCAAACTTAGCCCCCATAGACTTAGAATAACATGATTGTCACTTTGAATGTACGCTAATTGGTATACATTATAATGAAAATTTGTTGCATACAGCTCTGAAAGGGTCACCACCTCTAATATACACTACATAAACATGACAAAATAAATACAAAATTCTGCATATACCTACATGCCCACATATATGGCACCTGCATGTATGATAGCATGATGCACATATACGAGTGGCTGTTGTTTTTTATAATAGAACAATGCTGCCAATTCCATCACAGTGATTGATTGGAAAACACCATCACCCTCCTAGTTCACAAACAGCTCTATGTGGGAAAGTTTTAAAGACCTTCCTCTATAAATAAGGAAAGAAAGAACAGTGCAGACTGGGTGCAACTGGTGCAAGGCCTTACTGTAAAGCTGCAACAGTGTAAAACTAGAGTTTACTCTTTAATTACAAAATAATAAAGAATGGTGGTCAGATTTAAACTAACAAAAGGAGAATTTGGTTTTACATTACTTCGATTTAGATCAGACAGTGCTGGATGACTCCACCTAAGGTACATATATGTGTCACCAACAAATAAACATGGTTTTTTTTGGTTTCAGATGAACATTTGCAGTATAAGCCTATATATAGGACCAAAGGAATACTTATGTAATGTTCTTTAGCAAGTGAATTTTAGATTTCAGCCTTAAATTATCTAGTTAATAAAAAATCCATAAGATTATTATTTATTTGGATGACTGCTTTATAACTACATAATTTTGTATTCAGAATGATGTCTGAAGAAGAATGATTAGCAAGATCTTAAGAAGATGATGCTGTTAGCTATTAATTAGCACAGCCCTATACATGTTTAGCCCATTGCTTGAGCTTGATGAGCACTGCTTTCAAATGAAGGGGACTAGGACCATGCTGGAAGTATCCTAGTTTAACTTCATATGTAAGTAGCATTATTTAATCTGGCTGTATAAATGTTCCAGGATGACTTCATTAGACAATTTGCCTTCAATTGCATGAGCAGTGGGATTTGGGCTGTTATTTCATTACCACAGGATTTCCCTACATTGGCAACTTTAAGACACATGGACTTTAATTCCCATGCTGGCTGGGGAACCCTGGGGGTTGAAGTGCCTGTGTCTTAAAGTTGTCAAGGTTGGAAACACCACATTATTGAATTTTGTACTTGGAAAGTATTTGCATTCTCCCATCTATTTACAGTATAGGTAATGCTGCTATAAGATCATACACTGATAGATGTGAATATGTACTTCAGTTGTATGCTATAATTTTTCTTTTTCAAATTTGAAATATTATAGTAAATAATGACAATGTTTACTGGTACATTTCTACTATTCTCAAAATTGGTTAGTCCAATATGTAGAAAATGTATGGCTATGTTCAAATTACACTTTGTGACCCTCTTAAACTATTATATGACTTCAAATAAATGACATTTTCAAAATCTTCAATCAGATATCCTATGGCTATTATGCTGTTTAATCCAAGACTTTAAGTTACAGGAATACATTACATATAATCAAAGTGCACCTGTTGTTAGTGATTCCAAAATAATAATCATAATATCTGCCAACATCTAGTTACCTAGAACTCTCTGTAGATTAGTCCACATTGTGTTACCCCACCCTTCTCCAATATGAAGCTCTCTAGATATAGTAGTCTTATAATTCCCATAATTCCCAGCCAAAGGTAGGTATGATAGTCCTCCTACTTTGGTTTCATACATATAACTATTGAGGCACAATATTTGCCTTTGCCTTAGTGAAGTCATTACAGCATAACATTGTATATGAACAAAGCAAATACCACTAGTAGTAATTCTATAATCACTAGATATTTAGTGGTAAGTAGTTAAGCCTGCTGCAGTGTGGGAATAATGCTAGGAAGAATTTAGTAGTAAGTAGTTGAAAGGAGAAATCATAATTGAAAATCCAGAAAATAAGATTAAATCCCCCAATCTAAAAGTTGCACAAGAACTGATGGTATTTCTAGATTTAGGGCTAGATGGTCAGGGCAGATTCACACATTTCCAGTGCAAACTTATACTATACACATTCAGAAGCAAATAACTATTTCAGAGATATGTTTTTTCTAGAAGAAAAATACACTGACTTTAACACATTGCAAATCTTGATTGTTTACTGTATTTTCTAAGTCCTTATGGTAAACAAACAAACACAGCAAAAATTCAGGAAACAGGAAATTGATTTATGGATTTTTTTCTTCATTTTTCAAAAAACAAAAATGAATCAATGTCAGTGGCTGTTTGCTATCTGTTATAGATATTACCTGATTGGCTGTATAAGGAAAACCTCCGAATGGTCCTCTCCAAAAAATGGTGTCTCCTGTTTTCCATGATTTTATATATTGGGACATTAGTCCAGTTTTATAGCACTTTCAAAAAAACCAAGAGTCAAAGAAACAAATAAAAAAAAAGATAAGAGGGAATACAAACTTTGAACCAATAATTCACATCTTCTCAATTAAAACTTATGTGACTTTTTTTTTTTTTTAAAAAAAGCAGTTGGGTACATATGAATATGGGGAAAAATTAAATCAGGGTGATACTTAAATCTAGCATTTGTGTGCAATGCTTCATTACATTAGATTTAAATTAAACATTGTCTTTTGCTTTTATTCCTAATTGTGCAGAAAAACTACATAAGTATTTTTAAACTTGCTCAAACTACAATTTACAAGCAAGATTTTTTATTTAGTAGATATACTAATTGGCAGCAGCTGCAAGTAACCATTCATCTTCTGTATATTTATAGAAACAAGAGAACATTCTGAGAAGTAAAATTCCAGTTGTGTTATTTTTCCTTGAGTCTTCTTTCAGTTATGAATTTTGAATAGAAATGGATCTGTGACATACAGAAATTTGTTCACAATTGAAACCCTCAAATATTCATAAGTAACACTGGTAGGAAATATTTTCATGCATAACAAAAGAAGTGGGATAATGAAAACCAAGATTGCCAATTTATATGCTATTGTGCCTAAGTTTTGGGCAAATAACTTCCAATGGGAATCTAGCAAAATAACAGAATTTTGTGTAACATCTTTAAAATTAAAATATTTATTATAGTGTAACTCATTGTACATGTAATAGATTCCTCTTCCTTAAATTTGCATTGTTTTTACCCAGCAATTAAAATAAACAATTTATTCTAATTTATCAATGGTAATTTCTACTGTTACATTTTGCATGTGATATTAGACTGCTTTGAGTGTAAAAAACTGTGTCATGTTAAAAATTGTTGGCAAGTCTAGCCACAGTGAAGAAAATGGGATTAAATTAAAGTGGTTGGAGAATGAAGACTTCAGCTGCTATGTATCTCATATAATGGAATATTGGTTTCAAGGAAGAAAATGTATTAAGAATAGATTTATTCTTCATCTCAATGCAGAAACAATCAAACTGGTTTATAATAAAGTCTTTTAAATAATAGAAGAAAAACATTCTGCAGAGAAAAACTCTATACTGGCTTTAACCACCCCCACCCAAAAAATCATACTATGAAAGAATACTTCAAAAATAAGGATAAGAAAAGAAAATCACCACTCATGCACACTTAGCTGTACTGCAGTGCTGTAATCATAGAACACAGTGGCATTTGAATTGCACTTGAGATAGTACTGCTAGTTGTAATAGTTATACCACTATTGTAATAGTTATACTACTATTAATCATACACTACTTCTCAAATTTGTCTGGATTAAGAGACACAACAATCTACACCAAGCAATACAAATGATGGGTGTTTCCATCTCTTTTGTTATTGTCAGAGAATAACAATGGTTTCAATGGGTTGAATAGGTTCTATAGGAAAGGTAAGTATTATTACAATCATTATTGCTATTATTGTAATACAAAAAAATCTATGTAATAAGCAAGCACAGCCAACCTATAAAGATAATGTAAATACAGCTATAGTAAATATAGTAAAACATGTCAGAATAACTGAGTTGGACGGAACCTTGGATGTCTTCTAATTGAACCTCCTGCTTGTCCAATCTGTCCTAAAAAGCCTCTAGTGATGGAGCACTCACAACTTCTGAAGTTCCCCTGATTAACTGTTCTGTCAAGAAATTTCTTCTTATTTCTAAATCAGACATCTCCTTGATCAATCCAGGAGTTTCCATCTATTGCTTCTTGCTCTGTCTTTAGGTGTTTTGGAGAATAGATTGACCCCTCTCCTTTGTGGTAGCCCTTTAGATATTAGAACACTGCTGTCATGTCACCCCAGTCCTTCTTTTCATTAAACTAGACATACCCAATTCGTGGAATCGTTTTTCATGTTTAGTGTTCAGAAAAATTTATCTATAGTTGTCTTGTACAACTTTAACATTTCTAAAGAAGTATGTTGATACCAGAAAAACTAGTACCTATGGTAAAATCTTGAGGAGTCCAAACTCCTAGAGCAATGAGGAGTAATGAGCAGAAGGGAATTTGGTGGCTCATTATGATTTGCTTCAAGGATCTTCTGCAACAAAAACTGTTTTCCACTAGGGTGTTCATACCTTGGTTTCTAACAATCTTTTTTAAGTTGCAGGAATACATATTTCATTTCAGTAACAGAGAACATCTTGAAACAAATCAGCTCTGTTATTCCATTTTACTGCTTTGTCTTACTGCCTAGGTTTGAGTAGGACATGGTATGGGGCAAAGGGAATACTAACAAATCAAAACTTTAATGGTTCTAAAAAGCCAAAGCCTGAGCACTCTTGGGGTATAAAAGATGACTGTTGCTGTGTCAAGCTGTTAATTTATAGAACAAAGGCATCTATTTACCTTTATTAAAACTTCAAAGAATCCTTCAGCATTCACAGACGAAATTGGAGTATAAGCTCTCTGAACCTCCAAACCGTTCACAACTCCTCTGAAGGAGAAAAAAAATGAGAAAAGGAGCGAAGATCAAGGGATGGAATCTTGATTTGAATCTCGAACAATTCTTGTAAATCCTATATGGTTCTCATAACAAAGGCTGTAGCCTGAAAAGCACTGCAGGCTGCCTTCCTCATCTCCATGGGTTATCTTCTGCCAGCCAAACAACAGATTATTCCCTCCTATTTTGCAATAAAATCGCAGAGATCCAAGTATTGAAATAGGTTTTTTTTCTTCAACACAGTTATATTACCTCCTTAACAATTCTTCCCTTTCCTAAAGCCAGATATGGTATTTTATGCTCTGCTGCTACAAAGCAAGAAAAGAACGACACTGGGGAAGGTGAGGAGTATTAATAGTTTGCAGCAGAAAAGGGTTTTCATCTTGACACATTGTTAAAAGAATAAATAACCAAAGCGTAGAAATAAAAGTTAACAAATGATACCTGCTATGCTTAACAGCCTAATGTTTTTCCAAAGAAATGTATTTATATATTGTATTTATAAGCCAACCAATTCTGGACAACATTGGGCAATAAATAATTATAAAAACCAAGTATAAAAACAATTGATCCAGAGAAACACAATGGTTAACTTGAGGGGAATAACCCGCAATCTCTCACCTAGCAAAGGAGCCTCCAGTCCCCTGGCACAAATCCTAGGATACAGCTAGGTCTTCAAGGCTCATTTGAAGAAAAGCTGCTCCGCAGGGCAGGAGCTATTACAGAGAAGGCATGCTTCTGGGATTACATCAGGACATATTCTCAGCAGATAGGACATGGGGCATGACAACTCTGCCTGAATAGACAGGATAACCAGAAACCATGGGAAACAGGCAGCCCTTCAAATAATGAGGCCTAAACCATGAAGTTCTTTATAGGTAATAGCTAGCACCTTGAATTATATCCAGAAGCTTGCTGGCAAGTAGTGTCGTGCAGTCCACAAAGCAGAAGTATTACATCAGGGCTATTAAACTCACAGCCCGTGGACCAGATGGATCATGCACTGGCCATGCCCACACCCAGTTTAGTAAAGGGGAAAAAGGTCCTGATATGTCACGTGACACCGCCGTGATGACATGAGTTTGACACCCCTGTATTATATGGACATACGATGGTATGCCCGTAACTGCCTGTACTGAAATATTTGGACAATTGAATGATCTTCAGGGACAATCCACTCTAAAGTGGATTGCAATAATCTGTACCCAAGGTGAATAAGTCATGTGACCATGAACCTCCTGGTCCAGAAATAAGCATAACTGGCGCAGCAAATAGATCTATAAAAAGATTCTCCAGGCCATAGTTGTCATCTAGTAAACAAGTAGGAGCTGAGAATCCATGATAATCTTTAGGCCACAGGTGTGTCCCGAATACTACCACATCCAAAACTAAAGGTAATGTTTCCCAATTCCAAGCAGCCCTTACTCCCACAGCTACTTAATTTTTGCAGATGGAGCCCAAGTCTGGCCATAATAGTCTTCACAGAGACCGTTATGGTCTCCAGGCACTGGGACAAGCATCACTTGTTTGGCCTTGGACTTATAGAACTGAGTAGCATCTGCAAATTAATAACACTTGACCCCCAAACAGGCAGATAATTAAAACCAGCCTTATGTAGGCATTAAGCAAGAGGAGTGAGAACACTGAGCTTTGAGACAACTTACAAACCAGGACTTCAGACTTAATTTATCCTTCCTATCAACCCTCACTGGAATTAGCCACAAAAAAGGAGGAAAACCCATCAAAATACTAAAATTTCTGGTTCAGATTGAACCAGAAGATTATAATGATTTATGGTATTGAAAGCTGCTAAGAGATCAAGGAAGATCAAGATATTTGTACGCCCTCCCCTTCTGTTTCCAAATTCATCAAAAAGCACAATTAATGCCATCTCTGTTCACCACTGGTATCTTTTCCTGTTCAAGTGTCAACCAAATTATGTTTGCCAGAACAATCCTTGAATAGAAACAATTGGGACAATTGATTGGTGCTATGAATTTTTCTTGGAATATTTTTCTTCCTAAAACTGTGTGTACTAAGCATACTTTTAAGCTTGGATTCCTCTATCTAGTTAGATTTGAATGTAATTGCAAGTTAAGTGTATGTGTCTTGATACAAATAGATTGAGCATAAAAACTGCATGTGGGCTCTACTTTCTACTCGTGCTCCATTCTCTTCTCAGAACAGCATTAACAAAGTTTTAGGAATGTTAGCAAACAAAAACCATACCTCTAAGAGGTTTTGAGAAAATCTGTAATAATTCCAGGCCATGAACCCCTGAGCTGCACCAGACTCTATGCCATCTGGGAGAAAACTGAAGTTCTTAAGAATTATCAGTCTTGGTGAATCTACTACACTAAACCTGGCAACAGAATCAAGCAGCTCAGGCAGGACTGTTGCTGTGTAGCCAGGAGGCTGATAAAACCGCAAGAAAGACTCTCTAGAACCAAATTTTAACTATGAGTTTTGGCTCCTGACCTATGAAATCTTACAAGGCCTCTCAGATGGCAAGTGCCAAATTTCTCTCTGCCAAGAGATCATGCCTGATGCCAAACATGAAACCTAGATGGCATATCTCCAAGAGTGGAACACCCCTCCTCCAAAGACATCCAGTCTCAATAAAACAGGCCAGGTCAGCTGCCTCTTCCATGATCAAATTATGGATAAGAGGTTCTTATACATGCAGTTAGGAATTTAAGAGCAACAGCCAGAAACCAGGGCCAACAAGGATTTAGAAGTTCAGCATCCATAGTGAATATTAATGGCCAGAAGGTCGCATTGATCTCAACCACTGATATTATCTTTCCTGTATGTGGCCCACCTTTCGATTCCTGTCTTGTCTTTCTCTGCCCATCACCACCCTAAAGGTATTTCATGCCCTTCTTCCTCTGTCCAAACCTGACCCTGATCCTTCTCCTACCCTCCTCAGCCAAGGGACCCATCCAATCATCACTTGCTCTCTGTCAGCCTTATAAGGTAGATATGACTAAGAAATGCATGCCCTTTAGGTCAGAACAAGGCCATTAACAAGACTGACAGGGCACTGTCAGTTAGTTGAAGTTACCAGTTCTGGCATCTGGTGGTTTTATATAGTAGGCTTCTCTGTGTTAGCCTTTATTCTGGCCCTTGCTGCAGCTCTTCTACTAGCATTTTCCATCACCACTGACACTTTCTGGGGCTACTCCTTGACTAATTAGGAATACACAGACAAAATACTTTCATCAAATCTTTCTCATTAATATTCTTGAATGCTTTTAAAAGTCCCAAGGGCTCAAATATTAAATGCCAGAATTGAGGAATTTTGGAAATAGAAAATCTTGGACAATTTGCTCCTTTATTGTGTAGGAATATTCACCTAGATTCATTATCACATATCATATAACTGTAGACAATGCAGTATAAAATAAGCAGGTGGTTAAGATAGGTCTAACATCTTTGCAAGATAAAAGTTTCATTATTAAGCCTGATAGGTAGGTAGGTAGATATGTATGTATTTGTTCTCATTTTCTGGTTGTATTACCATGTTATTTTTTCCAAAATGTTAATATTGAATAACAGCTTTAGAAATAATCCTGAATAGCAAAATTTGTCTTGTGGACTATAACTTCTGTGATACAAATGATGATTTAATCATGAAAGCCAGAGTTTTTGTCCTGAGGTTGGTGATATTCATTTATAGAAATGGATCTAAGTGCAGTCATTTCAAAAACTAGAAAGTGACTTGACACAGAATATCTTTGTCAACTTCCATTATGTGTCAAGTGCAAATCAATAACTGAAAGCTGTGGGGTTCCATACAGTCCAAATTAATATCATTATTAAGTTACGTGAAACATCTAGCTACCAAAACAATTGTATAAGCTTAATGCAACTGCTTGCTAATAGCGGGTTTATTTATATGACTATTTTAATGGCTCACAGATCATTCAGCACATTGCACAACTATCTAACAATATGTCCATAGGGCAAGTCCTGCCAGTTACTTTAACTAATAATTAATCTATTAATTAATAAATAATTAAGAACTAATAATTGTTGGGAAATTGAAAGTTCCTATAATTCTTTGGAATTTCTTGGAGAAATGACAAAATACAATTATAATAAATACATACATTGACAAAGAGATAGTTTTATACTACATTTTATTTACCTGCCCAATAGCAAAACAGGATCACATTGTCCTTGTCAATCAATTCACCATAATTTTATACTTTTTCTAAAAAGTGATTTTCGTATACACATTTAATTCTATCTCCAATAATAATGCAATTGAAGGAAAATGCGACTACGAAGTAGCATATGCTATACAATTAACAAGATTAATAAGCTCAATGAATTCACACATTCTTTCAAAAGAATCACTTTGGGAGTGTGGTAATTATGAGGTACTCAGTATGAAATCTTTACAGATCAAGAGCAAAACTGAAAAAAAAACAAATTGCACACTATGGACAATTTAGCTATAGATTTTGTACAGTACCTTAGCACAATATGTTGTCCTAAACTCAACCCCAAGCTGCTGTTTCCAGGCAATTTAAAAGTGTACTGGCAGGTGTCCTCGGTCAATTGAGTCACAGAGCTTATGATGAAAGCCATAAATATTTCTGGTGTTAGGTCTGAATTGCTACTCTGCAAGACAACAATAAATAATTACTATTTTAAACAATACCCTCCAAACTGTGAGCCAATTCAAATGTGGTATTACAAATAAAAAGAAATTTTTAAAACCAAATACTATTATTATCTAATTCAACAGGTTCCCCTTTTTGAAATCCTATTTAAATTCCAACGCCTATTTATCCATGCAATTCTGAATTTGGCAATACCTTTCCTGCTAATGAGGAAAGAAACCTAAAGACTATGAGATTAGGAAAAGCAAAAAACCTCCAGTAATAGAAGGTATGGGAGAACACAGAATATGTAGACATTTTTCTGTCTTGCTTTTTTTTTACATCATTTCTTTCAAAAGCAATTCCTTATTTTACACCAGACTATCTGCCTGCCATATTTCTCTTGGCAATGATTTCAATAATTCCAGAATATCATGCAAAATTATATGTAAAGATCTGGTTAAAAGCTTATTTTCTAGACTTCTCAGTCTCACATAGACCTAACCCCATCCTCCAAAACAACAACAAGCAATCTTCCCCCTCCTTTCCTATTTTTGATGTTACCATAAATGTAATATTTTTCAGAGCATGAAAACCACTGTATTCTTTTTGAATCTTTTTTAGCCTTAGAACTAAACATTTTGAACAAGAAAGTAATAAAATATCTGTAAGTTCTACATTGAGGGCTAAGAGAAATGGCTTCCAGGCTAGAATCTCAATCAACTCAATGCAAATAATGAAAAAGTCATAATCCTGATATTTTTATTCGTCAATCCTCACGTTTCTCCTGATTTCTCCATCTGTGTACATTACCTCTGGTTTTACAAAATCATGACACAATCTGTGCACTGTTTACTCACAAGTAAGTTCCAAGAACTTCAAGTAAATCTGTTTAAGCCTGTAGTTGTTCAGGTAGTCCCCGGTTTATGGCAAATTGCTTAGCAATCATTTGAAGTTGCAACAGACTTCCTCAGGGCTATTTATATAACCTAGATTAGAAATTCTGATGGATCACACTCCACATGGTCATGTGATTGCATTTTGTACATTCAGCAACCAGTATACATATATAGTCATTTGCAGCATCTAATGATCAATTTCTAGCCCCCCCCCCCCCAAAAAAAGCCCACCATGGGTTTAATGAATGTGGCATTTGCTTAACAACCACAATGATTCACTTAATGACTGCTGCAAAAAAGACCATAAAATCAGGCACGGTAATGTGGTGACCCATATAATGACTAGCATGATGGTGTTCAACTATGGTGATAGATCAAGGACCTCCTGTACAGCACCATTCTGTGTGCAGGTGATATTTCTGAGTTCTAGGTTACAACAGTTACAAAATAGAAATCTTATTTGCAATAATATCTTTTCTAGCATTCCTCCAATATTTATTTATTAGGTATAATACTAATAATATAATATTTATTTATCTTTATAAATATGATATCTTGACTTAATTTCTACTTTATTAAATATTGATTTAATAGATATAATACTAATAATGCAACAATCAAATATCTGCATTCTTCCCAGTTTTGGGAAATTTGAGAAGCTTGGCTGTATTTTAGAAAGCTAAAACAGGGTAATCCTTAATCTAGAGAAAAATAGGAGTCAGTATGGAGAATGCTTGAATTAAAGTTTTCCCCAGAGTGTTACATAGAGTCTAGTATTCATTCCTCTACTTGAATTTTGATCCCAAATGTTTCTTTATCTTTTTGATAAATGTTTTACAGAAATTACAAGCAAAATAAAGGAGAGTGAACACCCTGGTTTTGTTTCTTTAACTATCGGAAGACTTGTAGGGAGAGTTCCGGTTTGCTGTAATCTGTGCTGTAAATAAATAAAAAAAATAGGTTTACATAAGGCAGGGATGTCAAACTGGATTTCTTGGAGGGTTGGATCAGCGTTGTAGTTGTCCTCCATAGGCCAGCTGGGGGCGGGGCGGGGAGGAAGAGATGAGACACTTGGCCTCCTGCAGCACCCTGCCAGCCAAAACAGGCCTTATGGGGGCTGCCCTTGACCCCGTGGCCCATTTTTGCTTGCAAAGGCCCCACAGGCTGGATCTAACCACCCCACAGACCACATCTGACCTACAGGCATTGGGTCTGACACCCCTGAGGCAAGGCATTCAATAGAGTGCTTTGCAAAATATGAATACAACATCCCCTTCAAAGTATTGAAACAGCTGCATCCTTTGGTAGAGCTATGTGGCTGCTTTTGTGGGGAATGACAGATAAATGAAACAACTCTGCATGCACTTTCAACACAGGGGCCTCATTTACACGGATACAATTTGTGAAGCATCTCTTTGAAATCTTTTACACAGCCTTAGTAATTTTAATAATAATCTACTTGCTGCTTCTTTCTGGAGAGAAGGCTTATATCTTCTTTTGCTTTGGCTTCTTCCCACTTCTTTAGGTCTTCCTGATATATATCATAAATGCAGGGTTTGCAGCCACTGCCACAGCACTGAGATGACAGTGGCTCTCTGGGCTTCAGAGATAGCCAGACGTCTTCACTCTGATCCATTACCTACAAAACACAATCCAACATTATTCCATTTAAAATTACTGAATGGGGATGATTTCTCTCTTCTGCATCAGACATGGAAGCAAGTGTCATCAAGTGTCGAATAACTGCAGGGCATATGATGGACTGTGATGCAGTTAGGCGGCACTGGAATTTAAATGAGAAAAGGCCACGTTCAAAAGCCACCTTTTTAATATTTTTTTTGACATTTTAGGCTCTATCCTATTCAGACCAGTTTACCTAACAGGTTTGAGGTGAAAACAACAACAACAATAGGGTTGTATCGAGCCTCTTAATAAAGAATATGAATTAATGTACTACATACAACAAACTATGTCTTGCCATGGATCGGATGTTTCATCCTTTTTGGGGACAAAACTGGCATAAAAAATCAGAATGGATAAAACAGCAGCACCATAAAAAACCCCCCACTAATTTTGATTTTCTGTGTATGGAGGTTTAGGATTCTAACATTCTTTTAGTCATATTAAGTCTTAAAAAATATAAAGCAGGAACTAGGAATAACCTAAAAACTAAGAATCAAATTGTGTTGTTAGTTAAAGTTAAATTTATATCTCTAACTCAAACTAAAATGGCCCAAATCTGAAAATATTATACAGGTAGTCTTTGACTTACAACACTTCATTTAGTGACTGTTAGAAGTTACAATGGCAAGGAAAAAAAGTGACTTATAATTGTTTTATTACCATTGCAGTATCCTCATGATCATGTGATCGAAGTTCAGATGCTTGGCCCCTGACTCATATCTATGATGGTTGCAGGGTCGCAGAGTCATGTGATCCCCTTTGTGACCTTTTCACATGTAAAGTCAATGGGGAAGCCAGATTCATTTATCAAAATCATGTTTAACAACTGGAATGAATCACTTAACAGCTATGGCTCTTGTTAAATGGGGCAGAACTCACTTAACAACTGTCTTGCTTAGCAAAGGAAATGTTGGGCTCAGTTGTGGTCGTAAGTCGAGGACCACCTGTACACTATTGATACCTCAACATTTGTGAATTTAGAGCTGTCAAGAAGTCAAGAAGATAACAATAGTAGCTTGCCATTGAGGATGTCTATTTCAGTAAACAAATGACAGCAATCAACCATTTTAATTGATTTTAACAAGAACATGGCAGAATCTGGCAACATCCAAAGACATGACATCTATCTGGGTGTCAGAGCTGCCATTCCATGCCAGCCATGCCTCGTAACATGCCAGCGTTTGCCAAGGCTACCAGAGGAAGGCAGCTGCTGGGAGGGGTAGCTTCAAGGGAATTGAAACTACTCATCATGCGGTACAATAAGAGCCGCCGGCAGTTCCAAGGTCACAACATGGAATGCAACACCATCTTGCCCGCTAACCCAGGGACTGTTACCCAATTTGTTTGAATGACAGATACAGATAACCAAATGGAAAGGGGCAAAAGGAAAAAGTTAATCAAGTGCTTTGGAGGCTAAAAGTTAGAACCAGCTTCGCTACGCTGTTATCAAATTGCCTTAGTAAATAGTGTACACTTTGTAGCCATGGCCTCCAGAGTCTTTCTTTGCTAACTGACTGACTTGGGATGGCTGACATTGAGTCTGAGAAGAGCATTTGCATAATAAAGGCAGCCAAATGCCCAGGCTACTTTGCTATATGAGGATATGAACATTTGAACTTGTGGCAGGGTGCTAAAATGACAGGCTGAACAGCGTACAAGTGTACCAGATTTCTACCTATTAAATGGTTATTGGACAATGGACATTTTTTCATTATTGAGCTAAAGCTGGCCCAAAACCACACTGGTAAAAGTTTGTTCTCCCTGAAGCCATACCTATTCTGCCTGTATTGATTTTATTGTTACTGGAATTATAAAATATCCTTCCAAAATACTGATCTGCAAAAGTATTCCATCGGCAGCATAGTTGGTTTCAGACATTGCTTTGTTTTGCTCATGCCCAGAGGGAATTTTTTGTTTAGGATATGGACATAGAAGAATAGCAATATGCCAAGGACAACAACTGCAGCAAGTAGGGAGTGTGGAAGAGAAAAATACTGGGAAAATTGGGGATGGGAGGAGAAAATAATTCAGATGTCAACTACCTCTACATCTGTTGGAAAAGCAAGTTGGTCAAAAGTGCAAAATCCCCTACATTCCCCCTATCCTGCTGACTTAATATTTTTGCGGATCAGCTGCCTCATTCTTCTGTGTCTCATTGTTTAGATACATCTAAAATACTCTGGACGCTGCATGTTAGGAATGGCATTGAGAAACTGAACTGTGGCCATATGAGAGAGTAACCAATCAGCAACCAAAAAGAAAAAATTCTGAAGAACAATAAGCGATGGGAACATTTATTGATGAAAAGATGGCAGGGAGATATAATAATTGCCTTCAAATATTTCAAAGGCAGTAGAGGTCAGGGCAGAATTGTTCCAGGACACAGGACAAGAAGGAAAGGAATTAAACTACAAGGAAGCAGATTATAGATCAGGAAAAACATCTCAATGGCAAATTATTTCATCATGGAAGAGACTGGCTTAGGTTTTTTGTTTTTTTGGTGGGGGGGAGGAAGGTTAAACAAAAACAGGATACACATCTGTCAGGTATAGGTTGTCCTGATTTCAACACGATGAGTATTACTGGATGATTGTATCCGGTTCTTTGTAATCTGTGCTATGCACACAATGCAAATGAAATAAGAGTGAGTGTCAATCATCTGCCCGCCATATAGAAGTTAGGACTGTTACTGTAGATTCCCTGATTTAAGTTGGAAGGTTTTCCAACCCTTCATCCTGTGAATCTATAGCAAGGGTCTCCAAAATTAGCCACTTTAAGACTTGTGGACTTCAACTCCAATTCAGGGCATTGAAGTCCACATGTCTTAAAGTGACCAGGTTTAAAGAAGACCCCTGACCTGTAGGCTGTGCAGAGATCTTGTATTGATGGCATTTGTCTTTCTGCACTTCCCCTCCAAAACCACCCTAGGGTCCTTCCCAATATTGGCCAGAGCAATTAAAACATACAGAGATTCGTTTCAGATGAACAGTGGGCAATCAAACCAGCCCGTTTGGTGCACGCTCCAAAATAATACGACACAACACCTCACACTTCATTTTACACGCCTTCAGAGGCTCTCGGATAGTATTGGAATAAGGGGAAATGCTACCGATATGCTGGTACAACTAAGAACGACTGAAAGCTACCTCATCCTTGGGGGTGGGGAGTAGCTGAAACAGATGCTGCAGAGGCACGTCCAATCAGAATAGAGTTGGAAGGGACCTTGGAGGTCTTCTAGTCCAACAAACGCCCATCCCCCCCCTCAAGCAGGAGACCCTAAACCAGCGGTCTCCAACCTTGGCAATTTTAAGACGTGTGGACCAGAGTTGACGTCCACAAGTCTTAAAGTTGCCAAGGTTGGAGAGCCCTGCCCTAAACCATTTCAGAACAAATGACCGTCCAGTCTCTTCTCAAAAGCCTCCAGGTGTCGAAGCACCCGCAACTTCTGAAGACAAAAGCTGTTCCACTGGTTAATTGTCCTCGCTGTTAGGAATTTCTTCCTGAATTCCAGGTTGCTTCTCTTCTTGATGCGTTTCCATCCATTGTTTCTTGTCTTCCTTTCGGGGCTGGTGCTTTGGAAAATCAGCTGACTTCCACGTCTTCTTTGTGGAATATTGCTATGATGTCACCCCTAGTCCTTCTTTTCCCTAGACCAGCCATACCCAATTCCCGCAACCGTTCTTCACGTGTTGGCATCCCAGTTGGGGAAATGGGCTTCAAGGCTGCCCACCGCTTGAAGGCTTCGCTCTCCTCACGGCCTGAGCAGAGACCAGAGTCTTTGCGCCTGCGTGGCCCCGCCCCTTGGGGAAGGATTGGAGAGGCTCCGCCCCGCCTCCCACCCGCGAGCTCTGCCCCGCTCGGGAAAAGCGCCTCGCTCGTCCGCCGTCAATCACCCAAGGTGTCCGCCTCCTCTCCCGGCATGCTTTTCGCAGCCGGATCCAAAAATGGCTGCTGCCCTCTGTCTTCGCTGAAGTGACCCGTGCGGAAGATGCTGGCGGCGCGGCGGCTGGTTAAGCGAGACGGGTGCTGGGCGCCCTGGGGGCAGCGACGCAACAGGGGCCTGTACGGGCCGAGGACCCTCAGGCGTCCCTTGCCTCGCACACCCTGGACTCTGAAAGGGCCGCCGCCCGGGGGAGCCCTGCCATGGTACTTACGGAGACCGCCGCCCGTGCGGGAGCAAGTGCCCGAGCTCGACACGGTGACGTACGCGGAGAAGATGTACCGGGTGCCTTGGCTGGCCAAGCCGACCTTCCCGAAGTGGGAGAGGGGCTGGCACGACCCTTACCACCGTCAGAGCATTCCCTTAGAAGAGCTGCCGGATTACAAGACCCGGCCTTGCTACGAGTTTCACCGCAGGAGCCGCTTGGAGGAAGGTAGCCGGTGGCGCGCGGGCGGTGGGCGGGGCTTGCTCAGTGGGGGGCGCGCGGGGTGGCGATTCGGTTACGCTCGTGGCAGTCGGCAAGACGGGCTGAGGTAAATTGAGTTGAAACTGCAAATCAGCGAACGGCACTACATCTTTATTTGTATGACAAGGGCTGAGGCTCAGGCGGGGGAAAAAAAAGTTATTTCGATACAGGTAGCCCTCGGACTTACAACGATTCATTTAGTGACCGTTCTAAGTCACAGCGGCATTGGAAAAAAGCGACTTAGGACTGTTTTTCATGCTTATGACCTTTGCAGCATTTCCATCTCCACCCCCACCCCCACAAGTCATGTGATTCACATTCGGATGCGCAGGTTCCCAGGGTCGGTGACCTTCTGACAAACAAAATCGATGGAGAAACCAAATTCACTTAACAACCATGTTACTAATTTTGCAGCTGCAGAGATTCACTCAGCAAAGGCGGCAAGAAAGGTGGTTAAATGGGACAATTCACTTAAACAAATTCCTCACTTAGCAACATAAAATTTGGGCTCCATTGTGGTCGTAAGTCGAGGACTACATGCAATGACATGAGTTGTATGCATATTTTAATGTTGTTTTTGTGTCTTCGAGTCAGTTGTTGACTCCCAGTGACTGCCTGGAGAAATCAGTGTGATTTTTCTTGGCAACTCTTGCTAAGGCTTGAGAGTGACTGGCCCAAGATCACCCATTGGGGCTAATGACTCATGATCTCCCATTTTTTAACTTGATGCCTTAACTATTACATCAAGCTGGCTCTCTATGCTTACATATATCTGTAAACAGATAGCATGTAATATTGTAGAAAAAACTAGTCTCATCTGATTCTAGGATAGCCACGCTGGCCCAATTTATTAGGTGCAAGGTTATTTCCATAGCAACTCAAGCCAGTATCCATTTACTGTACTTCTTGTACTTATGCTATATTCATGCTCTTAGGAAGTACTTTGTCTTTGCAATTATACTTTTTCTGCTTCTGTAATCAGATGTGGAAGTAGTAAACAGTAGTTGTCATTGTTGGAGGGAATTGAGTATTGTGTATAATATGAAAAGCATATATTCATTTCTCTGTGTTAATATGTACATATTTATTTTGAGGTGTGAAGCAAGCATTGTGGCTAACCAAAGCAAAGCTAATCAAAGGCTTACCTCCCCCAATACTTACCATCATGAATGACATAACTCACCTGTTGGAGGACCAGGATGAGATAATTCTAAATGCAATTTCTCATGCTCGTTTTTGGGCTGACACTGAAGATATTTCCTTTGATAAATACAGGTATGTTTTAAGCCTAAATTTTCTTTGTAGCTTCAAAGTTGTTGGTGCTCTTTGTCATTCTTTTAAACAAGTTTTTTAAACAAGTTAAAATTAAACAAGTATGTTTAATTGGATAATATCTTACAGTAGCTTCCAAAAATGTGTAAAAAAATATGAGCGCTGCATTCTCTGAGATGCTGCTTATTATACTTTCACTGGTTTCTGCATGTAAAAGTAGGTAGTTCATACTCTTAAATGACTCAGAAATGCTGTGTTGGATATATGTACAAGTATGCTTCCATGTAAGTTGCGTGGAGTCACCATATGTGAGATGGCCATATTAACTTGTTTGATAAACATTTTTTTAAATTTTATAAAAGCATTTTTTTACTATCAGGAGTTTGGGAAATATTTTTCTGACCCTTTACCTTGTATTCCTTGCATAATGCCACATGCCTGTTTGAAAATGTTAAGCTAGGCAACTGCTGGTGGTTATTGCCAATGTACAAGGTACTTTACAAAGAAAAAATAGACAAATTTTTATTCCAGAGGTTTATAAGGATAAACAACATGGTGCCCCAGTAAAAGTATCTGAATCCTCATTAGATTAGAAAATCTCACATACTTTGAGGAGAGAAAAATGCACAGAATCACAGAATGTCAAAATCTAATACAATTTGGTCATCTTATGAGATTCAGACTATTTTTTAAACTTCTGTTTAGTTATTGATTGCCTTGCCTAAAAATGTTACTGTCCCCAATCTATCACTTAAAGAAAAAAGGTAAACAAAATGAGTGCAAAATATGTTTTATTTCAGTTATATGATTTCATTACTTTATAGGAAAGGATGTTTTTTTTTCTGAAATAAAAAGAGGAATTCTAAAAAGGCTTTGAAAGGGCAGGTATATTCTTAACTTTGTTTTAAAACTGAAAAAAAATGAAACAGTAGTTTTGAATGTATGGGAAGAATTTTGCAGTAAATTTTATTTGGTTATTCAGGATTATATATTGAGAGAAGGTATAAAATTATTTCTATCTTTCCCAATTATTGTCCCTCTCTATAATTAGAAATGGCAGAATAAATTTGGAAAATAAGTATAATTTGTAGTTATAATAACCTTTAAGTTAATTTGGATAAACTTTATTGTAACAGTTGAAGTATCAGTAACTTAAAACCAGTTGGATTAATAACAAAAACCTGGCATGTTATCTCATGTACATTTATAACTATCACCTTATTTTGTGTTTGCCATTTTGCAAATATTACAATAAATATCAGTTAAGAAAATCCTGATACAGTGAAACTTCTGGCTTGGATCTAATTATCCTCTTGTTCTGAAGTCCTGTGCTTCTGGAAAACCTGCTCCACTTGTGCAGGTCAATGACTGTCAATTTCCCCTCACTGAGTAAAAGAATGATGTCCCAAGACTACAGAGCAACAGCTACATGGGAACGAGGTTAGTTAAAACTGTAAGCTTTCTTTATGGCAAGCATAATGTTAATAAACTGCAGAAAACTAAGGATAAATATCCCAGATTATCTTCTGTGGTATAAAGGTTTGTCCTGAATAGAGGGGAGGATTTGTTTCTTCATATTTGAAGCAAACAATTCCTAGAGAGGAGGGACTTCACTGATCTATTTGTATGTGTGGGTGGGGAGACAATCCAGGCACTGGGTGGATTAAATTCCACTACCAGTTATCAAAAATCTATAGAATTTTTTTTACAAAGATAGAATGCATAGTTGGAACAAATATAAAGCAGTTTTGTGTTCAAAGAAAAATGTTAAACTCAGATTTCAAATGTCATTTTCTGATCGTAGCTGAGCCAGTGTAGGTTGGTAGATCAATAGAAGTATTTGATGTTCCTATTCAGGTTCTCTATGATTTCCAGAATTGGAAAAGAACAATAGCCATTTGGAAGTGTTCATTAAAAGTTTTTTATCTATCATTTTTATAATATCTGGCTTATAACGAACTAACATAAGTTATTTTCTTTTATAGAGTCTACTCTCATTCAGATTCATATTACTGATGGAAAGCTTCTGAATGCAATAAATTGTTTACAACCTATAGCATCCAGTGATGAGATATTAGCCACTGAAGACTATGATTTAGAAACTTTCTATCCTATTTCACCTATAATTGATCTTAGGGAAAAGAATGTATACAAAATAAAAAATGACACTGGTAAGATTAAACACAGTTTCACAATTTCTTAATTTGTATATGTGAATCTACTAAATGAAATATGAGAGTATGAAAGTCTTAATACAAAGAGTTGAATGAATGTAACCGAAGCATCAAATGTCCTAAGTAATTGTCCAAAGATTGTGGATTATATGAGATGGTCTTCTTTTGCAGTGAGTTGTGTTCTTTTACTAAATTATTCCCTAATTTATATATAGGTTTCAACAAAGGCTACCCATATCCTTATCCTCATACAACTTACACTATTGAACGTGGAAAAAGGGAGAAATCAGAACATTTACAAGCCAGAGTTTTGATGTTTGCTTTTGGGAATGCTCTAGCCAAGGCTAAGGAACTTTATGGAGTAAGTAGTATAATTAGAAGGAAAAACTATGACTTGTCATAACTGATCAAGAGATGCTGGTTATTTTTGCTCTTGAAAGTTCCATTAACTGCACTTCATCAGTATTGGTCTATTAACTGCTAACATGAAATATATACAGCTTCTGCCAATCTTGATTTCAGATTTCTAGAAAATAAAGGTGAAAAGTTACAAATCTGGGACATAACTTGTTCGGTTCTTCATAAACCTGAGTTTTATTGGTTGGCTGTGTGAAGGCACATAATCAATGTGAAGGCACTGTGAGAGTACTAGAGCTGACTACTGAGTAAAATGATCAAAGGTAGCAAATTCATATTGCTGATGATATAGATGATATGATCAAAATACATAATTTTGGATTTTAACAGGCAAATGGAATTTTAAACTTTGTGAATGTATGAGATAGCTGGATGTATTTTTTAATTCCCATTTGTTAAGATTAAATAATTTCTATAACATTTGTAATTTCTGAAGAGTTATGATTACTATAAGAGAAATTCATGAGATTGAAATGGTTTTGGTATATCATCTAATGTTGGAGATGTCAAAAGCCAGCACTACTTTTCCTATTTGTTAAGCTGTGGAAATTTGGCCTGGTCTTCAGCAACGTCGCCTGTGCATTTTCTGCTACATACAAGGTCATCATCAGTCAAAATACAACCAGGAATTTGTGTTTGTTGAATCTGCATGTTACATAGATCAAGATAGCATGCCAGCAATTGACAATGGTGTGATGGCCATGGATCCTAACTACCTAATATCTGCGACAGCCCAGTTTGTCTCCCCTTAAGCTTCTCATACAGCTTTTCTTTTTTTCCTTGCCCAGGATGAACCCAAAGTCTTGGAGAAGCCAGTAGTTGTTCAGAGTGTTGGTACAAATGGTCAAGCTTTCCACTTTGTAGTGTTCCAGTTAAACACAACAGATTTGGACCCTAGCAATGGTGTTAAAAACCTGGCCTGGCTGGATGAGAATCAGCTTTTGTATGAGGATGCCAGGAAACGTCCAGAAATCAAGAAGAAAATAGTTCTGGTATGTTGTGAAAGTGAAATTACTTGTTAATCAAAAGAACATTTAACTTTTTAATTTGGTTAGGAAATGTTTATTATTGGTTAGATCTGTTTGGCTTTTTCTTCAGGAGCTCAAAGTGACTTATGTCAGAGGAGCTCAGTCCTTATCAGAACCACATGATGAAGTAGATGGGCTAAGAGAGTGCAAGTGACTGATTAAAAGCACTTAAGCTTTCCACAGATGGTAGAAAATGAATTCCCTAGTCCTAATCCAACATCTACACCACCCTGGCTCTCCTACAACTGCTTTTAAGGCTAATGCGGTTAATGGTAAAGCTATTTTAAAGTTTTCAAAGCTGTATTACTGTAACAATCTGTACTGGTCTGAAAACCATAATTAATGCAAAATATAGCCACTAGGCAACACTAGGATGCAAAGCTTAGGGCCAGAGTCTCCTAACTTATATCAGGTTCTCCAACTACATCAGTCATCTGTGCTTGGCTTGCAAACTGCTGAATGGTATGCTAATATCAGTGAAGGACAGCCTTCTCTCTGGTGCCTTTTGTCCTGTGAAATGACCATTCCCGACTATACATCAAGCATTGTTTTTGAAAAAAATAATCCTATTTAGTTTAATCATTCCCAGCCATATGTATGCTGGATTTTTTTTAAAAAGAAAAATATGTGTCTAATTGAATTTATAAAGTGCTTCAAGAATATTTACAGTGAGTATAAATATGGTTCTAATATTTTTAAAATTAAAAATCTTCCTCCACTGGAATAGGATATTTTGGAAGTCCTTTGACAGAAGCCATCTCCAGTGTTAGAGGGTGGTTCAAATAGATCATATAAATCATTATACGTGGGACAGTTCTAATGCTATGACATGCTTTCTAGAATGCATGTCCATCTCTTTAACACTAGGTCAGAATTCCTAATGTGTTTTGTCTCATGCTGAAAATTGTAACTGATTGACAGTTGACAGAGTTTCCAAAAGGCAGAAATCCTATTACTTCCATTTTTTTTCTGATTCATTGACGAGAAGAAAACTTTCTTGAAGGGAAAGAGAGAATGTATCATTAAATGCAGTAACACATTGCAATATTTAGATGTTGTCCTAAGTTGTGTGCCAGACATTGAAATATCAGGTTTTTTTCTCTGCAGATTCCTGCTGGAATACATGGCTACAAGCCAGATACATTCAAAAAATTCCTGGCACTCTACTTGCACGGTGTTGTGTGAACAGGTCCCAAGAAATCTAAACTCAAACTTGTAGTTCTTCCTGAAATACTACAGTAGACATACAGTTAACACAAGACTGAAAAGGATATGTTATTTTTAATAAAAGATATTTTTAAATACACGTGTTAAAGCTTAATACTTTTAAGAATTACAGAGTAAGATTTGATGCAGTGTTTCATGGAGGCCACAGTTTTGGGGGAAGAACTAATTAAGTCAAAACTTTTAACCACTTTGAAGGGTATTTTAATTCACAACATTGGATGTGTATACTGGAAGGTATATCAAATTAGGATGATTTTTAATTTAAAATTTTAATTTAAAGCAGATCTTTAATGGAGATAAAGCAGATCTGGTGAATGGATTCAGGAAAGTGTGGAAGGCAAGGCAGTTACATTCTTGCCTAAATATGGGGAAACATGTTTCTTTGAATTTTGTTTCTCAAAAACCATGTTTCACTCAAAACAGTTTGGCAACTTATCCAGAGCGTGCTTGTTCTGGATTTGAAACAAAACACTTCTGCTTTGAGCCATTAAAGGAAAGAGTTTTCCCTGGGGTATTCTCTCGTGCAATAGGAAGTGCTCTAATGGTTTTATTGGGGGGGGGATTCATGTTTACCTAATTAAAATGGTTTAGGCTTATAAAAACTGACAAAGGTAAATTGCAACAGGTATTTTCCACCCAAGCTCAAATGTGTAACTTCCCTAAAATGGAATATTAACTATTTTATAATGGGTTTGTAGAGGATGCATTTTTGGGTATTACTGAGCATAATGTTCTGTCTTAGAAAACTTAGCAGAATTATTCAACAGAAGGTCTGTAGAGATTCTCAGTCATCCAGGTCATGGTTGTCCCAAAGGTACTTTTGCAAAAGCACCTTTGGGACAACCATGACCTGGATGAGTGAGAATCTCTACAGACTTTTAGCTGTCCAATTTGGGAGGAGCACCCTTTGAATGGTGTGGGAGCAGGAATGGATTTCCAGAGGAAAAAACGCAGACTACAGGAACCAGGAGCACTACTGAGGTGACCCTGAGAACAAGGATAAACCTCCAAATGCTTCAGTGCCTCTAAAAGGATGCAGATTACCAGCTGTCTGCAAGGAATATAAATTCATTCCCCACTATCCTCTCAGAATTGAAGAAACTTCTTGGATGAGAAGCAAAACATCTTCAAAAGGAGAAAAAGGTCCAGTTATCTCCTACAAAAGCACCTTTGGGATATTCAGCATAGATTTATGAAAGATAAAGAACTATTGAAAAAAATAAGCATAGCTACTGCAAATCTTTTCCAGCAGCATCTGATTAAGCTTAACAAGACAAGTACTCATTAGCTAATTAAGATTATAGGAAAGATTAGTAACTCATGGAGAGGATTTCCTAAAAATATTTCATTGGATGCAATTTCATGAGTGATGTAGAGTTATAAAAATATTGATATTAGGTTTATATAAAACAATGCAAGATATAACAAAGCCCCCAAAGGGTTTCAAAGTCCTGTTCAGATGTGGTTGCTGTGTTCCAAATTATGCACAAACTCCTCAGTCTTCCTTTTATGCCAGACAAGTGTCTGGCATAAAAACCAGAGGTGGTTTTCAGCAGCTTCTGACCAGTTCTGGAGAACCGGTAGCGGAAATTTTGAGTAGTTCAGAGAACCGGCCAATACCACCTCTGACTGGCCATGCCCCCATCTAATCTCTGCCTCCTGGGTCCCTGCACAGGAGAACAGCTGGAAAGCAGGTTAGTGGAGTGGGGAGGGAATGGGGATCTTACAGTATCCTTTCTGTCACGCTCCCCAAAGCCCTGCCGTGCCCACCAAGCCATGCCCACAGAACCGGTAGTAAAACTGTTTGAATCCCATCACTGATAAAAAAAACTATGTGTGCTTGTACCTGTATTTAAATCTATAGCAATGCCAATGGCTGGAATACTACCATACACCTTATTTTAGAAACCTTAACTGGAAGAATGTAAAAGGGCAACAAAAACAAGGTGGGACCTTACATATTCTTTTTTTTTTTTTTTTTGCTCTTATACAGTACTTGGACCATCTCCAGGAAGAAAACAATGAGATAATATAAAGTTATGTATATAGCGGGGAGAAGATTTGAAAATGTTAGAAGTTGGAATATTGATAAGGAAAAGATTAGGCCAATCAAATTTCATACAAATAATAATGCAAAAAAAAAAGGGGGGGGGGATGAGCCAGGCTAGTTAGTTACAAGATGGAATTCACCTACGTTAATAACTTGCTGCCAATCTATTGCAATATTGACACTATGTTTAGATGCCTCTGCAGATCAGTGGCTCAGGAGCAATATTCAGGGATGTATTGCCTTGTTATCTGATTAGTCGTTACATGGGAGACTAGATGAACTTGATAAATTGCAATAAAACTAAAAAGATATCTGGACATTATTACATTGTGTTGCATCTTTTCGAGCAAACCTGCACTTCAAGTTCTTAAATGTTTTACTTTGATTAAATGTACAACCATTGCAATTTGATTGGGATCTTTAAAAAATATTTTCATGTGCTTTTTGCAGGATTATATAGGCTGCTTGTGATAAAACCAGAGGAAGGCAAAACCAGTAATTTGCTGGAAAGCTGGTCACTGAATCATCAGGATCTTCCAGCTAAATTATATAAATTACGCTTACCAGGGGAGAAAAATCCATTCACATTTCGTAGAATTCATTGCATGGGGTGGGGAAGAAGGTCAATCGACCTTCATTCGGCTCATAGTTAAAATACCAAATATGGCTTCCAGTATGTGAGGGTCTGACTGGATAGAAACTGGCCATCCCAAGTTAAATATAGCAGTTTAATCTTGCATCACAGGTCTTTGAAGCTGCCATGTTTTAAATCACCTCAATCAGAACAGCTGGTTGAATTTTGACAAATGTAAATATGCTGTGACAGGCCAGTGAAGTATTTGTGTAATTGCAAGCGGAGATGATGACAGCACTTAACCAAACTGTTCTCTCACAGTTAGGGAGCTAGTAGACCAAACAAATAAATAAGCCCTGCTGTTATACAGGGAGACCTGGCTGAGCTGTTTGTCTCTTCTGGATATAAAAAGAAAGTGCACTGACAAAAGCAACAGGAAACCATCCGTATTCTCAACATGGCTTTCAGGCTCTTGCTTCCCCCTATTATGAGTGCTGACAAATAGTCTCTCTTCCTCCAGTTTCTTGACTAGAGTGACAATGTTAAGGCTGCCCCCCACCCCCACCCCGGGACCCGCCAAAAGGTTTGTGATGGCTTTTGAAGCTGCTCCCACTTTTGTCCGACCTGCTTCAACAGGTGGGCACGGGCTCAGATAACAGGAGGAAACCTGTATGCTTTTCAAGGGGGAATGGTTCCTTAGCAAGCACCCTTGATGTGAGGCAAGTATGAAATCAAATGCTACAGGTTCCGCTAATAGAAGGCTGCATGAACCCAGAGACAGCTCTTGGTCCGGTTGCACGCACTGAAATGGTAAAACAGCCAAATTAATAACTCTACATATCCATGCACTTGAGCAGTGATCTTTCACTACGGCATGCTTCAGCCAGGTAGTTTCCTGCACAGGTAGTCCTCGACTAAACAACAGTTCACAGTGGTGGTTCAAAGTTAACAACAACTTGTGAGAGTTTTTCACATGACTGTTGTAGCATCCCCTTGGTCATGTGATCATAATTTGGACGGTTGGCAACCGGTTCATATTTATGGCAGTTGCAAGTGGCAGTATATTTTGCTTTTCTAACAAGCAAAGTCAATGGGAAAGCCAGATTCACTTAAGAACTGTTTTACTGACTTAACAATTGCAGTGATTCACTTAACAACAGCGGGAAGAAAGATTGTAAAACAAGGCAAAATTCACTGAAAGTCTACTCTCAATAACAGAAATTCTGGGCTCAATTGTTGTAAGTTGAGTGCTACCTGTATTTTGTTTTTAGGACTAATGCTAGATTAAAATCAACAAACCTCCCAATGGTATTTAGCATATATGCTGTACCTGTCCCAGTGGTGGGATTCAAATAATTTAACAACCGGTTTGCCCAGGGTCAGGTTGGCTGTCATGGGAGGCACAGCTCATCCCCATCCTCCAGCTCCACTTCATGGCCAAACAATTGCTTCCACAAATCTTGAAATTATTCAACTGGAAGAAAAACTTCAGAGCTCCAGGGCATCCTTTCCACATCTTTTCAAGGGAACAATGAGTTAAGCTTTGGGCAGGGAAGAAAGAGGGTAAGGGGAAGGAAAAAAAAGAGGTACAAGATGAGAAAGCTGAAACAAGATTAGCCTTAAGAGATTTTGCAAACCATGAAAATGTCAAGAGCTGCATTCTAGTTATCAAAAAGAAAACACATGCAAGAATACGAAGAAGAGTGTGAGAAAGAAAAAGGATGCAGAACCCAGGCTTCCTTCAGATCTTTTTAAACCAGGAGGAACAGACTTTAACTGCAGGGAATCAAGTCCAAAATATGGTCAACAAAAACTGTAACGTTAAGTCCAATCAAGCCAAACTGAAGTAATTATTTTTTGGCAGGGCAAGAGCAAGAATTCCAGACAGGAAGGCATGGCAAAATTCACATGGTTGGGAAGACACCAGTAACACAGATAAGCAAAGACAACACAGGATAAAGTCATGTTTGCTCCCAGCAGCTGCTGCAGTCAGCATTCAATTCTTTGAAACTTTCATTCCCAGGTGTGGCTAATGAAGGGAATCAGGGCCTTTTCCTCCCCCGTAAGCCATGCAACCCACATTGCTCTCTTCTCTGATCTTCCCGGCATGCCCTAGGATGAAGAGTCTTCCTCTGAACTCCCTCTCCCTTGTTCTATCTCTCCTCTGCTCTGCCCAGCCGGACTTTGCCCTTCTCCAGCCTTTTCCATAGCCATTGAAGTCACACCCCCTGTCAGCTGTTCGTTTTCCTCCTCAGATTCAGACTCTGACAGAGGCATGGCGAACTACATTTCAAAGCAAGTCACCCCAAAGCAGTTAGTTAAACATAATTCACAGACCTGCCAAAGAGGAAAAAAATGCATGGAGGTCTATCAATGCAGAATCAAAACAGAAAAATTCAAATATTTCACAGCTTTCTAGCAGGATATTATGAAGTATTGTTAGTTCTTCTTTAAAAAAAGACAATAAAATCACAGAGTTGGAAAGAACCACATAAACCAACAATTCAATTCCCTGCTTAGTGCTGGAATCCCAGTTACAGTATGCCCATAGATGGCTATCAATTCTATGCATGCAAGGAAAGAAAGCCCAGCATCAGCAGTCATTTGGCCAAACTTTCTGCTAGATAACTGGAAGCCCATCTTTTAAGATAGATAGACAGACTTTAAATACAATCTTGATCATACAACCTTGATCATATAAAAAAGAAAATAAAAAACTGCAAACCATACCCTAAATATCTCAGGATTATTTCAAGTTTCCTGTTCTCCAATTTCAAAAAAATCCTCAGAACTTTATCTGGAAAAATCAAGCAGAAACCTAGTTCATCATTGATAGATCTAGCTGATCATGGGGATGTATTTTGCAGATACCAAAGGTTTAATATGGCGCTCTATGGAGACCACCAAGTTGCACGTCGAGAGAAGAGTTGGATATTGCAAGAAATAGTAACTGAAGTCAAAGCTGAAATCATTCCATTTCTATCTCTGAAGAAAGACATCAGGTTGGAAGGGAGAATGGAAGTACTAGCTCTACCCTAGGCACAAAGCCAAAAGGGTGACTTGAGCCAGTCAGTCTATTTGAGCCCTAGAAGGAAGACAAGGCCAAACCACTTCTGACATCTTGTTTAAGAAAACTGCAGGAACTTGTTCAGGCAATCGGCAGGACGCAGGAGGCATAAACAAAAACTTCTGAAGTGCATGTATGCAATAGTTCATAAGAAAAACAAAACACCACCCTAATAAAAAAGCAGCATAAAACAGGGACAAATTCTTGCAGAGATGGATTCTGAAATAAAGTTCGACTGAGTAACAAACATTTGCCTAGCAAAAGAATATGTTGGAAATCAGATACCAAATGGCACACATTGCAAACAGAGGACAAAACTGATCTTGTTGGTTAAGATGTTCCATAATGAACAGTAAGTTGATTAGGCTGAAAGATTCTTTGGGCACCTGATGAAGACCCTTTTATTTTCTAAGTTCTTTAATGGAAGATGCTGATGAAGTGATGGAGATTGGGTGCACATGTATATTTTGTCCTGTTTTTTTCCCCAGCTGATTATTTTATGGGTCTAAACTGTGTTTAGAACTCTTGACACAGGAATGTACATTTGAAAGGATGACACAGGCATGTAGAAAATGGGAATTGTTCCAGGGGTGCCTTGCAAAGAGGAAAATCTGCCCATTAAAAGCACATAGCTTGGTTGCACCTTCATTACAGCAGCTTCACCCACCCCAATTTCTCACTAGGACTGCCTTCTTTCAGTGAGGTTAGCATCCTCTCGGATATTCACAACTAGCTTTAGAACACATTACAAAAACATTGCATACTGACAATCAAGTTTCATATACAGCATTTAGAACTTCTGTCCATGAGCAAATACATGAATACAGTGATCAATGATTTCTGCAGATATATTAAATATTTACTATTCTCTGTGTACATACAGCAATGCAAAATGCAACCAATTTGATCCTAAGTTATGAATCTTGATTTTCTCCCCTCTTGATAGACTACATATGAGCTTACAATTCTTGCTACATAAATATTTTGACTTTGCAGACTATTGTGTTTTTTGTAGGTTTCCTTGGAAGATACAAGTTTACAAACATTACCTTGCAATTGTACACCTGAAATCATGCAATTCCTGTGAAATCTTGCAAATGGGAACATAGACAATTTATTCTTTCAGATTCTTTCCCCATGCCTAACAGAAGCAGAAAATAAGGCCTCCCCAAAATATCCCATTGTTTTGCACAACAGATAATGGTGTCCATTCAAATTTTGATCAAGCACAATGGAAACTTCAATTTAATATCCCAAATTAACAATTGGTAGGAAATTAGGGTTAAAATATGGATTATGAACAGGACTCATTTCCTAATTTGCATAGATGTTTCTGTCACCTGCAAAAGAAACATGTTTGCACACTTTGGGATTTTTAAATTTAGACTAGAAAGAGGGTAACAAATTGAGAATATCAGCCTGCCCAAAACAACTATTCTGAACTGGCTACTCATCAGTTACTTATAGTTGTGTTAGATGTTATTAGATATACCTAACTGTATGCTTCCTACTGGACTCTTAATGTGGAATCAGTAGGACTAAAATAATGTCAATTAATATTTAATAGTTACATTGAATATTGTATGACAATCCCTGGACAAGAATCTGCTTGGTTACCGAATAAACAATTCAAGTCATGAAAGGAATACTTCAAATCACGCCAACCTCAATGTCTCGGTATGAAGATGCAATGAAATGTATTCATTTGTTGTATTGTGCTATATCACACTTCACATGGACATGGAAACAATTTTGATTCATCATTTTAGTAGCCTTTTCACACTTCAAGCAAGCCAAAGGGTTGCTTTGAAGAAATAACTATTATAAGAGCACACACAATTTAAGCTGGATTTACTCTGAGCTATCCTTGAGATATATCAATGTAATAGATATTGTTAAAATAACCTATTCCTTAACTCTCCTAAAGATGATGTAAAAAAAATCAAGAGTTTTTATGGTTTTTGTAAAACAGAATTTATACAAACATCTCTGATTTACCTGATATTTTAACCTGCAGGTAAACCTTTTTTTAAATTTTAATTTTTTAAAAAAAAAATAATTTTAATTTAACTTAATTTTTTTAATATATATTTATTTTTATATTTTATTATATATATATATATATTATATTATTTTTTATAATAATATAATAATTAAAAATAATTTAATTTAATTTAAAAAAAATAATTTTTTTTTTAAAAAATTGCATATTCTTTTAATGTTCTGTGGATTCTTGGCCAAGATTCACAGAATGAGAATCATCAAGTCTTTGTTTGCTTGTTTGTTTGTTTGTTAAACTGTTACACTCTAGGCAAAGCTGTGTCAAGTTCTGCGGCTTGATAAATTTTTGCTCTTGCATTTGAAAGAAAATGGCTCTTTTTGCTGAATGGTTGCACTTTAGTATTGAGAAGGCATCTTACTTGCTTTTGAGGCTGTCTAAAAGGAATGGGAAGGTGGGTTCTAAATCTAGATGTTTGTGAGAATGTTTGTGATAAGTATGAAGTGTATCTTCAGAATATGGTGCCTTTAAAGAGACCATAATCAGAATGAGGCGACTTTCCACAGCAGGCTTTCTGGAATCTGTATCCAGGAGAGAATAATGAACAGCAAGGACGTGAAATCAAATGTTTATATTTATTACAGCAGGGGGAGGAAGAGAAAAGATCTTGATTTATCTTTTAAAAACCATCCCAGACCAACGAAGACATTTAATTTAGCCATCACTTTAATACAATGAAACCTGCCAAGTTATCTCTTTAAAAAAAAGTGTTGCATTAGGAATGGGACAAATCTTCATTTGAAGGTTTATTATTTTTTTCTTTAAATATAATCCTGACTGTAACTGTGATAACCTTTGTTTGCCCACCCCATCCCCATCATCTTTCTACAGAAAAAAAAAACAAACCTTAATCAAAATGCCTAAGAAAAGGGCAAGCATTTCTTTTTTTAAAAAAATCATTGTCTTCTTAAAAATTACACGGTTTCAAGTACTTTTTTGATAGAGTAAAAACAAGCCAATGTTTTCCAAAATGAAACCAAACCAAAAAGGAAAAAACAAAACAAAAACCCAAACAAAACCATAAGTAAAAAAAAAAAAAAACATTTCATTAAGGGGTGCAGAAAAAAGACATCCCTTTAATAAAACATTATCAACAAATATCGTACACAAACTACAATGTATAATAATTACTTTTCTTTTCCCTCGTTTAACTTTAGAACCAGACTACAAGGTAAGAAAAAACACTGAAACAAGATACAATGTTCTCAAGAATCCGCACAAAGGTAGGTAAATCCAGGGTAAGATAATATTTTACATAATATGAAATACATAGATCAGAAGTGAAGGGTTTTTTTTTCTTTTATATAAAACAAAGACCAGCTACAAGGGGGTGTAATGTACAGAGATCTCAAGACTTGCGAGTTTCACTATACATGATATGCTTTTCTGTAGTCACCCCTACCAGGCGAATGTAAGATTTGTTTATTTTTAAATTCTGTTTTTAATTACAGAGTGAGAAGGTGGGAGAGAGAGCCTACAGAATAGCAAGTATACAATTTAACAACAATAATTACTTAAAAATATCTCCATCCAGTTCCAGAGCATATACAGTGAAACCCTAGTAAGATCACATTGTTTCATTAGAAAACCCAAAACGAAAATGAAAACAAAGCAGTTAAGAAGTTTGCTCTCACCAGTTTTTGAGTCAAGTTTTTTAATGCCTTTTCATTTTATTTCTGACACCGTCCCAACAGGGGGAAAAAAAACACCCAAGTACAGATAGTTGACTTACAACCCTTTAGCAGTGCTTTGAAGTTATGATGGCCTTGGAAACAGTGACTTACGACCCATCCTCTAACCTATGACTCTCACACCACCCCACAGCCATGTGATCACAATTCGGGCACTTGGCAACCGGCTCACATTTATGATTGGTGGTAGATGGTCTTGTGGTCACGTGATCACAATTTGCTACCTTCCCATGCTTCTACCAAGTAAAAGTCAATGTGAAAAACCAGATTCGCTTAACATCCAGATTCGCTTATATGCCCATGGGAAAAAATGGCCGTAAAAACCAAGTCTGGTTGTGTGATGACTTGCTTAACTCTCACATCGCTAAGCAACCAAAACCCCAATCCCAATTCTGGCTGTACGTCTAGGACTACCTGTACCCCTAACCCTCAATATCCCACCTCCCAGAAATTCTGACATTTTCCAAATTCTGCAAAAGGGCAATTCATAATAGTGCTTGGGGGAGGGGGGAAGGGGGTGGGGGAGAGGAAGGAGGACAAGCAAGGGAGGGGACTAAAATAGTGCATGCCACAGTCACAGATATACCCAAGATCACAATTAAACTTTTGGAGGATGTGATCCTAGAAGGGAGCCAGCTGCATTACAAACTGAGGCAGGGGAAATCTTTTCCACTCTTCTTGTTGAAGGAAGTGTTGTGCTGCAAGACACCAACCTAAAAAGGGGAAGGGGGAGTAGTGGGGGCGAAGGTCTTCTGAACAAAACCCACCAATTTATTTAAAAAAAAAACCTGTCCAGTTTTATTATTTTAAAATGGCTACAGAGACAACATGAGATTTCATATCTAGACTAGTTTCCTTGCGTAGCACAGCACAAACATACAAGAAGTTTAAAAGAATAATCAAGCAAAGGAGGCTGGAATTGGGTGCTAGAGGCTTCTGTTTGTTTCCAAAAAATGAACAACAACAAAAAAAGTGTCATATACATATAATAAATCCTTCTGCAGAAGAAGGATTTTGTCATGTCTTGAAATATTTTAAAGATTTGTCCTTCATTGTTTTATGGAATAAAAAGTTCAGCCTTTTTATTGCATGAAACTAAAAATTAGGGCTGGATCTCCGGCTCTCAGTGTCTCCCTGCCAAACACACCTAAGCTTCTTCTCATCTTGCATAATTTCTTCAGATCCTCCAAAGGGCAGCCGACTTTTTCCTTATCCTGGAGAAGAGGATGTGGGGCGAAGGAAGAGGGAAATCACACACTCATTGTCATGCTGGGAGAATACTGGGTGGGTGAGGGAGGGATGAGGGCGAGAGAAAAAAAAAGAAAGAAAGAAAAATATCACACAGTAAGAATGAGGCCAAAACCAGAACAAATTGCTAACTAATATGCTAGGCAAGAAAACGGGGAAGGAGACATGGGTTTCCTAAAACAACAACTCTTTTCAACTGATTCAAGAAATCACAGAGAGAAAATATGATAGAAATCTAACTGCCACTCTTTTATCTCCTGTCGGTCAACAATGGCTGGTGGTTAGGTGGAAACTCAAGGGCTGCTGCTTTTACTATTTCCTTTGTCATATGTATACAGTGATAAAGACCCTCATGTTAGAATGAATATAATACTACAAAGATTTAATCTTATATGTTTTTGCATGAAACAAGTTACGCTAATAATGAAGATGTTGCTTTTTCTTAATCACCTTTGCTTTGGTTGTTGATCAGCATCCCTTTCTTGCAGCCATGTTATATTTTATATTGGCATCATTGGCAGAACCAGCCTCTACTGCTTTGACCGTCCGTTAGGGATGTTTTCAAGAAGTCCACCCATTCAAGGAGATATAGCATAGTTGTGCTTTCCCACTTCTAATACACTCATTGAAAATTTGACTCTAAGCTCCTCATGCTAAGACCTAGCATTAATTTATGTTATTTCATTTTATTTTTAAAAAGTATGATTAATAATGATGGCAATGATTTTCCTACATTGAAAGGGCTTCTGTGATCAACATAAACTCTAGCCAGAAGTTGTCAGGCAACAAGTTTCTCTTATGCACATACATTACACGTGTTTGCTGTATATTCAAACTGTGAGAGCCAAGCACATTTCTTTTGTGTTTGCTCTCTGGTTCTAGGATTGTTTCAGAGGAACTCTCTATATTTCCTTATTTCCTTTAAATAATTTATGGTTTCCATTGCCTCCCTTTGGAACCATTTATTTTCCTCTTATTTAGAAGGTATGCTACATCCAGATATCATACTGATTATCTTAGTGTGGATCTTTTCCTACTTCTATCAGCCCCCACATCATACTTCCTTGATTTTTTTTCATCTGATGGTCCAAGACCCACCCTCACATTGTCAGCCATCATATTTCCACAAATATAAAACAGAGACTCCTCCAAGAGCCTTGAAAAACTCAGATTGAAATGCAATGCATTTAAAGAACGGTTGCAAGAACGACTCACGTTGTCATTTTGGAAGGAATGGAGGAAGTTGCCTCCCAG
The DNA here is from genome assembly GCA_015471245.1 of Laticauda colubrina. NCBI lineage: Eukaryota > Metazoa > Chordata > Lepidosauria > Squamata > Elapidae > Laticauda > Laticauda colubrina. The sequence goes on along the minus strand of BLBF01000020.1, from coordinate 39,150,261 downwards.
TTCACCATCATCTCGTGGAGTGCCCGGAGGATTGCTAATGCCACTTATGTTGTTTGGAGAATTCTACAATTAAAAAGAAAAGGGGGGGGGGGAGGAAGGGGAAACACAGAGACCACACACATACACATTGAAAGTGAGAGAGTGTTTTTCAGCAACGTGTACACAAACAACTATAAGAAAAAAACATTGTTCTCGGATGAGCAAAAGATAGCTAAACATGAAGCTTATGCATAGAAAGTATTGCACTTCATTTAGAGCATAAGGGTCTTCATCTGCTAAGTCAACAGGGGAAGTCTGCTAACTTCTGGAAAACTAATAAACTTGGACCAGAGGATGAGCACTTCCTCCCTACTTTTACCCCATAGTATCCTGTAAACCTCAATTTGACATTTAATACAAAAAAGGCAACAAGCCCCCACCTAATTACATTAGCAACATGTTAACTTACTTTTGGAAGTCCATCAATGTCTCCTGACCCTTATGGAAGAAAATTGGGATGATGGGATGGAGAGGAAGAGAAAAACAGACTGTTAGTGGAAAGGACTTTGTTTCCCTCATCTAGAAACATGTAGATTGTGAACCTATATGCAAGAAAATAAGAGGCTGCTGCAAAAGGTAGGGCTGGACCTTCTGGGAAGCAGCTGGCAGTACATTAGTGAGTTGCAGGTCACAGCTGGGCTAATGCAAACCTCTTAACATTTGCCTCCAGAAAGGGACCTGCTGGGGGATGCCTCAGCTGCCATTCCTTTGCATGGAAAACTCCCCGGAGCAGAGCCCAGTTCACCTTCCTGCACAGCACTAGAGTAATGGCCTAATCGAGTTGCTACAGCCTCGCCTCCCTCCCGTGAGCTTTCTGACACTGATCAAGATGGAGTACAGCACCTCTACTTCAGCAAGATGTATAAGGCAAGCATGGGAGGTTAATGGGTCTTTCTGCTGCTTTAATTAAAACACACACACCACAGATAGGTTCACGCTGCTTCTTTTCTGTTATCTATCAACAGGAGTGCTGTGAGCCTGTGACTAGCGTTTCCTGTTTTCTGGCTAATTTTCGATACTACGAGTGTTTAAGAATGGCAAAGACATCGGGATTGCTGATTATCAACATAGAACCAGTCACCTATGGAAACTTGGAGGAATTTCCCCCAGAAAAATAAGAGAAAAATCAAAGCCATCCATTTACGAATGAGAAGGCCCCACAGGTTCTGAACACAAAGAGCATCAGTTGCAGAAAAGGGTAGAATACCAGGGCAAAGGTGCTACCAACATAATGCTAGTCGCACGGCACTTTTATGCCTGTCCTAGTGGTGATCCTCTAAACATTTCCTGCAGTACCCGTGAGTGATGGCATAAGAGACTGAGAGGTATCATAGAAAAATAAAGGAGCAGTGGTCTATCTATTGCCCATGTTCCTGGGTTAGGCTGGAGGTGGGTGAGAGAAAGTATGTTGGGGTGGGGAACTATGGAAGGAAGCAGCCGGCTAGAGCAGAAAGGATACGAGATCAGCAATCCCCCAATCTTTACAACTTGGCAGCCCAGGGGAGGGGCAAGAGGGAACTGCCCACATAAGTGGTGGGCTGGCCCATGCACTAACATGTGGGAGGGCCCACCTCTCTCAAGTTGAACTGCATGTGTACGCACTGGTCCGCTGGTCCTGCAAGTTGAGCTGGGTGTGTGTGCACTGGCCAGCCACTTGCATGGCCCGGTTCTGAACAGGCCACAGCCTGGGAGTTGGCGATCCCTGTAATAATTAAAGGCTGGGCTTCCTGGTGCCTAAAACTGGCTGAGGGAAGCCCCTAATTCTTTCCTCTGCATTCTGACCCGTGTCTTACTACAAGGACTTCTCTCCTAGGTTCCCACAACTCACTCCGACTTTGGAATGATTTGGCCTCCTTTGTACCATATATAAATTGAGCCACTCACTGGGTGTGGCTTACCCAATCAGAAACCTCCACAGAACCAATTTCTATTAAAAGACAGAATCCTGTGTAACTTTGCCCCAAATATTTTTTATTCAACTTACCTAATGAGCCATTCATGTGATGGGGTTCCATCCCACCCATGCCTCCCATGGGGCCATCTGATCCAGGCCCCATTGGGAACTACGAGGGGGAAAGAGAAGGCATCCATTATGATTGATCATTTGTGCTGTAAAATGCCAGCCAACCAATTACCTTATATATTAACAGCTATAATGTTCAGAAGGTTAATATGCTCTGCAAGCTAATTTTTTTGGGAAGTCTGTTCCTAGGAAAAGAACATCTGATAGCTTCATAAGAGAGAACAACTCGTAGTATCAAATTACCATCAGTGAAGATGTGGTAAAACATCCTTATTTTTAATATATTGGATCTTATTCTATCTATACCAGACAGCTACCTAAGCTTTGAAAAAAAGCTGAAATTATCACTGCCTTGAAGAGAGAGTATAGCAGTGTCATATACTTTCTAAAGTAAATGAAGAGGAGGGAAGCTTCAGAGCAACCCCTGGTAATTAGTTTCAACTAAATGTGCAAGAAGGAGTAGGGTTCAAGCTGTGTTCTCTTTAAAAACAGCCCCATCTCAGCAATACATGTGATGGTCTTGACCAGAGCCACATGAATGCTACTATTTTAATAAGCATAAAAAATTAACAAAGTCCTGAAGAGTTAATCACTCGTTAATGGTTTGTTTTATTTCTATTTTGAAATAAATGGTTGAAATCAATTAAACTGCTTTACCCTCAACTGATGAAGTTAATTATGATTTGTTATGGTATCTGATATGTAAATTATAAGAAAGCAGACTTACATTCGACCGACTGCCTCCAGGCGGTACAGGATTAATCATTGTGTAGATGTTGTCACTTGAATTTGTTGAATCTATAGAACAGTGAAATCCACTAAGTCAGGGTGATTAATTCATTTCTTAATTAAAACAAACTCATGCCACTTGAACTCATTCTTTGGAGCTTTATCACCTAAAATTCCCTCTAAGTACCACCATTTTCTGGCTAATTTGTATTTAATGAAGATTCACAAAGTTTTTAATCACAGAAATTCAACTGTGAAAAGAAGTCTCTGCTACTAACCAAGGGTCTTGAAGCCTTTTTGCTACTGAGAGATGAAGAAAGATAATTTTCTGCCACATGCCACTTAGCACCTCAAAATTAGCCAGTGCAATTATCTCACTACACCATAATCTTTTTTCTTCTTTTAGAAAGAAGAGTAATATTTGTCATTTTACATATATTATTTTCTCCAATAAAGCAAGAATCTAGCTTTTTAGTGCTGGTAGCAGGAGGAAAGACCCAGCCAAGCTATAGAATGCCAAACAGAAAGATTTATCAGCAGGCCACAAAAATGGAATTAAAAAAAGAGGGGAGATTTGTAGCTGAATTAACATATGGATTGTTTTATTATGATCTAGTAAGAAATGTAGGTCAGAGTCCTCATAAAAATGCAGGAGAAAAGCAGTGATAAGTACTGAAATGTAGCTCCACCTCTGCAGCTGTTGTGCACCCATTACATGCAACAGAACCACTTTCTTTCAGTGTCCCTTTCCATTTTTTCTTCTTCCAATTGATGCTCAAAGTGTGAGCTAAATTAAACTTTGGCCCTGTTAGAATATTCACGAGGAGGAATTCTGGGAGTTGAAGTCCACATGTCATAAAAGGGCCATGATTCCCCACCTCTGCTGTAAGGGAACCAAGACTAGGAGGAGATTTTATGCAGTCTTTTGGGAAGACATGTGCAGAAGCAGATCACGCAACATGGGGAGCACCACTGTGCAAAGTGACATTCTGAAACTGTCTGAAGTGTAAAGCTGGATAATGTGTTCTTGGCTACTTCTCTGAGGAACCCCTTGGCCCCAGTACTGGGAAAGCCCACAAAAGTGGAACATTACAACCTTAACCACGCTGGATTTAGGGGGTTACATTTCCCTCTAATTCCCTTGGGGTCTGTAGAAGATGATTTGTTAGATTCCACAAATCACCCGGACACATTTCGCCTTCGATAAAAAGTTTCACCAGGATAATAAAAAAACCCACACAAAGTAAGACTATTCTAATAAGTCAACATTTATTAAAAATTATTCATCAAGGGAGGCAGTGCCAAACTTAATCCTGATTGCCAGGAATTTGATGCTGATTGCTAACTGTCTTCAGATGAATCCAGAAAGGTTGAGCCACAGGTGAACCCTCCCCATCGTTAAATTCCCACTGTATAACTTCCCTGTGTTTTAAGCCTAACAGAACCTAAGTGATCAGTACTGGGAAAGAAGGAAGGAAGGAAGGAAGGAAGGAAGGGAGGGAGGGAGGGAGGGAGGGAGGGAGGGAGGAAGGCTTTTCATTTGATTATTGTCTGCAGCTGTTCCAAAACAAATAGGGCATCAACCACTAGCAAATGTTATGTTGTCACTTTCCATCAAGTCCAACAATGAAAGAAAGTCTCTTTCATGCCACCTTTCTCATTCTCTCCCCCATCCCTTACCTGCAGGGCTAGGCATGATGGGTGTTCCAGGAGGACCTCCGCCACCAGGGGGCCCCTGTTGACAAGATTAAATACGCATCAGGCACCACTGTGATAACATAGCCTGCGATAGGTCAGCCAGATCTTGCTGCTGTCAGCAACAATGCTTCACCTTGGTATTCAGCCAAGCATTAATCTCCTGCTAAAACCTTCGATGCACCCTTGTAGCCAAAGTGCAATTTCTTTGTTTAACCCTCAGGAAAAATGAAAGTTTTACAGGGAGATAGTAAGGTGCTTCTATGCAAGATGCACACACTGGTTCTGACTGTCAGGGAAGGAACAGAAGGAGGAGGACCATCCTTTCTGTAATCTTCACTCATGCAGAAGTTGCAACAATAAGTGGATAGGTTAGAGCATTGTAACTTGCTATGTCAATGTTTTAACTTGATGGTCTGATTCCCATCCAATTAAGACAGTTGCTAAACATTCTGATGGAAATTGCTCTAAGATAAATTAAATCTGGAGCATCACAAGCACTACATCATTCACAATGCTGGGGGTTAGAAAGGTGTTTCTTTCCATACTTTAGGGCAGTATTTCTCAGCCTTGGTGATTTGAAGACACGTGGACTTCAACTCCCAGAATTCCCTGGTCAGTGTGGCTGGCTGAGGTATTATGGAAGTTGAAGCCCGTGTGTCTGAAAGCCACCAAGGCTAAGAGATACTGCTTTAGGAGGATGTTGACTGAAGAAATAACTTCTTATGCTAATCAACATCCTCTCTTTCGGCATGCTTTATGCACTATGCTTCTTGGAACAAGAAATGTATTCCCCAACGATATAGCCATAATCTAGGCTGCATACTTGTGAATTCAAGTATCCTTAGAGCTAGTCAACAAATGTATTGCCACTTCATGACATTCGTCTAGGTTACTTATGAAACTTCATCCTCCCTCTTGTGGCTTTTCCCACCAGATCTGAGAGAATGGACATGCTCTGGGACCCTCAATAAAATGGTGTCACCTGGCAGGCCGAGGAACCCTGGCTCCTGTGTTATGGTGCTCGTCTTATGGAACAGCATCTCCACAGGGATAAGAAAGTTTCTGGCCCTGATGGCTTTCCAAAGTCCTGGCTCTGGGATGTTAATGGAGCTCATTTTTTTTCAATACGGTGTTGAATTGGGCTTTTAATTTATCTGGATTTGTAGAGGATGACCAGGCTGAGCCTGACAGTGGGGTCAAATGTATCATGTTTGGAATCTCTATACTCCCATAAGAGACCTTAATCCAGCCCCCTTTGAAGTCCATTGACTCTTATCCGGTGCCAATTCGCCTTGACCATTAGTAGATCAGATTCCTGTGCATAGGTAGCATGAAATAAACTTATAGTACTTTTGAAGTCTATCCTGGTTCCTGACTTCTTCTTGCACCTGACAGGATTGTGGATAATGGGCTTTTATCCCCTTGTGTTCACTGCCCACTGATTAGATGATGGCCACACAGATTTGTTTAACCCGTGAATTAAAAAAAAAAAGAGCTTACCACATATGTACCAGGTGATGAAGAAGAATATGGAATCTGTGAACAAACCAAAGCACATGCATTATTTTTCCGAGAAGGAGCTTTTGACAAGGGAAGGTTCAGAACTCTAATAAAAATATGTACTGCTTTCAAATATGCTTAGAGGAGAGGACAGCTGCACAAAAGGAAATGGAGGATATCCCATGTCTCCTGCTCCGGATGACACCCCACTGGGAAGACGGAGCAAGGGATGCAACATAGATTTAAAGGCAGATGCAGGAAGAAGTAAACTAAATTCCAAGGTCCAAGTGATAAAGGCATTCCACAGGGCAAAACACTTACTGAGTTAGCGCTGTTGGGATTGGGCCATGGTCTACCAGCTCCTGGACCCCTGGAGTTCAAGAAAAGAAACATGCTTTTAGTGTGCACCTGCACATGTTTACTCAAGCCTAAGCAGAGAGAAAAAGTGCGCTCATTTCCACATCCAATGAAAGATACATCAGTCAAAAGCCAGGAGCATGAGAAACGCCTTACATGTTAATTCCAGGCATGCCGGGCCCTAGAGAGTTGGGTGGAGGTCTCATTCCGCCGCCATAGTTCTGCAATGATAACCAAGGATCAGTCTACCATAACGAGAAGGGAAACCGGAGAAGAAAAGAGAAAGGAAAAAAAACAAACAAAAACGAGAGGGTTAGTTTGTGAAAATGAACTTTAATTAAAAAAAAGATGATGACAATGAACATACAGGTCAACTTAGCAACTTCTAAAAGTGAAACAGGGCTGTGGCAACTCTCATTTTGCTGTTTGACTAGAAAAAGTCAATTTTTTTTTAAAAAAAGCAAAAAACCTTAAAAGCCACCAAGTTTCTCTTCGTTGAAAAGATAATACTAGAAATGCCCATTGGGCAAAAGCTTCTGGCACTGCCCAAGGTATATTATTAACAAGGGAGTAACCTCACCTGGAAAATAGGTAAGATCTAAGAAAGTAATTCAAACCAAAAACAAACAAACCAAATACAGTTTGTTCCTTACACATGAATCCAAACAAGTAGAAGATGCAAAATAATTCAATTACTTGCTTGGGGTGGGGTGACGGTTGTGGAGAGACTGATGTGAGGAAGCAGAACATGAGAGAGAGGGGAGTGAGAGACAGACAAAGAGAGAGAGATTAATTCTGCTTTAGGAAATACAGAATAATGAGCAAGCAATGGGTTTGCCCAAGAGGAGATGTTGACAGCAGCAAAGTGTGTAGCAGGTTTGCGAAGAGCGTTCCTTCCTCTCAAAAGTCTGTCTTCAACAACAATAACAAAGAGCAATGCTGATCAATTAGCATCCACTGCATACATTTTATTTTATTTCTTAAAACATCACAATCACAAAAGACATAGAGGACTTTTCTGGGCAAAGAAATAACATTATGGGTCTGTTAATATGATTATTAAAAACCTTTAAAATTAGAGCACTTAAATGACTCTATTTAAATTGCCTTCTACATATCCAAATGTCTGCTTAGCCCAATCTTCTAGATGTCAAACTTCAGAAAGAGTCAATGCAAGCTAGGCTCATTTGCTTTGAATATGGATCTACAGAGGGAAAGGGAGCAAATTTGTCATGTTGCTGGTAACATACAGGGCTACTGTTTAAGAAGCAGCAACAAATAGGGACTTACGGTTGAGGTATATAAAATGATTGACTTGATTTGAGTCAAGTCCACAACTTCTGCTCTTTGTCTAACTCTTTGGTATCGTACCCATGACAATGTTCTCTGTGCAGAAATTGTAAATGCTACTGAATGAGCCAGCTGGATCGCATGATTCCTATACTTAAAGTCCTGCACAGGTTGCTAGTTACCAAATGGGCTATTTTCCCCATCAAGTTGTCCTAACTAAATGAAGCTACAACCACAGCTATGCTTTATAATTAGGAGTTATAACACAATCTATATTCCTGAGAGGCAAACAGACTACTTGGCTGAAATATTAAATGAAAAAAACACACACCATCTAACAGTCCATTACAGCCTCCACTTCATAGTACTTTCCCCCCCTCAACATTTAATCTTTTATTGTCTGGAACAGAGACTTACATTACTCACAAAGTGGAACAATTGCAACCAGGAGGAAAAGGATTTGCTCCGAGTTCCTCACCCATGGCCCATACACAAAAAAACACATTACACATAGAAAGTTTGTCTCTAACATTCACACAAGGCTTTGTAAAGATATGGTGCAATCACACTTGCCGCTTACAATGGCTTAAATGACAGGCCTACAACTCTAAAAGTATGAAAGAATGCTACAGCTAATATGCTGTCTCATCTTGATGAGAAGCACCTGGTTTGCTTGAGATATGCTGTGAATCCAGAACCTTTCATGAGGCTGTCTTTGTTTGGCTGGTGCAATTATAAGAAATGCAAACTTTTGTGATGGCATATGAGGAACTATTGAGAGCTTTCAGGTCACCAAGAGTTCCAGACCATTAAACCAGACAAAAGAACACCTGGAATCTAGACTTGCTTGGAAATGCAATCCCCTTTTTCTCTTTCCTGGTAGGTTCTCATTCTTTACTGAGTATCAGTACTGTTCATATACTTTTCTTCATGTGTTATACTTCCCAAAATAGATAAACATGTTGCTTTCATAGCCAGAATTGGTGCAGAAGATTTATATAGGGTGCATATTCTAATTATTTCAACCCAATCACTACATAAACAAGATTTCAGTGCAAATGTGTTTCAAAACTCATCAAAATTTATCTGCCTCCCTCTCCAAATCTAAATACACTTCTGTCTTTGCCTATACCTGTCTAGTTATCTAGTCTTACACCCTAACAATAATTGGCCTGAGTGAGTGCTCTCTTATACTTGCATATTTTGTTTATTCTAGTAGAAATAAGGGACAGAGTGCAGTTTTGATTGAATCAAGAATGGAAAGGAAAGTTTGTAATGCTCAGTACTTTTGCTGTTGCAGCAAATATGAGAAATAGCACAGGATATTAAGGCCCTGTCACACTGCCCAACGGATGCAAAACGTTTGTAAAAAGGACACAGCGGACGAGAAAAATGTTCCATCCGTTGTTATCCGCTCTCAAAAGGGGCAAAAATTTGCATAAACATAGAGGATAACACGGAAAGGAACGGACGGGGGGAGGACGCAGAGCGGATGGAAAGCGGATGCGGAACGGAAGCATCCTTTTGCATCCTCTAGGCATCCTCTAGACATCCTTAATATCCGAGATAGGTCCCCTCTGCGAACGTTTTTTCCGTTTTAAATGCTTTTTTTGCGTGCTGCATCTGCTTTCATCCTTTCTCCGTCCGTGCTACTAACGCTGCGCGTCCGTTCTGCATCCGTTCTGCTTCCTCCCTGCGTCCGTTTACCGGAGCGGATTCGAGTTGCGCGGATGCGCAGCCGATGCCTAGCGGATGCCGCGGATGCGTAACGGATGACAACGGGTGCAGAACGGATGTCCCCTGTATGCGTAGCAGATGCAGAATGGACGCGTTGGATACATTTTCCGCTCAAAAGTTTTGAGCAGCTCAAAACTTTTTGAGCGGATGAAATGTCAATAGACGGATGCTGGACGGATAGAGAGGAAGCAAAATGGAGGCAGTGAGTACAGAATGGAAGCATTGCATTAACCAACGGATGGTAAGTGTTTTACATCCTCTTTCCATCCGTTGGTGCAGTGTGACAGGGGCTTTAGTCGATGCGTGCAATTTGCAGCAAGAAACCAAAATGTATTCTTGCACATTTTCCTCCTAAAATGCTATCCAATACTTAACAAGATTACAATTTCAAATTTACTGGAATAGTTTAAGAAAAATGATTTTCCAAAGGCTATTAGCCCGCTTTCCTTAGGAAATGGATTCTCTTTCATATGCTCATTTTCTGGGTCGCATTCTGCATTGGATGCTTATAGATGGTGTCTGCTTAGAAGAACACAAACATACTCTTCTTTTCTATTTCCAAGCTGTTCTCATTGTGATAATTGTTCCAATTGGGCTTAGTACTAGTTGTGCACAACCAGTTTGAAAGATTCAAGTGAGGCAGCAAACCAAGAAGTAAACAAGCAAACTATTATGAGATGCAAGGAAAGGGTGTTAACAAAGCTGAAGGATATTGTTGTCTGATTTTAGATACCGACTGAATCACATACAGGGATAAACTTTGGAGGTTCAGTAAGATACAGGTTGGTGAGTTTTGAAAACATGTTTTATATAAGAAAGGTGAGAATCATCATCGTTGTCATTATCATCATCAGAAATCACTTTCACTTCCATATCACCATCCCAGGTCCTTGGGAAGGGCTCACTAGGTGGACAACAATGCCAAATCTAAACATCTAGTTGACTGTGTTAACAACTATAATAATGTTAAGCCATAACCTATGATTTATAAATCATAATGAGTAACATACTAAGCAAACAGGGGCAGCCCAGAATATTTTAGTTGAGTGCAATATTGAACCTAGACACTGTTCAAAACAGAGCCCAGAAGAAATTTCCATCTGAAGGCGACATATTTACATATGCACAAAATACAAAATTATGTAACAGAAGCAACATGTATTTTGACTGCTGCCACTAATGAGTCCTCCATCTAGATCAGGCGTCTCCAACCTTGGCAACTTTAAGCCTGGAGGTCTTCAACTTCCAAAATTTCCCAGCCATTCCCAAGCCCTGGGTGTTGAAGTCCTCGAGGCTTAAAATTGCCAAGGTTGGAGACCCCTGATCTAGAAGGCTCCTTAAGTGTTCCCCTGCAATGGTGCTGATGGGCAACATATGTAAAAATGTTTGGAACTTGGACCTTTTGTCTCCAATCTACAGAGTGAAGATGATTTTAGCATGCCTCTGTCCCTGGCTACAAATGCAGGAGAATATAAATATGGCTGTGAAATTCTGGGCATCCCTTAACTGAATGTTACTGCATAAGTTCACCTTGACTGGTTTTCTCAAACAGTTAGACGCATACTGCAGTGAGGAATGATGGTCTGTAACTTCAACCAAAGGAAAACCTGCCTGAAAATGTAACATGACAAGGGAAGCTTGGCAGAGAAAGAAGCTAGGAGAAGCTAAGATGGCAGGACAGAGAAGCAGCAAGCTTATGAAAGAAGAGGTTTGCATCACTCTCACAAGACAACAATAAATTAACAGGCTACTCAGTTACTTGGAACAGCCAAGCAAAAAGTGGACTCGATGAGAAAAGAGAACTTTCACTTCTCTTCCCCCAAATAATTGTAACCTCTGGAATCTGGATCTGGAAACTGGATTTATCCTTAAGACAATCCTGGTTTGGAATGAAGTTGGTTTGGTTACCACGAGTATTATTTCTACCCACCAACTCTTCCTTTATCTTCCTTCATTTCCTGTCTAGAATGTTGCAAAGGTGAAGTACAGTATGTGATTTATTTATTTATTTATTTTTTTAAAAAGGCAGCAGTCGTGGGGAGGGAGGAAGCTTGCTAAGTGTGGTCTATGTGTCTGCTCAAGCTATAAAGAACGAGGTAAATCAAAACAGATGAGACTGCAGCAAATTTAATTATTAACATGGATTCAACTGAAATACTACAGCATTCTATCTGCAGCCTCCTCTCTTCCCACTTTGCGTTAAGATTATCATTTCCTGAGTAGGAAATCCCGATGAAATTGAGGTTTGCCTACACTAGAAAGGAAAAACGGAAGGTGGGCAATAGGTGATTACGTGAAATACGTGATGGGGAATGTTCAGAGTTTTTTTTTTTTTTTGAAGCCCTAACTAAATGTGGGAAGGTGGGATTTTTCCAGACATATGTAAACACACTAATGTAAAATGCATTACCGCTAATGGTAGAGAGAAAAGGTCTTAGAAGGAATGGAAGAGTCCCCAGAGGCTATTTTTATGATATTTTGCTTACAAACTTCACAAAGTAGCATGCCTAACGCTTGGCACTGGACAGGAGAGCAAGTGGTCTCTGCCCAGGTTTTTACCTGTGGACCTGGGCCCATTGGTCCCATTCCTCGAGGAGGATTCATCCTTTGCATTGGCCCACCCATGTTGGGATGCCCTAGTGAGAGAAACAGACAAGAAGATATTACAGAGTGTTTCGGAGAAGTAAACAAGAAGCAGAAGGAAAGACCCAGTGAAGGAATTTCTGAAGGCAGCCTCAACATATGTTACCTTGTTGTCGTGTAGGGTCCATGGAGTTGGGCAGCAATGGCTGTGTACCAGGAACACCTCCTGGAGGCTACAAACAAGAGAAACAAAGCTGATAGAATCTAAATTATAGATACGTAAAACAGTTAACATCCTGTTTTTCCTATATTAACTAGAGCTATAGATAGACAAAAGAAGAAGAAGAAGAAGAAGAAGAAGAAGAAGAAGAAGAAGAGGAGGAGGAAGAGGAGGAGGAGGAGGAAGAGGAGGAGGAGGAAGAGGAAGAAGAAGAAGAAAAAGAAGAAGAAGAAAGAAAGAAAGAAAGAAAGAAAGAAAGAAAGAAAGAAAGAAAGAAACAAAGAAAGAAGATAGAGTTTGTTTTCAACAAATAACATATGGTATTGAAGTTAAACCATTGGATGCAAGGTCATGTGAACTGTTTGGAATCCCCTGAGACTGGCATTGTTGAATGTGGGTAGATATGAATCTGAACCCTTTTGCAAAATGAAATTTTAAAAGCTGGGATGAGGAAGTTGTGTCCCTTCAGTTTCTGCTTCAGTATGACCCTCATGGCATAATTTGCTGGGCAATGTGGAGATGCTGAGAATTCAACCACATCTGGAGATCCACCTTATTTATAGAATGTAATACTGAGATGACCAAATTGGGTCTAATAAATATATTTAACTAGTTCCATATTAGTTTCCATTTTGGACTAAAGTGACTTCATAGTACATTCAAGCTTGATTTCTTAAAAGATCTATTAGTACTATCAGTTTAATAACATACAAATCTATTTCACATGAAGATGTGCAGCCTGCAGTTGGAGTAAACGGCTCTTCCTTGGGAACTCAAATATCATTTTCTATGTACAGACGCTACTGATGAGCACATAGAAAAAATTGTCAACTGAAGAAAATCTGTCCAGTTATTTGTCTCCCTTCTAAAAGAAATTGGTTCTGTTCAGGAACTTCATAAATGATAAATTCTGCTATCAGAATTTGCTCTAAGTATGTAGTGGATCATATATGGATATACTTGGGTACCAAGTTAGCATAAATAATTATAGGAAAACCACAAAGAGCAGGCTTAGCAAGCCTTCTTTTTCAGAAGTGGGCTCCAAAATGCTTTTAACAATTAACAGCCTTTGGCCAAATGATTTGAAATTTAGATAGTATGCCCTATCCATGAAACTTCCATTTCCAAGCTCCAACTTGTTCGTTGTTATAGGCTTTCCAGAAAATCAATTTGTAGAACACTAATGTGTGATTATCCATATGCTAAGGGGAATCCGGAAGCCTTCTAGTTAGAATTTTTAACTGCAATTTCCTCTGAATCAAATGACATTTCAGCATAGATAAATCACATTTTCAACTGTGTTTGGACCAGAAGGGAACATGACTGATAAATATTGCAGACACCTATTCCTATTTCAAACAGGAATAGGCAGACCCATCCTTTGTCTCTTAGGTATTTATATATTTATTGTATTTGTTTCCCCACTGTATGAGGCAAGCAGAGAATTATTTTTAAGTAGCAGAGTTCATTTTCAACTTTGAACAGCAGGAAGACCATATTGAAAACATTTCCCTCCCTCTCTCTTTTTAATATGCCAGCTCTTTATAAATTGTATATTTACTCTTCCTAACACAATTTTCCTTGGAGCGATTAGTTGTTTTATTCTGTCTTCTTTTCCTTAACTCTGTCTCGTCTCTTTTCACTGCCAACAAGTATCATTCCCTTATCCACGACAGAGTGACAAAAGGCTTGGGATGAAAAAAATAAACAAAACTAAACTAAAAATAAAATGAACGGAAGAGGATTAACTCTGATTGCTGCATTGTCAGCAATTATAGGCAGGTGTCCTGAAATATATAGCTTCCCTTTCGATCGCTTGTGGCTGATGGGAATCGTTGTCCAAAGATAAGTGAAGGGCATTTGATTGCCTGAATTAAGATCCATATCGGTTGCCCTAGACTTATGATGGCAACTGAGCCCCAAATTTCTGTGGCTATGCAAGGCAGTTGTTAAGTGAGTTGTGCCCCCTTTTATGGCCTTTTTTGCCACAGGTTTTAAGTGAATCGCTTCAATTGTTAAGTAAATCATTTGGTTAAGTGAATCTGGCTTTCCCCAATGACTTTGCTTGTTGGAAGGCAGCTGGGAAGCTTACACATGGCGATCATGTGACCCTGGGACACTGCAGCTGTGATAAATACATGCCAGTTGCCAAACGCCTGAATTTTGATCATGTGACCATAGGGATGCTGCAACAGTTGTAAGTGTGAAAACTGGTCATAAGTCAATTTTTACAGTGCTGTTTAACTTTGAATGGACACACCAAACTCATGGTTGTAAGTCAAGGAATAACTGCATTGCAGGACGTTTTGGTTCTTGTCAATGGGAAGGAAAATTCTACTAAAGAGAGTATACTTAGTACACTACCCTGAATTATAGCTTTACCTTTTGAATAAATAATGGTGTTATATACTCCCTTACTTATTTTTCAGAGGCAAGCTCTGTTGAAGAGTTTCACAGGATCTACGGTTATTTAAAACTAACCAATTTATTCACTAATTCATTTATATTTGAACAGATTAATTTACAATTAAATTATTTTAAAGGAGTCCTATAAAAGTGGAAGTGTAAATATTTTCTGTGACTAAAACAGTTTTCTGTATTTCTTTTATAATCTCGTTTGCATGAATCCAGTAAAGATTTTTGGCTATGTACACTGTTGAAGAGTTTCACAGGATTCACCTTTATTTAAATCTAACCAATTTATATTAACTAATTCATTTATATTTGAACAATTAATTTACAATTAAATATTTGATAGATCCATATTAATTTATTTTTACAGCTATCTCTCAAAGAAGACTAAGTTTATTAATTTTATTATTACACATTCATTGAAGAAAGCAGTTTACCTCATGTTATATTCACAGCAGACAGCACAAAATAGAAATGCTTTATTCTGATGTCAACTACTGCTGGCAAGTGCATTTTGTGTGAACACCCCTTCCCTCATCTTTGTTTTAAATAGCAAGAGTGCTCAAATGAGAAATCTTATGAAAACAACTTCAGCATGCTCAATGTAACTAAGAATATTTAATTTTGAAAACATGCAAAGGATGTATTTGGAAGATGGCTTGTTCATATAACCATAACATTTTTGAAAGGTAAACATGACCGAAGTATATGTTGTATAAATCTTTCAATAGCTTCTGGATACCAGTCACTTGGAAAGAATAGTGGGAAGCTATTCCCATATCAATGTATAGCCCCTGTGCAAAACAAAATGCTGTATTTGTGTTCTAGTCTCTTAGAACAATTTTAAAACTGATTTTACTGCTGTTTGTTGTGTTATTATCTTAAAGAAAGAGCCCTATAAAACTGGAAGTGTAAATATTTTCTGTGACCAAGGTAGTTTTCTGTATTTCTTTTACAATCTCGTTTACATGAATCCAATAAAAAATTTGGCTCTTTTTATATTCTAAGCTCCGTGGGTTTTTTTTAGACCTACAGATTTTATTTCTGCCAGCAAAACTTCATCTGCAATGAAACATGCTTAGTGTAAGAATAGGAAAATATTTTATCAAAGCTTGTTGTTTCTTTCCTCCTATGTATATGTATCTCAACCTGAATACACGTAGTCCTTGACTTATAACCACAATGAAGCCCAAAATTTCCACTGCTAAGCAAGACATTTGTTAAGTGAGTTTTACCCCATTTTATGACTTTTCTTGCCATAGTTGTTAAGTGAATCACTGCACTTGTTAAGTTAATGACACGGTTGTAAAGTGCTTCCCCATTTGGCTTTGCTTGTTGGGAGGCGACCACAGGACCACTGCAATTATCATAAATATGAGCCAATTGCCAAGCGTCCAAATTTGTTCACGTGACCATGGGGATGCTGTCATAAGTGTGAAAAATGGTCATAGGTTTTTTTTTCCCAGTGTCCTTGTAACTTTGTACTAAACAAATGGTTGTAAGTCAAGGACTACCTGTAGTACTGTAAAACGTTATCTGGACTTAAGGCTAATACAGTACCTGGTTTCCCATTCTAATGGGAGGTCGTGGGCCTCCTGCGTATCTCGGTGACATAAAAGGCTGTAAGCATATAAAAATAGTTGAGTGGCAATGAATGTTTAAAAGTGGAAGTCAACATTTTGCACTCTTATTTGTACATGCACATGAAAAATGACTCCTTCACACACACTATATACACATATTTCATTAACTATTTTTGTGGTAGTCTAAACCAACTCAATTATAAATGTAACATCCTGCATTCCATACAACTTATAATTTGACAAATATATACAAAAGCAGATTAAATTAAAAAAGAAAATTACCTGTTGGTAAGGATTTTATTTCAGAATTTCTGGGGTATGTGTGTATGTATTGCGTGGGTGTTATATATTTTAAACTTTAGCAGTTGAAGATTCAGCTGTTAAAATTAACCCAGAATATCTGTATTGGATATTTTTTACAGAGTTTGTTAAAATGAAAATGAGGCTGAAGAAGGGTTGAGTTTAAAATATTCCAGTGACAGGTTGTGAAAACATGTTCTTAAACCATATTCAGAAAAAAAAGAGTAAAAGTCATATTTGCATGTAAATTAGCATCCATGAAATGTAAAGCTGTTTTTCTAAACTGATATCAATAAAAAAGTTCAACCCACACAAAAAAACAGATGTCTTAATGGAGATGGAATGAAATAAGCATTTGGGACCCATAGCTTGAGTAGAAATAAATCTGCAAAGTTACTGGGATGATCCTGGAGCTTCATATAATGAAGTTAATGGAAGAGAAGCAGCACCCCCACATGCTAAAAAGTTTCACTCAGAACACACCTATCACCAGATTCAAGGTTTACCTGACTGTGAGGTCCCATCATGCTGTTGGGGTTGTGAGGTGGAGGCTGTGCGTGTGGCGAGGGCTGAGAGCCAGGCGGTCCCTGTTAGATTGAATAAAAGGTGGTTATAGATCAGATACATCCATATGCAAGGAAAGAATTGGTTTAATATCTATATCTATATCTATAAAAGTGAAATACCAGTCACTCATCATCACAAAATCTCCAGAACTGTACAGCCTACAAACTTGAAATTTGGCACATATGTTCCTCTTGGCTTCTAGGTGCTCACTAAGAAAGGATTTTTTGAAATGACCATCAGAGCATTAGTATTTCGCATATTATTATTAACACACTCTGATGCTTAGGACTTCTACTCCCCCTCCCCATCTGAAAAGAAATCTGTTCCAAATTCCAAATACAAGCAGAGGTGTTTCAGTTTCAGTTTCAGAGCACCAAGCAGCTTTAGTACAGAACAGTTGCTAAGCCACGCCCAGACTCCTTGCTGTCTCCTCCTTCCTCACACAGCAAATACTGTTTCAGTTTCCAAACAGTCCTCAACGCTCTCACACACTGACAGGACGCTAACCAGATGCATACCAATGGATGCTGGTAGGCAGAAGCACAATTCCCCTCCCCAAACTGAGCCCACCCACATAGTTTCGTAGCAAAGCACGGGTATCGAGCTAGGGAGTTGATAAACCTTACCAAACAAATAGTTTGTTTCTATGAAGAACTGAAGAAGAACAGCTATGCCCATCAGAAGAGCTTTTAGATTATAAAGAAAGGGAAAGAAAGGAAGGGGATTTGGGCCATAATGAACCATTTAGTTTTGGTCCCCATAATTGCACATTATTCTTGAAAATGCCACTGAAATTCTTCTAATAACACTGACATCAGATAGCAAACAACAAATGAACATTATTATTTAGCCATTTCTCTTAGGATTCTGAGTAATGGATAGAATGCGTTTCTTTGGTAATTGCAATATCTGGATTAAAAACCATTAATGAATATTCTGTTGCCTTATCGCTTGGCCCAATGCGACCCAATGTTCATGGACAGCTTAAAATACATACAATTTGTAGCAAGGTGAGCAAACATTTTTATTGCCATACCTTACTAAATACAAACTGTGATCTCAATTAACACAGTATCTTCCAAATACTTTAAATATTCCCTTGTCTAGACTCACTAAAAATTGCACACATGGCACCACAGAAATGCAGCATGTCTACCAAGTCTGTCCTGGTATCTTCCTGCATTAAAACATGTTTTTCCCAAGCTATGTTATAATCAGACATTTTGCCTAAGCCCAACATGTAGCAAATTTGCTTTGATGATATGAATAGTGATGTAGAGTCGGACCACACAGATTTTCTATCTGAAAAGAGTATCCCACTGATGCAAGTCTCACTTTTCCTCAATATTGGATCACCGGTAAATGCATTTGTTTAAATATTTGAGGAATGCGCAAAACAATTTGTTTGCTCACAATCCTGTCATAGTAAATTAGCATTTTATTTTCACTTGCCACGCAGCTCACAGGAGGGATAAAAACAAAGAGAGAGGGTGTTTAAATATTTCTCCTGCTTCAGAGTATTTCCAATCTAGAAATTTGTGGCAACAGCAGCAAATGAACAGGGGTGTTTTACAATATGTCTCTACATTCAAAATTGAGACGTCCAACAAATAGGGAAAACATTTGTTTCAACTGAGAACAAGCCCATTGTGTCAAGCTATCTCAAGCCAGACATGCTTTAACAAAAAGGAACCATGGAATGCTTTGGTTGTTCTGATTATCAGATGAAGCAAAATCCAGATGGAGCAAGTAAGAAAAAGCTGATCTGCGCTGGCCTCTTTCTCATTTTGGCTGCCCCCCCCCCCCCCCCACCCCCCCCCGGGCCCCCCCCCCCCCCCACACTTCTCACAACTCCCCCCCCCCCCATTAAAGGCCAATGTTCTCAGCTTTTTTTTTTTTTTTTGCCATTCTCTTTCACCCTGATCAACCCAACCCTCTTTCTGTCTGGAACAAAACAACCCCTTTTCTTGTCCCGAAGGTGTTTTTTCCAAAATGCAATTGGACCTTCTTGTGTCCCCACCCCCACTTTGAAAACGTTTTACTTCTCATGCAAGAAGCTTTTTCAATTCTTGGATGAGAAGAAGCGAAACATTTTCAAAGGGGGAAAATCCCCCAAGAAAGTCCAGTTATTTTTTGGAAAAAGCATCTTTGGAAAAACCATGATATTCTGGATGATTGACAATCTCCATAGAAGCTTACAACTTCTTTCCTTCACTTGCACAGGAAAAAAAAAAAGCCTTAAAACATTCACTTTTCAGCTCAGGTATAGAACTACTTGCTCCCTCCTGCAAGTTGTTCCATACAAGATCAATTCATGACATCATCATCATCATCATCACAACCACCACCACCACTACTACTATTACTACTATTCATTGCACAACCAGCCAGATGTTCAGACTGGGTTTGCCATTTTTGTCTACTTATCAAGTCCTTACTTGGGATAGGCAAATCTGGATGTTTGATGGTATTATAGATATCGCTGCAAGATGGAAGCTTTTCCAAGTAAAGCTGCCTTCTGCAATTGACTGATGGCAAATCTGTCAATGCCTCTGGTGTTCAAGTGGTGCTCCAGTTGTTTTGAGGATGATGATGATGAATGGCGTGGCTTGCATATATCTATGCAAAACTACAGCACAGCCTTTTCGAGATTTCTGCTTATGTTCCCAAACCCTGATTAACTATTCGGTGACCCAAATAAACTTTTTTGACTACTGATTGAGAAAACACTGCATTTCCTCAGAAGGAAGGAAGGAAGGACATGTTTTTATGGTTTTAGCTCAGTAATGCTACAAGTCCAGACTAGTTACATTAAACACATTATTCACTTCAAAGAATTTGAACTTCTTTTCTGGAGTGAGGCCTGAAATTTGAATATCCAAATTCAGGCTAGGAAGTACATATGTTGCTTGTTTAATTTTTTTTTTTGTTCTTGCAAATAAAAACAAATTTGTAATTGATCTGGAAAGCAAATACGATTTGTAAGTACATTAGGAGAAACAGCCACACTTCAGGAAGAGCAGGCGAACAGATGTTCTATACCTGCCATGTTAGTAATTTCAACAAGTGTTCGCCTTCTAGCTGCTGCCAGAAATGGCACGGTTTGTTACCATGAGCAATTTTCTTAATTAACAGACATTAATTAGCCATTTAGCAATTTTGCAAGCATTTGTTTAGCAGCTTTCCTAAACATGAACACCACTGTGATAATGGTACTGATTAGAGGGTCCCCTAATTAACAGTACAGGGAAGGAAAATTGAAATCACATAAATTTAAAAGGGGAGGGGAAGTTAATGAAGGCAGGACATATTTGCACCTGCAAATCTTTTGTACAAAGGAAACTTGAGTGCAATATAAATAAAGGAGAAAAAGAATTGTTAAAGAGTTAACACAGAAAGATACAAACAGAAATCTAAACAGAAGCACACTCTCTGCTGATCCTCCAGGTTATATTTAACCTGCAAAAAACTGATTTCCCATTGCATTAATAGGATCTATTGTGTGCAGGGTGCTAATGTTTGCTCATTAACTCTTCATTTAACTGAAGGCTCAGAGTTCCTCACATCTTATCTTCACTCTGGTATCCTTGTTTTAGCACTGATAGCCAAACAATGACACAATGATGTACAAAAGACACACACGCGCGTTTCCTTTTTAAATAATTATATACAATGAATAGGCAAGAATTAGGATCCTGTCTTCTAATACTACCCAGGAAAAGCAGTAAGATCTTCATGTACAACTTTCATACCCAACGCATAACACATATATTTGGTATGCGCCATTGTTACTTATGTTTGAGAAAAATGTTCAGACTACATAGAAATGTGATCTTAATTACTGTGCGCTCTACCAAAGAAAGGGATCTTTAAAGGGTCTCTAACAGTGGTCAAGATAAAGTAAAAATTAAAGATTATTTAACTAGAAATAGAAAAGAATTATATATTTTGTAAAAGAATTATTTTGATTTTGTTCATGGGCTTGTAATAATTCTCTCCCAATATCCAACCCAGAAGAATGACAGCATGAAATGTCTAATTATCAAAACAGACTGGAATTGGTATGTACTTGTTCTTTTGCCCTGTTTTCTATGATGGTGGTTTCTTTTTCCTAACCAGATTTGTTGTGAACATGCAGAATCTATATGATATGTGTAAGGTGCATAAAGCATGCATTTTGGAGCAGAATGTACAACAGAAAATTCTTGTATGATACCCTAAATAGCACGTAAAAACTTGCCACCAAAACTATTCTAGTAAAAATGATTTGTTTAATTTCATAAGGAAATTTCTTATTTAATTTTTGCCACAGAAATGTATTTACCATTCACCATTTATGCATTTATTTATGTGTGGGTGGGAATGTGGGGTTGGGAGGAGAGAGATAGAAGAGGGGGAGAGAGCGCTATCCAGGAAAATCCAGAATTTGAAATATGAACTGGAATTCCTTTAACCAAACTAGTTTTTATTTTTAAAACCGTTAAAGTAAACAATACCTGCTATCTAGGATTTAACCTCAGTGATTTAGTACACTGCTTTTGCTTTTTAGCCACTCACGAAAAATGTTCTGTTTTTATGACATACAATTTTGAAGCAAAAAATAATCAGCTGTTAATTGAAACAAGTCATAAAAATGACAAAACGGTTTTCTTCTCCAAATATATTTATCAGCTAGCTACTAAAGGAAACCAAACAGCTTCCAGAAAGCTCAAAGAAACCATCTAATGACTTCAAATTTATTACAACTACCAGCAAAATTAACTGTATCCACTGAATGTTCATACACACATTTTACACACAGCTGTAAAATGTTTACCTTTGTATCCTACCACACTATTGTATTCCCCAAAATAATATCCAAGCTTCATATACTCCTAGATCTAGACAGAATTCTACATATTCTTTTCATTCACTTATCTAATTTTATCAAGCAATTTTTTTTATGATTCTCCTACTTTTAAAGGGTAGCTTCAAAGATAAACTACCAACCCAAAAAAAATTTGTCTATAAGTTTATAACTAATGCAACCCAACACATCATCTTCTTCCTATTTTCCCCACAACAACCACCTTGTGAGGTGGGCTGGCCTAAGAGAAAGTGACTGGCCCAAAGTCACCCAATTAGCAATCATTCCCTCTCAGCCCAGCTCACCTCATAAGGTATGGTCTTAATCACACCACCAAATAATTAAGCTGCAATGCTCACCAGTTTACATTACTGAGCATAGGCAATACCAAATTAAATGGATACTAATTCCACTCAGCAGCATCACAAGATATATTATCTATACACTAATATCATTAGAGCCAGCTTGGTGTAGCAGTTAAGGTCCCAGACTACAAACCAAGAGATTGTGAATTATAGTTCTACCTCAGGCTCAAAGCCAGTTGGGTGACTTTAGGCCTGTCACCCTTAATCTTAGAAACCAGACAATGGCGAATCACAGAAATATTGCCAAGAAAACTGTAGGGACTTGTCCAGCATTTGCTAGAAGTTAACACTGACTCAAAGATATAAATAAAACAAAACTAAATGTCAGTATACATGAAAGATTTGTCAACTATAGTTAAAAGAGAGAAGCAGACCAAAGGATTTCAGGATCATATGTTCCTGCTTTGAGCTAATTTAACAATTAGTTTCTGACTGGCACAGTACTAATCAGTAATGTAACTGGATTATATTCCTCAACGTATATCTTGTAATTCCAGTCTAGAAAGTCATTCAACTGGTCTTAGCTACACTTAATACAGACACCAACTCTCATATCAGAACAGAATTTAAGGTAAGCAAATTGTTTCTGCTGTTCTATGTAGGTAAGTGGCTTGGCAAGGGATACTGTGATTTCATGGCCTTCTCCTTATCACTTAACCACAGTTTAAGACGGCCAATATAGTTCCCATTATCTGAATTGTGCAGGACAAATAGCTCTGCTCTAGTGGAAAAAATCACTTGGTTAAAAGATGGCAAGATATGAGATGTAGGGCTTGTACAAGCAGTGCTTTTGAAACACATCAATCAATTGCTCACAAACGCAACACATTTGTAAGATCTTTTTTTAATTCAAAATATTTAGACTTAGAAGAGATTTGGAAAAGTGGAAGGAGAATCTCAGACCACTAAGAGTAGGCAATGGAATGACAGATGAAATCAGTAATGACAAGTACTACCTGCTAAGTGATTCACTTGGAGGGATAATCACACTCACTAGAGACATGGAAATGGATCTTAATGTACATACAGCTTTTTCACACAGCTGCTCATTATTCTGCATTCACCACAAGGACAATGGAAAGTGACTACTCCCATCCATCCACCTATCCAATTCATGAATGGTGTAGACTTACAAAAGCTACAGAGAAGCTCCATCTCTTATTTTTTATAGCAATAAACATTAAAATTCATTCAAATATTGTGCTTCGGTGATGAAATAACTGTTATGTTGGATTAATGTAATTAAGTGGGGGGGAAGGCTGATAACTCTTTTAAATTGATGTGAGAATTTGGTTCCCTCAGGATTCCATGATGGACAGTAGCAGAACTTTTTTTTTTTTTTTAAAGGGAGGGGAATATATTTAATAAGTCAATTAAGAAGGCACAAAATACACTAGCTTTCACGTTGAATATCTCGCATAAAATGATGGAATAATAGTGATAGTCAAATAAATGATTAACAATGATAATTATATACACACACACACACACACACACACACACACACATAGACGATGGATAATATGAGAATTTATACCAACTATAAGTGAAGACTACGGAGATGAAGCACAAAAGACTTGTAACCAATCGACATACTGTATGTAACTGGAAGATGGTTTTATGTTTTATGTTTTGTTTGTGTATGTTTGGTTAAAAATAAAAATTCTTAATAAAAAAAATACACTAGCTTTCAAGATAATCAAGTTACTGTATCTCATAATGTAAAATGTTATGAAATAAGTCGGGGAAGAGAAATAAAGGGTGGCTTGATGTTGGAAATTATGAGGGATGAAGGAATACTTTAAGTGGGCTGGAGGTAGGGATCTGAACACTGTGTAAATATTTAAAGCTGGTTATAGAGGAACAATGTGTCCTGGATGCTAGAGACTTGTGTGCCTCCCTTGGCCTCCTCAGTTGCCATAGCCCTTTGTGGGTTTGTTGTGGTTGAGATCTCCCTTATTAAAGCTTGTTTTGTCTGCACGACACGTGTGACTAGTTTTGTTCTTATGGGACATTTTTGGCAGAGTGGCCGGTTGCTGGGATGGTAAGGGAAGATATAGAAAGTTTTTCAGCAGCTCCTCTGACAGTTTGCTATGGTAGTTACTTTGGGGAACTTATTAAGCAGTCATGCTGGTTCGGGAAAAGCAAAGCAGGTAGCATGTAGGAAGGTATACATGGAAAAGGGGTTTCTGGTGATCATCGTAAGCTTTGTATGCATTGTGGCTTGGGGTACTGTGTGTTTTTCTTTCCTCCACTCTTCCAGTTTGGATTCTCTTTTTTCCTTTAATATCTACTGCTGCTTCCCTGATCAATGGGAATGGGCTGGTGATATCATGGAATGTTATTGTACTTTTCTACTGCAAGGGCTCATGGGATACTAAGCATTTTGAGGACAAAAAGGGCACATTCCTCACTTTCTTCAGGATGCTGTGACATTTCAAATGGATGATGCATTACAATGAAAAGGAAATATAATAATTCCCTCCTACCCCATCCTTTTAAATACAAAACTGTATTTGAACTTGCCTCTGTGGATAAATAAAATATGTGGATTTTCTGGAAATAGAAACTAGAGCTTACTAGGTGCAGCATCTGCTTTACAATGTTCCCACCCTCTTCTTCCTGTTAGCAATTAGCCCCAGATTTCGATTACATAAGTATCTTCCAATACCATGGAATCCAACTGTTGTATGATTAACATTTGATATTATTCAAAAAATGGCAATTAATCAAAGCAGTCTATTTTATTTATCACTTGAAATGAATGTATTTTGATTCAGCAAAGGCATTTAAAACAGGACTTACTGATGTTTCATATTTGGTAATAATATGGCCTTTGCATTGTATTTTTGTTTATAGATTGTTAGCGAAGCATCTGATTAATCACAATTGAAAACAAGGTGAAATAGTCCATCTCCAGAAGTGCAAATTCCTTCTAAAGCCCTCAAATTTATTAGCGTTGTCACAGCAAACACATGTCATTTTTAGCTGAACGATAAGATACATACATTAAAAAAAATCAATGTAAAAAGTAGGTTTTGTTTTAATTAGAGACATGTTCTGAGTAACATCAATAGAATTGGCACCTGCAGTATATATGGACCTTGAAAAGTTTCATGAGAAATAAGTCTTTTATCTCAATCAATGAACTAGGGATTATTTGAAAGAAGCTATCTTGCGGAACTAAGAATGGCCCCAATTTAGAAAGGACAGCCTCCATTTAAAAGGTTGCCAACATGGCACCCATTGGTGATAGCACCGTCAGAATTCCAATGTTACTTTTAGGGGCTGATAAAGGAGAATATTTATAGCTCAGGGTTGAACTGTGGGGTCCTTGGTCCCCTCTGAGCTTGATCATTTTTTTGCAGATGTTTCATTACCAAGCTAGGTAACATTATCAGTGTTCTGAGGGTGTTACCTAGTTTGGATAAAGAAACATCTGCAAGAAAACAAACTCAGAGAGGACCAAGGATCCGTCACCACGTTTAGGGTCCTTTAAATGTGTGAAATCTCAAATTATTGCCAAATCTTTCAAGATGTTCATGTTTTAGCATAATTCTATCCTAAACTTTATAGAAATAGTTCTTCTCTAATAAAAAGATATTCAGTTCTGAAAAAAAAAAATTGTCCTTCCCACCTGACATCCCCTAGTATCTTCTACAGAGAGTTTAACACAATGTTATTGACAATTAAATAGGCTTCCCAGATTCTGTTTGAGAGTCAAATTTATAAAATATAACTGTCTAAACAGTTATTCTTTCAAGACATAACAAGAGAATTATACGTATGTGTGATGCATAAATGCCACTCAGAACTGGAAATTTAAGAGAGAGAAAGAGAGCGAAAGAGAGAGAGAGAGAGAGATCAAATTAATCCCAGGGAGTAAGACTGAATTTAAAGACCACCAATGTTCTAAAAGTATTGGTTCTTGTAGTACAAACTTCCAAACAAGTGATTGCATTAAGCTCTGCTATTTGGTCTAAAAGTTATGGAAGAAGTTAAAAAGAAAAAAGAGGAAAAACCTATAAGAGACGCAACACTTATTATTATGAAAGGGCTGCTTTGTTTTTGCTTCTTTCCTTACCTTAAATATTACCTTTCCTTATCTTCACTAACGTAAATTCAGGGGTGGGATTCAAAAATTTTAACAACCGGTTCTGTGGACATGGCTTAGGTGGTGGACGTGGCTTGGTGGTCATGTGACTGGGTGGACATGGCTTGGTGGTCATGTTATTGGCTGGGCATGGCCAACTCAATATCATTCACATCGAGGCACGCATCTCCTCACCTGGCCTCTCATGAATGCGGGGATGCTACAACAGTCGTAAGTGTGAAAAATGGTCATAAGTCACTTTTTTCAGTGCCACTGTAACTTTGAATGGTCACTTCACACAAGCAAAGTTCCAGCAAAGGGGGGAAAAAAAGCTCCAGAAAAGTTCCCGAGACAGGAAGCCTAGTCCTGCCAAGAATATAATAAGGGTTAAAGGAGAGGCAGTTTCTATAAGCAACACCAGAATGTTTCCTTCCTGCCTTCCTTACAGGATTAGGCCAGTCATTTCTTCTAACAACCGGTTCTTCAAACTGCTTAGAATGTTAACAACCAGTTCTAGCAAATAGGTGTAAACTGGTAGAATCCCACCCCTGTGTAAATTGTTGATCACAATAGCTGATCACAATAGTTCAGCAGCCTTATCTAATCTGAGGCAACTAGAGAAGTTTTTTTTAAAAAAAAAAATCTTGCCTTCAGGGTACGAAAAAATGACATCTTACTTTCAGAATATGCCTCTCCACACACACACACACACACACACACACACACACACACACACACACAC
>BLBF01000020.1:39109991-39123167 GCA_015471245.1 Laticauda colubrina | reverse complement strand
CACACACACACACACACACACACACACACACACACACACACACACACCCCTCCCCAAATATAGAAAGATTAAAGCACATCCACACTCAAGTGTATCATTTCAAGCATGAAGACCTTTGTTTAGGCTTGCAAAATGTTCTCCTTTGCCTCACAGAATGATATTCCACTCAAATTACCACTTTTAATTAAAAAAACATCCAAAAATCAATTTCTGCTTTTAAACAAAACTGATTAGTAACTGGGGTTATTGCAATTCACAGCAGCAGAGATTTTCTTAATTCCTTAAATGAAAGTGACTGGTGTAGGAAAGGCTTTTTGTATATGCATCCAGACACCCAGGGCCTTTTATATGATAACGTCTGCTTTAAACACATACTTTTCCCTACAGGAGATTTAAAAATATCTAATTGTTTAGGAAGGATATCCCAGTGGTTAATTTAATCCACTTCTAAGATGCAGGTTGTTTGCAAACTAACTGGTAGGGTTATCCTAGAACAACATACTGGGATATGTATACAAAAATGCAAGAAATACTCTCCCAAAATGCAAAGCTTTACAAAGCATTTCGCTGCTAAAATGACATACAATAGTAAATACCACCCTCGTGGTTGCATTAGCTTGCTAGTGTAATGGAACTGCAGAAGTACAATAGAGACATATAATCTCAGCAACACTGCTTGATAGCATGTTCTTTCTTTCAACTTGTTATGCAGCAGTGGGAGGAGCTAGTGGTTTGGGGATGGGCAAGAAATAGCAACAATAAGGATCTGAAAATATTTGCTACTTCCTGTCTGCTATCCTGGGGCCATGAAAGCTGCTGCGCTTGGATAGAAAGAATGCAATATGACATTTATCTCCTTCTTCTCTGGTGCCCCACAACTCACCTGCCCCCTCCTCTAGTTTTTTTTATAACTAAGCTTAAAATTGATTTCTACCTTCCCTTAAAAAAAGAAAAGAAAAACAACCAACCAAAAACAATGCCCCAGACAACTGGATATAGTTATCTCTGTAAATATTTGCAGATGTTGCAAGATCAGGGAGAACAGCAATTCAACAGAGGATGAATGCTAGAGCCTTTCCTTCCCTCCCACTTTGTGTTATAAATCAAACACTGAATTAAACTGCTTGCTAATGCTATTCCAAAGGTACAGGATACAAAAGAACTCACAAGGTGGTTTACCCAAGAAAGCCAAACATCAAGCATCAAGGAAGCCAAACATTTTTTTGTAAAAGATTACAAAATCTTTTTGTAAGGTGCGCATGCAGCTCCATAATCTCAGAATCCTTCTATATAATCACGTTACTGTGCAATTTTTGCTCTGCATATGTCTTTCAACTGCAGTGATTTCTCAAAAACCATCCATCTTTAGACATGATATTTTCTATTTTGGGAAAAAGATAAGACAATTCTTCAATATGACATAGATAAAAAGATAATATTTTTGTCAGAATCAATTCAAATGACACAAAATAGTTTGTCAAGAACAAACATTGCTTTTCAATTCTTCAAAGTGATCTGAAAAAACATCCCTGAAAAATGTTGATGTTAACAGGTAAATAAAAACCTATTTTACAAAGTTTTTGCAACTAAAGTATATTCTGTTCCCTTGGTGTTATTTCTCCTGCATATTTGCCTGAGGACCAATGGAAAGAATGTTAGAAAAACTAAGAGCAAAATATCATGCAATGGCATCAAATATCACTATACTTTGACCAAAATCTCAAAAAAAATTCCCCTTATTCCAAATTGGGATACTGGAATAATAAAACAATTCCATTTGACTTCCCTATTATCTCAGAGACTGGGAAAGAGATTCTACAAGGACATAATTCTGGATTCTTTCTAGAAGTAATACTTAATTTTTAGGGTGCTATCTCAATCTACTCTGTTAATAATAACAATTGACAACTGTTTGGTATCTTCAAAAGAAGCAAATCTAAAAACTGTATCATGACCTGCAATGTAGGAGATGGAATCCATATTATACCATTTTTCTAAGAAAAGAATCATGTTGACAAAACTCAAGATACAGTGTGACATTTGCACACTAGATTGATATTTTCATAAAGTTGAGTTTGAACTAAACATAATAATGTTCAGTAACTCTAACATTATTTTTACACATATTTGTTCCTTTGTGAACCCACAATTCACTTAAAAAAGAAAGAAAGAGCAACACATCGGGACAATGAACCCTAGTTCATCCACATACCATCGCTTATGCATTAGTGGAATTATAAATCGACGTAATTCCAAATGACCAGTTATCAAGAGGAGCAGCCATAATTGCTCTACATTGTTTCAGAAGGGCTAGCATGCTTTCCCCCTTACTTTGAATTAAAGAATGAAAATGTGCAGCAACTTAACATTTTCAACCTTGAAAAGTTTTTTGGGACATTTATAGCTATTCTATTATGAACTTTTAAAAATATTTTCAGTGTTAATAAAAAAAAGGCTTTGATGCACCTCACAAATGGTAACTCCAAAAAAAGGATCAAAGTGGCTGCTTGAAAACCTCAAATTTTGAGAAGGCTGTCACCCATATTTTCTCAAGCAGGCAGTGGCATCTAGAAAAATAAAATAAAAACCATATCTATTCCAATATCATCTTCACGTTGATGGTACCAATGCACAGGATTGCCTTGTTTGTACTTATTTTCTTTCATCTGCCTTGGGAAAGATATATTTTAATATAATATAAATAATTATTTGTGAACACTCTGAGACACACAAATCAATTAGCATTAAAGGAAGATGATTTGATACAAATACAATCTCCCCATTCTTATGTGTCTGTAATTTTAAACCCATTCAATCACTTGACTGAGAACTGGTGTGATGGTTAGAGATTTACGTCCATTTCTTTTCTTCCTTAGTTTTCCATGCTCTGCTTATCGATCAGTCAGTATTAGTTGAATTTCACCTAATTTTCACCCAATATTTATTTTCACTCTTGTACAAATCACAGTATATCCTATGCATGAGTAATGTTATTTTGGATACAAAAAGTTCATAATTCAGAGCCTGCTCATTATTCTGAATATATTAGGGTGCACAAGGTTTTTATATGGGATATGGCAGCAAATATAGTGCTATGTGCCAAATCCAGTTCCTCACATGCTTATTGCAAATGTTTGAAAGAAAATACAATGTGCTTTCAGTTAAACCTGACCGGGAAAGAAAAATACAGTAGACAGACCTCATTTAAAGATAGCATGTTTTTATCTTTTTGTGATGAGAAAAAGTGAAAGCAACACGGTTGGTGTGATTTCATATCAACCTATCTATATATAACGTGCCTCCCAAAACTAAGATGTAGCCATGTGGTTTCAATCCAAGTCTAGGAAATTCAACAGGACTGTGCACCTAAAATTCTTGTGATCTATTCCATTAGTTAATCTGTGAAGTCCTGAAGGCACTACCACTATCTTTCAGTCAATATTACAATATTTTGCATTCTGGGCACATAAACAATTTCTTCTGTTTTCCATTACATGTTATTTACTTCCAATTGCCACACCTGTGTACTTTTCCCATTCAATAACTAAATTCCAATTTTTTGGTATCTGTGACTATAGCATACAGTACGGTAGTTAAATTTCTAAGAAGGGAAATGAGAATATTTTCTTTTCCTTAAGCAACAATTGCTCATAGGATAGTTTTTCTGATAATCTAACAATGAATTTAATCTAAGTCATTTCTAATATCTTTTACACATCTCAATAACAGTAAGGGGCCAATGATCTTTTGAACCTGTTTTCAACTGCATCCCATCCCCCCAAAATACTAGAACTATTTCATCCTTTATGTGACCCTTATCTTCTTTTTTCAGGGATGGCTGATTTAAGAAACATGAGCTAGGGTACTTTGATGAAAATCCCTGCATCTTCTTCTAACCAAAGATCTACATTTTAGTTGTGATGACCCGGACTATAACACAAATGTAATAAAATCCAAAACGTAAATAAATGTCCTTTAATGCCTCCAATTTGGCCCCACTGTTCAATAATTCTCAGAGATAAAACGTATTCAAAAATAGTCTTCAAAAGAAAGCAATATAGTTTGAACTTAATGAGCAGATAGAAGTGAAATAAAAAACTAAAACAAACTCCAATGAAGGGAATTCCACAACAGACCAGGGTAAGTAATTACCAACTTCAAGGAGATAACAAGGCACAGTCTGTTGGAAGGACGCCAACCAAGATGACTTCAGCCCAGAATAAAACATGCTTTGCTTCTGGCAACACTGTGTTTTAACAGTCTCTCTTATATACTATTCTCCCCAGCTGCAACCAATGAGGGGGATCATGGCCGCTTCCTCTCTCATAAGCCAAGTTGTTGCCTTCTCTGTTCCTCCTTGCATGTCCTAGGATGAAGATGGGATGGGCCTGGTTCTTCCTCTGACTGCCCAGCCGCCCTCTGCCCTTTCCCAGCCTCCTCCACAACATCCGGAGCCACACCTCCACTCCCTGTCAGCTGTTTCTCCTCTCCCTCAGAATCTGATCTTAAAAGGAAACTTTATTTGTTATCACACATATATATTAAAATAAGTTTTATCTTCCTTCACACTACTTAACTTAAAGAGTACTAAAAAATGTTCACCACTGAGAACAGCACAAAGGTCCCATACATATTGCGACTACACACAAAGAGGCTTAAATTTGTCATTTTGGATAGTGAGATGGGCAGCATATAAATTTAATAAATAAAATAAAGACAAATTTAAAGGCAATGGTAGGTTTTCCATAATGCTCTTCAACAGAGCCATAGATCAGCAGTCCCTAACCTCTCTGGCTTGGCAGACTGGCCGAGGGGAGGGGGATGAATCCGTGTGAGAGGCAGGTGTGCACATGGATGGTCACTCGCTACTTGTACAAATGGATCTTCATGCATGCATGCTTGCCTGCCACTTGCACGACCCGGTTCCCAACAAGCCACGTCCCATGGGTTGGGGACCTTGTTGTAGATGACTATGGTTAAATACACTGACCCAAGAAAACAGGGAAACAGAGGAAAATGTTATGGCTGGCAATTAGTGAAAAAAGATTAAAAATATGATTTACTGGATGACAATTTCTGAAGTTGGAGAACGGTCCTTATTTCTATTTTTTTTTTAAAAAATGATACACTGTGAAGATGGTTAAAAAAAGAAAAAAATTACTATTCAGATCTTCATGAGAGAAATTCTAGCAGCCTTCATATAAAAGAACATAGCCTTGTATTTAAGCGATTTCTGTATTCTAGTGGAAAACTCAGGCAAGATTAAAGAGGCATTTTCTGTACCAGATAACATCATCTCCTCCCTACTTAAGAACTCCACAGTTAATCATGACAACATTAGCAATAGGTGAGATGAATATTAAAAAGGATCAGGCCCTTCCCTTGTGTTTGAAAGGATTAATGTTTTACTTTTAACTTTCAAACTGCATACACAATGCTTAGGAATCCAAACATGTTTTATAAAGTTAAAGACAGGAAACCTTTTTCTATATAAAAGTCTCTGGATATGGAATGCCTCTATGTTCACACTGCTAATGTTAATGAAGAAAGAAAGGAGGACTCAACAGACCATATCTAACCAGCCTCCCTCAATCTCTTGCCTTTCAGATATATTGCATGGTAGTTCTGGAACTTGTAGTCCAGCAGTACCTCTTTATTTATTAGTTCTGATGGTTTATCTACTAGTAGATCCTCTTCTTTACAGGTATTTCTTCCAAATGATTGCAACAGAATGCAACCATTAAAATTAATTCCTTGATCCAGTATAGAATTAGGAAGTCTGTCTCCAATAGATATCTTGTTTAAAACTTCTATAAGCCCCAAATACTGTAGTAATTAGAGAGGAGGTCTTTGGTTTATTTTTTTTTTGGGTGGTGGTGGGTTGTTCAAAGCAGAGGTGGTATTCAGCAGGTTCTGACCAGTTCTGCAGAACCGGTAGTGGAAATTTTGAGTAGTTCGGAGAACCGTCCAATACTACCTCTGACTGGAGATTTTACAGTATCCTTCCCCTGCCACACCCATTAAGCCGGTAGTAAAAAAATTTGAATCCCACCACTGGTTCAAAGGGTATAGTTCAAAGACTAAGGATGGCAGCAAACTATCCAATTAAACAAGGCTATATAGGGTTTTTTTTAAATGACCTTCTCTTTCAGTTCCTGGGGGAAAAGGTTGAAAAGGCAAGATGATGAATGTAGACATTGAAGACCTATAAGATTGGACCAAATTCTGCTGAAATATTCTTTAAACACATGAGGTAGTTTCCTAACCATGCGGCCTTATAAATTAGAGCTAGTTTTAGGCTGGAGATATCCCAAAACACAATTTGAGATGAAAGAAAGAAAAACAGGGAAATGATGACACATATACAATTCCAAGTGAAATTAATAATCCCTTTAATTTAGCTGATTGTATGGTGTTTATGCAAAACTATACCTGTGCAACACTTATTGTAGACAAGAGTGCATGAGAAAGTACATCTTGAAGATTTTGGGGCTTTGGTTCCAAGATGGAGAAATAAATCTCATATGAATCTAGAGAATGCTGGTTATTTGGAAAAGGAAAAGTCAGTTGTTTCATCTGATTGTGCAATACCTGTATATCTGATGTCACTGGGCTAACCATTTTTGTAGAAAAATTCTGCACAAGCTAAAAAAACTCCACACGGGCTTACTTTTAAAGGAGGTCAATTCTGGGAGATTATTCAGAAACAAAAAGAACATCTTTATTTAAGCTTCCTTGAGGTATTCCAAAACCCATAGGCTCTAGGTGGCACTGTTGAACTGTATCAGAATACAGGATTTCATTACCAGACAGTCCCATGGGTTAGGAACCAGATCCCTTCCCAAGTCTGCCTTTAACTTGAATTTGTAGGTAAGTCAGAACAGGTACAGGCGATGCTTCTTTAGCATCAGTTCATCAAATGGTTGTCTTAGTACGTAGTATATATTTTACTTTTTACCCTTGGTATGAACTACTTGGTACAAGCTTTCCTTTTTCTTATTATAAATGGCTTTTGTAGCACCTGAGGAGGCTCTTAGTAATTGGATAGAAAACACCAGTACACCTCTCTGTTTTAGGATTTTGCTCTTCTAACTTTATCATCCCTGCTTCAATGAGATGAAAAGGCTTCAGATAACTCTTTTGTCAAAGACTTCTTTGGTTCTGTAGTTTTTACTCCCAGCCTTCTTCCTCAACTGCAGGGGTCTCCAAACTTGGCGACTTTAAGACTTGTGGACTTCAACTCCCAGAATTCCTCCTCTAGTCATGTTAGTTCAGAAATTCTGGGAGTTGAAGTCCACAAGTCTTAAAGTTGCCAAGTCTGGAGACCTCTGCTCTAATGTATCATATGCTACTCTGACCACTTTATTATTAATCATGATCATTTTCCTTTTATTTGATACACTTCTAGTGTATTTGTGCTTCGGAGGCATGATCCAACTTAAGATGGTAGTGTTCGCCTTCCTCGAGCTGAAACCACTGAAATGATTTCATGAGCGCCAGAAAGCAGTGAATGTGTTTGTAATGATAAACCATTGTATATAACTCAAAATTTTAATAAGCTTTATGGCAGTCTGTTTGTAAATGCAACTTGTCCATAAATTGGAAGTTGTTAATCTGAGGACTGCCTGTATGTCAATTTTTGTATCTGTACAATGAAAGAAATGCACATTGACCAAAATTAGAGATTCATTATGATTGATATACTAAAGAACTCAGAAGAATTTTGGAACAGATTTACAATAGTGATATCAAAACTGTGAGACTGAACTAACTACTTGTTGGTTGATCGAATACTATAGATTGTTTCATCTAGGAATGATATATACCATGGAATTGATATATAGTACTGGAACTGGAAAATAGTAACACCAAAATATCAGAATTGCCGCAACTGGTCTTACTAAAACATTTGGGAAGTCATCTAATTAATTGTTTCCTATTTTCAGTAAGCAAGCCAACCATGAACAAAGAAATCATTTTATTTTAGTTTTTGACTTTATGATTTTCTCCTGGGCATGGTCAACTCAATATTACTCACATTGAGGCACGCATCTCCTCACCTGGCCTCACATGAATGTGGGGATGCTGCAACAATCGTAAGTGTGAAAAATGGTCATAAGTCACTTTTTTCAGTGCCACTGTAACTTTGAATGGTCACTCCACACAAGCAAAGTACCAGCAAAGGAGGGAAAAAAAACTCCAGAGTAGTTCCTGAGACAGGAAGCCTAGTCCTGCCAAGAAAGTAATAAGGGTTAATGGAGAGGCAGTTTCTGTAAGCAACACCAGAATGTTTCCTTCCTGCCTTCCTTACAGGATTAGACCAGTAATTTCTTCTAACAACCAGTTCTCCAAACTGCTTAGAATGTTAACAACCAGTTCTAGAGAATAGGTGCGAAGTGGTAGAATCCCACCCCTGGGTGTAAATACGGGACAATCACATGGGAATGTCTTTTTACTGCTTCTGAAAGTTTCTAAAATTTAGCATGTACCAGCAGGAGTTTATGCTAAAATGCAATCCTGGAGAAAACAAAAAAAATATGGACTAGCATCCGGGAAGTGAACAACCCAAATTAGATGTATTTACTCAAGAAGCATCTGTGGCAACGGGAAACTTTGCCCTTTGAACATAGTAAAGGATCTATCTGCCTGTTGATAGGATAAACCCACAAAGGATTTGTGTAAGAGAAATAGGAAACAAAAAAGCAAAAAACAACCAATAGGCAGCCAGAATAGTACATTTTTTCTATCATATTCATGCTTTACTCCATTCTATCTTTCCTTATTCTTTGTTCCCATATTGCTTTTTCTTCTTAAAGGCATTGCTGAAAACAACCAAGTGCTTGTTAAATAGCAAGGATTGGTTTCATTTTCATTAAGTCAGATCTGCCATAAAAGGAAAAGGATACAAAAACATATCTTTTTTTTTTTTTTTTTGGGGGGGGGGGGACTCCTAAAATGTTGCAATTTCCAAATCCAATTATTCAGTGCACAGCAAATCTTCCAAATAGAGTCAACCAGTACTTACTTTTACTTTAAATGGCCTACACAGAGCATGAGTGATTAAGCAAAGCTTTAGGAGGATCATGGGCAAAGTGCAACCTCCAAGAATGAATACAAATTTCAAAATTAACTTCTGACTTAAGAAGCATAGCATATCAGAACTTTTGTGGATTCCAACAGGTATAGCATATATTTGTTTATTTCCGGGTGAATGTTGGTGTATGGTAGAAAACCCAATTTAAGGAAGATTCTCACGATGAGACACAACTTCAAATGTACCTGAGATACACTTCAAATGTACCTGAAAAATGTAATCTCTCCCACAGAACTTACCTATGCTTATCAATCTTCTGTAATTAGTAAAAAGCCCTTAGTTTTCTTTCCCTTTGATAATTTTAATTCTGCTTCCTGTACCAATAAGACTATAAACCAATAAATAAATGCAATAAATAAATGCAACTCACCCACCCCCAATGCAAAAGCGCTTAGGAACACTATTGTCTGTTCACTCCTAAGATTTCAGTGCATTAGGGGGCAGTGCAGGAACACGAACTTGCTACGCCTTTGTTATGGTGCATCTCACTAACTGCTGATGCATAGCTAGCACAGCAACAGACATTGATTTATGTTCAACTTTCCATTTCATCAAAAAGGTTTTTTTTTTTAAATGCTACACACAAGTTCAAAATTCAGTGGGAAAATGCAGAAACAAGAAATGTTGGGCCACAGGCAAACAACCGGATGCATACTGATGTGCCCAGATCTTTTTCTAAAGTTAAGCCTAAACAGAGATGTAGGCAGTGCAATTGCAAGAGAAGGGGCCTGGTGTTTGTAGCTAGTATTTTGTCAGGGCCTGGCAGAGTTGCTGACGGAACTCCTGAAGTAAACCTCCACTTGAGAAGGCAGAGTCAACCATCTGGTAGCAAAAGTCCTGCCCTTCTGGGAAAATGTGAAAGGCAAGCAAGGGCAGTTGATAACTAAAGTGGCCAGCTTACTCCTTTACCACCCTCTCCACCTCTGTCTGACAGGAAGGAGAAAGTTCAGCCTGCAAAAGAGTGTCTAAGCCATGGTTAAGGATGCTGGCGCCTTGACTTGAGGTTTCAAAACACTCAAACAAGCATCACTCCTGTACTGCTGATTTTGGAATACTGGGCAAATCAGCATTTTAGGCATTCTGGGTTTGACTGGTGGACACCAATGTAGCAGTGTTCTCTCTCTCTCTCTCTCTCTCTCTCTCTCTCTCTCTCTCTCTCTCTCTCCCTCCCTCTCCCCTCCCCCCTCTCCCTCCCTCCCTCCCTCTTTGTATATATATTAAAAGGGTTTTCACATTCTTGTGGGGGTTTTTTGGGGTTGGAAATTGCTTAAGACAGCAACAGGCCATTTACATCTATATTTTTGTCATCAGCCTACAGACCTGCTTGGCCCTGGCAAAGACACTGTGAGCTGAGCTTTTCCTTGCCTTTATCATAATGAAACAAACTCAGACAGGATTCTTTCTTAAGACAGGAGAAACATTGGCGATGAAATTCTGAAGATTTTTTTTTTTTGCATGGCTGCGAGTGTGCGGACAGGTGATCAAGTGTGCCAAGATTACATCAAAATGGTGTGTGTGTGTGCATGTGTATGTATGTATGCAGGGATGGGATTAAAATTTTTTAACAACCGGTTGTGTGGGCATGGCTAAGTTGGTGGACGTAGCTTGGTGGTCATGTTATTGGCTGGGCATGGCCAACTCAATATCACTCACATCGAGGCATGCATCTCCTCACCTGGCCTCTCATGAATGTGGGGATGCTATAACAGTCGTAAGTGTGAAAAATGGTCATAAGTCACTTTTTTTCAGTGCCATTGTAACTTTGAATGGTCACTTCACACAAGCAAAGTTCCAGCAAAGGAGGGGAAAAAAAACTCCAGAGTAGTTCCTGAGACAGGAAGTCTAGTCCTGCCAATAATGTAATAAGGGTTAACGGAGAGGCAGTTTCTGTAAGCAACACCAGACTGTTTCCTTCCTGCCTTCCTTACAGGATTAGGCTAGTCATTTCTTCTAACAACTGGTTCTCCGAACTGCTTAGAATGTTAACCTGACAGCTTTCCTTAAATTGCAGTCAGAGCCAGGAGGAGAGCAATTTAGAATCTAGTTCGTTTTAAAGAAATCCAAACCTCAAAATGTTCCTGCTCTGGCCAAGGATAAGCTGCCTACTGCACCAAAGGCTGAGCTAAACTGGGGGACGCTAGGGAGAAGCCAGGGAGGAGTAAGAACGTCCTAACAATTAAGCCCAGCATAGGTGCGAACTGGTAGAATCCCACCCCTGTATGTA
This sequence comes from Laticauda colubrina, assembly GCA_015471245.1. Classification (NCBI taxonomy): domain Eukaryota; kingdom Metazoa; phylum Chordata; class Lepidosauria; order Squamata; family Elapidae; genus Laticauda; species Laticauda colubrina. The sequence goes on along the minus strand of BLBF01000020.1, from coordinate 39,111,849 downwards.
TGTATGTATGTTTGTGTGTATGTGCGCATGTATGTGTGCGTGTACATATATATGTGTGTGTGTGTGTGTGTGTGTGTGCTTTGCTTCCTTCAGGTATTATCCCACGTCATTGTAGTGCTTTTAAAGTTGTAGCAATGTTTCAGCAGAATCACATCTGCCATCATCAGGCTTCTGTATTGAGTTTGTATACAAACCTCTTCATGGAACACTTTGAAACACAAGCTCTAGAAAAATATGATCACAAACCCAAACTCTGGCTCAGATACGTAGATGACACCTTCATAATCTGGCCACACTGGAAAGAAAAACTGAACAACTTCCTCACACACCTCAACAGCCTACACCGCAAAATACAATTTACCATGGAAACAGAAGCCAACAATCAACTTCCCTTCCTAGATGTCTTAGTATACAAAAATCCAATGGCTCCCTAGGACACACCATCTTCCAGAAGAAAACACATACAAACCGCTATCTATATGCACTCTCACACCACCACCCAGCACAGATCAATTCCGTAGCCAAGACACTCATCTCCAGAACAAAATGCTAAGCCGATGAACAACACTTAAAAACCGAACTACACACTCTCACTAATGTACTTACAGCCAATGGATTCCCAAAAAAGAAGATCACCCACCTAATCCAAAAAGAAACCCGAACCAAAAGCCAAGACAGAGAACAAGAGAATGGCAAAGCTCTCCTCCCATATATCAAAGGCACTACAGACAAAACCAGCAAGATCCTCCAAAAACACAACATTAAAACAGCATTCTGCACATACAGAAAAATATCCACCATCCTAAGAAATCCTAAAGACAAAATCAAGTTAGAAAACCAAGGAGTATACGAAATCCCTTGCACTGCCTGCCCCACCACATACATAGGACAAACTAACAGAAGAATTAGTGCATGCATTGAAGAACACAAGAACTCAATCAAAAAAGAAGAACTGATCTCTTCCCTGGTCCAACACCTCAAAGCCACAGGACATGAAATTGACTTTAAAAATACCAGAACTATCGCCAAAACCGAACACTTCAGCAACAGAATAATCAGAGAAGCCATAGAGAAAGAAAAACGCCCACACAGCATGAATAAACGAGATGATACCTCCCGCCTACCAACCGTTTGGAAACCTGCCCTCATTAATAAACAAGTACCTAATATGAAGAATGACACCAGACCCACACCCACGAGTGCCACACAAGATGCGACCACCACATTTCCATGTAGAAAAAAGACTCACAACCACACAGATGAGACACGACCACGAACCAGAAGCCGTACCGCAGCTGCACCACTACCCGCTTCAAACCCCTCTGACCCATACAAGAAGCGAACTGACACCCACCATGAAGATGTGGCACGACCACGAACATGCAGCCAAACAACAGGATCACAGCTCACCAGCTCAAATCCCCCAGCAACTAAGACTAACCTGAGCACAACCAAGCCCCCACCTAAACAGAACACACCCCCAGCCAATCAGAACACAGCCAACCCCTCTACCAATCAGAACACAGCCAAACTCCCAACCAATGAGAACACACCCCCACCCAATCAGAACACAGTCAAGCCCCCACCCAATCAAGTCACACCCCAACTAGCAGTTAAAAGGAAGAAGCAGCTGCAAGCTCACATTACTCTGAGAAGCACAGAGCTGAAGAAACAAGCCTGAAGATGATGAATGAGACTTCATCGAAACGTTGCCTAGATACTTCCAATTCTACGCGGGAGAAAACCCGAATAACCAAAGATCCACATACAAATACCCGCGAAAACCTCAGAAAACAAATATTGCACCTCTACGGGGAGGAAACCCACCATCTGACCAGGACTTATGAAAAACTTGAAG
>BLBF01000020.1:39041432-39109891 GCA_015471245.1 Laticauda colubrina | reverse complement strand
AGAGAGAGAGAGAGAGAGAGAAAGAGAAAGAGAGAGAGAGAGAGTTCATATGTGGGTCAGGCTACCACATACGAACTCAGTACAGAAGCCTGATAATGGCAGATGAGATTCTGCTGAAACGTTGCTACAACTTTAAAAGCACTACAATGATGTGGGATAATACCTGAAGGAAGCTGAATAGCACACATGTAAGTACCCACGAAAACTTAAAAAAACAAATATATATATACATACACATACACACACACACACACACACACACACAGACGCAAACATATATCTGTATGTATCTATCTATCTATATCTATCTACATATGTATATATACATATACATACACATAACACACACACACATATATATGTTGCTGTCATGATCATAGTTCAAATGTCATAGTCAACATTTATAGAACTATGCACATTTGCGTCTCTGCTCTGTTTACAAACTCCATCCCTTAATGTTCCTCTTCCGCTCAGTTCCTTTTCTCATCTAGTGGTTGGATAGAAATCCCCAATAAAATGAATGGTGGAAAAAAGTCTCTTATCGGGATTTCCATAAGAGCTATGTTCCTACCTCTGTGCACATCTAGGCACAGAGGAGCTCATCTTCCTGACTGACCTCATTTTTTGAAGGTAAATAGCACATGCTGTCAAGGAGAAGGACAAATCCTATAGAGCAGACACAATCAGTAGAAGACCTACATTATGTAAGCCGAAAGTATACTTTCAATGGCACATAACTTCATGTGCTCTCCTTAAATTTTCCATTCTATCAGATGGCATCTATTTATATATGTACCACATATACTGTGGCTGAAATGCACCACAGAGTTAGATAAATTACAGACTGTATTTAAATTGTAGTGTAGTGTTAAAGGTCCAGAGTTTTTAGCCCATGGCTACTTGCTGATATACAAATTTCAAAATGGAATTGATGGAAGTGAAATGGGAAGGTGTTCATTTTTATAAAACATTTGCACTTTTATGTACTCAATCACATCCTTCCCATAAAGCCTAAGACATTTAGTTTGGAAAGTCTAAGAACATAGAGGGGCCAGAAAGAATTAATTCAAGAACTCATGTTTATACAATGAAACTGAACAGGAGAGATTCAGAACAGAAAAAAAGGAAGTAGTTGGATCTCCAATGCAAACCCTATGGAATTCCCTTTCTTAAGATCAGGTGGACAGATGTGATACGTGCTATGAGGTGCTCATTAGATCTTTAACAAAAGCGCTGTTACTAGACTAAACTGAACTTGAAAAAGATAGAAATTACCCCAGTTCAGTTGCTGTTTAAATTGTAGTACAGAAGCTGTTAAGTGGATTCCTTGAAAGCGATAATATCTGGGATGCTGCTGGATTGCAATACCCCTCATCCTTCACTATTGACTATACTATGATGAATGGGTGTTAAGAGTTCAGCAGTATCAAGAACAGCACATGTTATCCATCCAACTGGCACACAAACATAAGCTACTTCTGAAATACTCATTGGGGAAAGGGGAAAAGCTTTCTTTTATTTCCACCAATTTTAAAGAATCACTCTGGCCTTCATTTGGTATCCTAAAAATCAATAGATTTCATTTCATCACATGTAAAACTTTCCTAAAAATACTTATTTCCTTAAAATAACAAAGCCAAAAGACATATCTACAGCACCATCCTAACATTGCCACTGAATTTTATAATTCTAACGTAGGTCTTGTAACATTGATCAAGCTATTATTTGAGACTTTGTTCTACATAACTCAAAAAAAAAAATGTCAAATTAAAGTTTCAGCTTCCAACATTAATCATTTATGTGAAGGAGACCTTGCTTGGCAATTCTTCTAATATAAAAATGGTTACTAGAGTTTACCAGCCATGTGTCCTTTCGATTACCAATGAAAATGATAACTGTTCCAACAGTTATGATTTTAAATGTGCTTAATGATGACAGAGATGATACTATCCCTGTTCAAACAGTCCTTCCCATCTCTTAGTTGTGTGCATAATACAGACAGACCTTGATTAATGGATTGGACCATAATTGAGCCCAAAATTGTTGTTGCTAAGCAAGACACTTGTTAAGTGAATTTTGCCCTATTTTATGACTTTTCTTGCCACATTTGTTCAGTGAAGCAAATACATGCCAGTTGGCAAGTGTTCAGATTTTGATCATGTAACCATGGGCATGTTGCAACTGTCATAAATGTGAGAAACGTCCATAAGTTACTTTTTCAGAACCCCTGATTTTCAAAACCCACTGCATCATCGTCATCATCATTATCAACATTATTTCAAAATCCACTGCTTTATTCTTCTCCCTCAAGAACTGAAGTCCAACAATATTGGCATCTAACAGTTCCAAAAGCAGATTTTCATATATTAATTCCTGAGAACCCTCTGAGTGCAAATAACAGCCAACTAGTTATAATATGCAAATTAATGGCAACTCTCCAACCCAGCCCAATGGATCCTTTCGAATGACAAAGTTTGCTGCACCCAAGACAGGAAAATATTTTTTAATTTAAAAAAGAATGTTAAGAATAGCATTTGCTTTAAAACTGTTTTGGACATCCTTGTTTTTGTTGTTTTCATCTTGGGTCTCTGTCACCTCAGATTTTGCTCATGAATCTAACAACAAGAATTTCATGTGGCTAAAAGCAAACTTTATTATGAGGAAAAAAAGATGGAGAGAAAAATAATTCCATTCCTTCAAAAGCAGCTACGTAATATTTTATATCTCTCCCGTTGCCAAAACTCCATAGTTATGGCCCAGTCTGAATGAACTTCTACCTGTGGTTAAAGTTGAAGAAGGTTTTGCCTAAAAGAATTCAGTGGCAGCAGTTGGAAAACAGCCAAGTGATGAACCAAAAGGGAAAAATAAGATTCCATATCCTGGATTACATACAGCCCTGTCATGATCAACATGCATCTCATTCATTCCAAAGTAGCTTTGTAATGCGTGGAACAAAAATTAATATTGCTTTCCAGACAAACAGGCTCTATCACATACACACAGCTGATGTGAACTGATGATGAAGAAAACAAACAAAACCACCACAGAAAGGTACCGATGAATCACATTAAAAAATCAGGAGAATTAACCCTTACCTGAAAGAAACCGGGAGGAATGGGTCCTCCTGGAATTCCATCATTTGGAGGAATGTTTCCAAGCACTGGACTTGGCGCTGCAGCTGCACTCTGGAAACAAACAAACAAACAAACAAATATATAATGATACACATATAGTTGAATAACCCTGGTTTGAGATCTGCATAAAGCAAGGATCTCCAACCTTGCAACTTTGAGACTAGACTTCAACTCCCAGAATTCCTCAGCCAGCTAAGCTGAGGAATTCTGGGAGTTGAAGTCCACAAGTCTTAAAAGTTGCTAAGGTTGGAGACCCCTGGTGCAAAGGACATTGGTACAGAAAGTCCTCAGCTTAGAAACATTCATTTAGTGGCCATTCAAAATCACAATGGCACTGAAAAAAATTGCCTTATGGTTGTTTTACGGAACAGCATCCCTGTGGTTACATGATCAAAACTCGGATGCTTGGCAACTGGCATGCACTTATAACATTTGCAGGGTCCTGGGGTTATGTGATCCCCTTTTGTGACCTTCTGACAAAGTCGATGGGGAAGCCAGATACACCCGTATTACTAACTTAACAACTGCAGTGATTCCCTTAACAACTGTGCCAAGCAAGATCATAAAATTGGGGAAAATTCACTCAACAACTTTCTTAGCAATGGAAATTTTGGACTCAACTGTGGTCATAAGTCGAGGACTACCTATACATATTTCATATGTCCACCATAATGTATGGCCAGTTACCAGTATTATTATTATTAAGGCTACCCAAAGAGAATGAAATTGTATTGTAAAATTGTGCCATTAAAATGAACAAAATATCAATGGCTGTCATTCTGAATGAGGTGGAACTGAGAGCTTGGTTTAGTTCTCATTCTTACAGATCGGTCACCAAAACTGCAGAAGTTATTAACTATAGCTTCCAAAACTATTTTTTGGGGGTAGAATTTTGAATATATTCATGGACAAAGAGAAAGGCAAATCCATATCTTTCAGTGTAGAGATCTAATAGGGACCGTGGTTAAAAACACTCTAGATCAGGATTTCCTAACCTTGACAACTTGAAGACGCATGGACTTCAACTCCCAGAATTCCTTAGTTAGCCAGGGAATTTGGGGAGTTGAAATTCATGCATCTTTAAGTTGCTGAGGTTAGGAGATGCTGCTACAGAGCATCTTCTACATTTACACTCCTATACTATAGCCCCCTGATGGCGAACCTATGGCACATGTGCCACAGGTGGCATGCAGAGCCATTTATGCTGGCACGCAAGCTGCAGGCAAACTTAGCTCATTGCACATGCGTGCACCTCACAGCTGATTTTTCAGCTGGTTTGAGGCCTTTTTCAGCCTCCCAGAGGCTTGAGGATAGCTTCTGCAGCTTTTGCAGGCCAAAAAACAGTGCTGTTTTGTCACTTCCTGTAATACCGGAAGTGATGAAATAGGCCTATTATTTGGCTTGCAAAGGCTGCAGAAACTATCCTCAAGCTGAAAAATCAGCTGTGAGATGCAGTGCAGGTAAGGGAGCGTGGGGGGGGATTGAGCTTGCATGCGCAGGGGGCATGAGGGGGTCGCATGCATTGCCTTCTGGGTGCTGGCATGTGAGCACAAATGCGCACACAAATTTTGGCACAAGCCCGAAAAGGTTAGCCATCACTGCTATAGCCATTCATCTAGCCTTTTTTTTTTTTCCTTTCCAAAAAAGATCACTTTATAATTTAAGAGAGGGCTACTAACATCATGTTCAGTTAAAGACAAAAGTGACTAAGATCTTTCTTTCAACTGAGGACTATACCACCAAACTTAGAACATAATCTAAAAGACAGAAGTGCTAAATATTTAACCTGCCATGTTTAAAGAGCAAAATGATCACAGTTAATATTTAAAGCCAAGCCAAGGAAATAAAAGAGGTGTGTTCATATAAACCTTTCTACCTATTTTCTCTGTATGCTCTTCTCTTCTTTCAAAAGCACCAAACAGTTTTAGTTGCTGCATGATAAGGAAAGTTGTGAGGTAGGTACAAAGCCTTTAGTCTATGTCCTCATTTGATCTCTGGCAGTATTTTATGTGGCTTATGTGGGATTTGCAGGAAAAGTTTACTGATTAACTGGCCCTGATATAATGTGTTCATCTGAACTGGAAAGAGAAAGGGTAAAGGTACTTTGCTAGCTAAACCAGACAGTCAATAAACTAAGCAAGAACAAACGAACAAAAACAGCCTTTTCCTTGTCCCTAGTAATTTCCCAATTTCAGCATAAAGGACATAGTCTCTATTCAAGCATTATGCAAAAGAGTGGTGAGCTGATGTGTCTCTCTGAATATCATTCTGATGTCAGTTAGCAGTCATGCTATTATCCTCCACCAGGCAGTGATATACATATATATAACCCGACTGACTGGCTGGTAGAGAATACATACATACATACATACATACATACATACATACATACATACATACCAGCTTGGGTTGCATAATCTGACATATTCCATTATTAGCATATACCTGCTTAGCAAAATGATTGCTATTGATTCTTTCCATTTTCTATTGTTTCAGGAGGTCAGGGAATAATTGAGGGCCAATTTGGTATAGTGGTTTACGGCATCAGGTTAGAAACTGGGAGATTGCAGAGCACAAAGACAGCTGTGTAACCTTGGGCCAGTCACATTTACTCAGCCCTTGGAAGCATGCAATGGCAAATCATTTCTAAAACCTTGCAAAGAAAACTGTGGGGTCGAGCCTAGGCATTCACTAAAGAGTCACCAGTGACTCGAAGGGAAAACAACATTCGTGCTAAGTATGACAAAACAAAAATTGAGGCCAAAAGGGATGTTGTCATCACTTTAATAATGGCTATAATACAGCAGCAAGACTAAAAAAAACCCGATAAACATCCACTGTCCATTCTCAAATCATCAGTCTTTCACCTATGAGAACCATGTAGAGATTTATAACATTGCAATTTGAAAAAAATGAGGTTTGTTTTAAATGTAGATTTCTCTATTGCTGAATATAGAGTTTAATGTCTCTGCCCATTTCCCTTCTGAGAAACTAAGTCATAATAAATAGCCAGCTGAAGGAAAACAAAAAGTAGATAAGCCAAGGGTGATGAAATATTGTATGTCAGACCTGAAAAGTAGACTCTGTTCTGATAATTCTTTAGTCACTCTGCTATGGCTTTGCTTTACTTTGGTACTGCTGTGTATTTTTAATGAAAACATTATTCTAATTGCTCAATTTTTTATGAAAAATTTTCACAACAGTAGATTCCTCTTTTTTTAATCTAGAAGTAAAATGCCCAAGATAGTGATAAATAGAAATATCTATACAAAACTCCCACATGGAAAAATAGAAAAAAATGCATTACAGATTTATATTTTTCCAAAGGGATTGCTTTTAAACATTTTAGTCAAAAATTAACAAAGGAAAACTTGTCTACTCTGAATGCAATCAAGGATGAGCTAACAAAGACTTAATGAAATAAATGATTTAGTTATGACTAATGTTTGAAAGATTGCAAAACTGCAACCAGAATCATGTCAAGGATTGCGTCTCCACCGATCACAGACAACAGTCTTATCAATGCTACATTTAATTTAATCAGCAGTCTACTGACTTGACATGTTCAAAAAATCATTGTTGAAAAATGCGAGCAGCGAAATGATTTGTTTTATACAGTAATCTGAATTTGGGAAATCTCTCCGATTGCAATGATTTTCTTTTGTTTTGCTTTGTAGCCTTGTATTTAAGAGCTGGCCTAGTAGCCATTGGGAAGTACAAGAAATGGAATCAGCAAGCCAGTGAAATATGTGATACAATGCTCCATCACTTCCTTGTTCTGCATTTAGGAATGAAGTCAGCAAGCTAACTAGCAAAGAAATAATGCAGAAGGCTCGCTTTGTTAATCCTTTTGCAGCAAAAACAATGAGGTTTCTTGCAACAATCCAATCATTGCTGTATATTGTTTAAGCTTTGGTAGATCATAGTCCTCTTCATCAGATGCATGGAAGGTGTTTCTGAAAATCTTTTCTGTGGATTAGCAATTTTTATCAGCTTATTTATCAAGCAGTAATGAACCCATAACTTCTAATATAGCCACATGAAATTTATTGAAAGCCACATTAAAGTTCCACTGGATCTTATCATCGGACTACCCTATAACACAGGATAATATATACTGTACAGGAAGATGTCACAATGAAAGAACTACATGTAGAACTACAGGTTGTTAACTGTAAGTCTCAATTACAACAGACCCATCAAAAATATTATCAAATATATTTCCTCTTCATCAAAGTTGCGATATCTTAATGCTGTGACTCCAGAAAGGTTCATTATGATGGCGCAAGGTATTTTCTCCTTTTGGTTATAAATTATAGCGTGGCATTTCCTTTTAAAAAAGAAAAAAGTGAACTGCTATCAATTATTACTGATACATCACACTGAAAACAGCAACAGCATCTTAAAATGCACACATTTAACAAGGTCTTCCAACCAATATAATAAAGCCACTTTTCAGTTTCAAATCTAACAAAATATTGCCAGGTTGCAATGAACCAGAAATCCCAGTCTGCAAATTAAAGTCACGTTAGCTGTTTAACGTTTTGAACAAAGATGTTTGATATTGAAAACAGCTCATTGGGACAATCATTTCTTTATGGATTTCAAAGAAGAATTAACAACTATCTCATATGCAATCTCTGTTTCCACATCATAAGTGCATCCATCTCAGTTTCTGACAACTCCATAGTTGAAATAGCATACCTTTTAGGGAAAAAAATCATCTTTGACTTACCATTAGGACAGATATAGAACAAACAGGGGACCGTCTTCTGATAATAAAAAGAACAATATTCTAAACATTCAACTAAATTTGCTCTTTTAAAAATATGTATAAATTTCTGACAAATTGAGTTGCACTCATTAAATGCCAATTAATGTTGACATGCTCCTTAAAAAAAAAAAAATCTAGGATCTTATGTTATATAAATTGCATGATTATTCCCCATTACAGGTAGTGGTCAACTTTCAGCAGTTTATTTAACAATTGTTTGGTTACAACAGAACTAGATAAAGTGACTGGTGATCATTTTTCACACTTATGGCTGTTGAAGCATTCCCTATGATCTTTAAAAAATATCTGTATTTTCCCTGAAACAATAGGTATGTTGCCAGATGAAATATGGCAAAATGGCAAGGTCTCAGGAGATATTTCTCAATAAACAAAAATTGGATCAGATGTTTAACAGATAATCAGAGTTGGAAGGGACCTTGTAGGTCATCTAGTCCAACCCCCCACCCAAATGGGAGACCCTACACCATTTCTGACAAATGGCAGTCCAATCTCTTCTTGAAAGTCTCAAGTGATGGTGCTCCCACAACTTCCGAGGGCAAACTGTTCCCTTGGTTGATTGTTCTCACTGTCAGAAAGTTTCTCCTTGTTTCCAGGTTAAATCTCTCCTTGTTCAGTTTCCATCCATTGTTCCTTGTCTGGCCTTTGGGTGCCTTAGAAAACAGCTTGACCTCTTCCTCTCTGTGGCAGCCCCTCAAATATTGGAAGACTGCCATCATGTCTCCCCTGGTCCTTCTCTTCACTAGACTAGCTCTGCCCAGTTCCTGTAACTGTTCTTCATATGTTTTAGTCTCCAGTCCGCTAATCATCCTGGTCGCTCTTCTCTGTATTTTTTCTAGAGTCTCAACATCTTTTTGATAGTGTGGTGACCAAAACTGGATGCAGTACTCTAGGTGTGGTCTTACTAAGGCTTTATAGAGTGGTATTAATACCTCACTTGATCTCGATTGTATCCCTCTGTTCATACAATTTAGAATTGCATTAACTTTTTTGGCGGCTGCTGCACACTGCTGGCTCATATTCAGCTGGTTGTCCACTAAGACTCCAAGATCCCTCTCATAATTACTGCTATTGAACCTGGTTTCACCCAGTCTATTTGTGTACTTTTGGTTTTTGTGTAGGACTTTACTTTTCTCATTTTGTTAGATACGGCCCAGTGTTCTAGTCTGTCAAGATCCATCTGGATCTTGAGCCTATCTTCTTGGGTGTTAGCTATTCCTGCCAGCTTAGTATCATCTGCAAATTTGGTAAGTTCCCCTTTTATTCCCTCATCTAAGTCGTTAATGGAGATATTGAAGAGTACTGGGCCTAAGACGGAACCTTGTGCCACCCCACTGATCATGTGAACAAAACTGACTCATATTTATGATGGTTGCAGTGTTCCAGGGTCATGTGATTCCCTTTTGTGCCCTTCTGACAAGCAAAGTCAATGGGGAATGCCAGATTCACTTAACAACTATGTTACTAACTTTAACAACAATTGATTCAGTTGTTAAAAAAACTGTGGCAAGAAAGATCATAAAATGGGGCAAGGCAAAACTCCCTTAACAACTGTCTTGCTTAGCAACAGAAATTGTAGGTTCAAATTTTTACCTACCCTTGCTTTTTAATTGCAAATAGCAAAGCAAAGCTGAAACCTATTTAAATTAAGTAATCATTTACTAAAAAAGCTGTGGCTAAGTTCTTTATCTAAGCCTGATATAACACAAGAAAAAGAAGCGAAGAATTTGTCACATAACCATTTCATAGCAGAAATGAGAAGACAACAAGAATTAATGCTTTAATGCTTGCAGAATGGACTTCAGAATGAGTTCTTGGGTTACAAACAGAACAGTTCTAATCAACATATAAAATAGTAACACAATTCAACGAACAGGCCCTTTCCTTTTCAGTTCTTTTTTAAAGGAGTTCTCCTAAAAAGAGCCAGGAGGATATGATGTTCAAAGAAAGAAAAAACTATATTCTTCCCCACCTTCTTTAGTTTCCTTGTACTTTCCCCAGTCATTTGCAGCCACTTCAAAAACCTCCAGCTGGGTTAACATTCTTTGGAAAATGGTTGCAAAGGAAGAAAAAAAAAAATAGGGGCAAGTGTCTCTCCTGGTCCCAATAAATAATCTTCTCCCAAATCAACGCAATTCAAGATGTCATCAGATTTCCCCCCAAAACTGAAGACTTAAGTAAACTCATAAAGTTTGCCTTTCCAAACTTGGTGCCATCCAGATTACAACATCCATCATCCCCTTATAGCTATAAAACAGGGCTGAAAATATTAAGAGTTACAATCCAAAACATCTAGAAACTGCTTGTGATGTGTTTTGAAGAATTTTTTTTTTCCCCATACCTCCTTATTAGGTACAACTAAAGCTTGAGCATTTTTTTTCTCCTACCAGTTTGGGAGTAGGGAGATGGAGGAAGAGAATTCTTTTCTTTTGGATTTTTAAAGCATCATTATACATTCAGGACTTACCTACTTTGGAATACTAATGAAGGGCAAAGAATATATGACAAGCACAAAACAGGGAATGCAGATCAAGCTTGGGAAGGATCCTATATACTGAAATAGAGGATATGAAAAGTAGGTGCAAACTCTACATGAAATGATTGACATCTACCCATCTTCTTCCCAGCTATCTGAGCCAGTATGTTTTTAAAGAAAATGACGGAATTAAAACAAAGTTATTCACAACCATGAAAAATAAGTTCATAAGCCATTTCTAGCTCTATAGAGAATTAGAACAGAATACTTTATTGGCCAAGTGTGATTGGATACACAAAGAATTTTCTCTGGTGCATAAGCTTTCAGTGTACATACAAACAACAAAGTAATATAAACATAAGACACCAATAGGAGAATGTAGTAGAAAAGATGATTCTGCATCATCAAATTGAAAACCAGGGAAAAATATATTTCTTCTTTTATTCACATCTTTAAAACATTTTTTTAAATAGACCATGAAAATATTACTTCTCTTTTAAGTAATCTTAGTAATTCATTACTACTTCTAGTAATGAGCGTATATACAGTATCTAGCTCTAAATTGCAGGACACCCAATTATATTTATTAAAAACAAACACTCCCTCTATCACATAATGTGCTTCTCCTGCAAAGACAGGAGGTACTGCAATAAAACTGCCAGCCAATATTTTATTTTATTTTTTCAGGAGATTTCCAGCATACTCTAAGCTCTCTCTGGTGAGCTTCCAGAGTTAGACAGATCCCTAAAATAGCTTACAATAATGCAATTCAGATATTCTACTATTTTACAACCCATCCAACTATCAAAGGGGAAAAAAATCTGCACACTATTTAGCAATGCTCTTTATACATTCAAACTTTCATCAGAACCATTTTCAAAGAATACAGGTTTTTTTTAAAAAGCGGAGTGTACAAGCTATGTTCTCTTTATCCACAACAGGATAAAACTCACCATGGATATGCAGCCAAGCCATGGCAAAGGAAATGCAAGATATCATGGTCCCTTTTCTGGTGTGTGCAACTTCTCAGTTTGGACATATCACAGATGCAACAAGACATCTGTTACATTTCCTGGCTGGCCTGGAATGCCCTTCACAGTTGCCAGTTGGAATGCCAGGTACTATGCAAAGCTCTTCTGGCCCAGGCATACTTCCTATCAAATCATGAAGTTATTTTTTTCTTCCAAGATACGCACATGTCAATTTGACATACACATTGTGACACTTGGCTGGAAGTTAATAATTAAAGTATCCACAGTGCCCTGAACAGAATGCAAGGGAAAAATTGTATCTACCAGACTTGATGAATTATTTAGAAGCCTGCCGTGTAGCATTGTTTCCCTCTGTAAAGCCCATGTCACACTGCACCAACGGATGGAAAGAGGATGTAAAACGGAGAGAAACACTTGCCATCCGTTGGTTAACGCGATGCTTCCATTCTGTACTCACTGCCTCCGTTTTTCATCCTCTCTATCCGTCCAGCATCCGTCGACTGAGGTTCCATCCGCTCAAAATGTTTTGAGCTGCTCAAAACTTTTTGAGCGGAAAATGCATCCAACGCGTCCGTTCTGAATCTGCAACGCATACGGGGAACATCCGTTCTACATCCGTCGTCATCTGATACGCATCCGCTATATCCGCTAGGCATCCGCTGCGCATCCGCGCAACTCGCATCCGCTCCAGCGGAAAACGGACACAGGGAGGAAGCGAAACGGACGCGGAACGGACACGCAGTGTAAATAGCACGGACGTAGAAAGGATGAAAGCGGATGCAGCTCGGATACAAAGCATTAAAACGGAAAAAACGTTCGCAGAGGGGACGTATCTCAGATATTTAGGATGTATGCAGGATGCCTAGAGGATGCAAAAGGACACTGAGCGAAAAAATGATATTTCCTATAAAAAGGGGGAGGAACTCGCCTGGATCTCACTTTCAGTCCAGTAGCCCTGCTGTGCAGACCTCTTCAGCCTTCATCTTGCTCTTGCTCTTCCACAGCATCCAGTAATCTCCACCATGGATCATAACACACTCCTTTTGGTAGCCACCATCGTTCTGCAACAGTGCGAAGCCATCTACAGGCTCTTTCACCTGTTCTACGGGAAGAAAAGAAGGTGGCCAAGAAGTGTCTGGGTCCGAAGATGGATCGGGAGAAGAGCAGAGTATGGACTGTACAACAAGCTGATGGTGGAGCTGAGGAACGAAGACCCTCATGCATTCCAGAACTTCATGAGGATGCCTCCAGCCATGTTTCACGAAGTTGTGGAGAGGCTGAGACCCAGGTTGACCAAGCAGAGCACAAACTTCCGGCTCACCCTGGACCCTGGGCTCAAGGTGGCACTGACTCTGCGCCACCTGGCCTCCAGGACCACGTACAGGAACATGAAGTACGGCTGGAGGGTGCCACACAACACCATCAGCATTGTGGTCAGAGAAGTGGTGCAGGCCATCATCGAAGAATACAAGGAGGAGCTCCTCCAGTGCCCCTCCACTGAAGAAAGCTGGAAGAAAGTTGCAGAGCAGTGGTATCAGAAGTGGAACTTCCCCCACACCGTTGGGGCCATCGATGGGAAGCACATGGCCTGCAAAGCTCCAGCTTAGTCAGGGTCCACTTATTTCATCTACAAGGGCTTCTTCAGCATCATCCTCTTCGCCATGGTCGATGCTGACTACAAGTTCATGTACATCAATGCTTCAGACAACGGCTCATCTTCAGATGCCCAGGTATACAATGCCAGTCACCTCAAGGAGGGGCTGGAATGCAACCTCATCATGGGCTTCCCAGATCCAGACCCCCTGCCCAACGACACACAAGATGTGCCCTACTTCATCGTGGGGGATGATGCCTTCTCCCTCAGAACCTACCTCATAAAGCCCTACACCTCCACATGCCTCACCCGTGAAGAGAGGATCTTCAACTACAGGCTGTCCAGGGCAAGGCGAGTGATGGAGAACGCCTTTGGCATCCTGGCCAACAGGTTCCAGGTACTTCTCACCACCATGCAGCATCGCCCAGAGACTGTGAGGAGGATCGTGGATGCTTCCTTCAGCCTGTCTCATCACACTGATGAGATTGGGCCATGTATGTTGGATGGCCTACAATGAACAGGGCATTTAATAAAGAGTTGTGTTTATGTTCAAATGTGTGGATCAATGATTAAATTGTTATTGATAATAAAGGGCCATAGCTGTGGCACCTGGGAGGGTGGACCATACAGTCCCACTATGCTTGCACTGGAGGTTTATCTATCCCACAGCTATTACCCATCCACAAGTATCCCTGCCCATCCCACAGCTATTACCCATCCCAAAGGTATCCCTGCCCATCCCACAGCTATTACCCATCCCAAAGGTATCCCTGCCCATCCCACTGCTGTCTTAACCCATCCCACAAGCATGCAAAGGCTTAAACCATTTCTAAAAGTTTCCACCAAGACTTTATTGACTAAAATAAATGAAGCAAGTGTGTGAAGCAAAGATAATCTTTATTAATAACAAGCTGTAAAAGCAAAATGACCCAAGTCAAGTGTCCAAAGCAAAAATAAAGTCAACAGGTAGCCACCCAGTCTCTGGCACTCTTCTTGGTCACTCTGAGGCATGCCCAGTCTCAGGGGTGAAGGGTCCAGGTGCTGTGGAGGTGGCTGCTGCTGGAATGCTGGTCTGAGGCACCATTGGGGTGCCTGGCCCCGAGAGGACAACAGGGAACGGTGTGTGGAGGAAACTCTCAGACAGCTGGCTCAGTCCCGTGATGTTGAGAGCCCCTTCCTCTATGACATGGGGTATCATTCCCAAGACCGATGACAGATATTCTGAGGCGGGGCTTGGCTGTGGGGTGGAGGAAGGAGCAGTGTAGTGGGGATGTCTGGTCTGCAGCTGAGCGAGGTGAGGCGTCGGTGGCATCTGTGGCATGGCTGGCATCGGTGGTGTGGATGGCATTGGTGGCGTGGGTGGCATCAGTGGCATCGGTGGCACCCGATGTACCTGTGCCTGGACTGGGAAGGGCTGCCTGTGCTGCTGGACCTCCTGGTAGCTGTAGCCTTGGTAGGTGAGGGCCTGTGGAAAGCCTTGGAAAGGCAGTGACATCACCTGGGGTGGAGGAGCAGGCCTGGACTGGGTGGGAGCAGGTTCAGCTTGGTCTGGAGGGTTGTGAAGAAGATCAGTGATCCTGTCCTTTACCACCTGGTACTGGGTTTCCGACATGTTCATGAGGGTCTTGTTGACGTAGGTGAGGAAGGGCTTGCAGTTGGAGGATGGGATGTCGGTGTGTACCAGCTGAGAGAGGAGATCTATGCTGCTTCTGATGGTGTCCCTGATCTCCAGCAGGACAGTGTGGCTCTGCCCCTCCGGTCTGGCTCTCTGCCTGCTTTCTGTGGAGGTGGAGCTGGGGGTGGATGTGGGTTGTTCTCTGGTGGAAGTGCCCTCTCCTTGCTCCCACTGTGTCAGGGGGTCCTCCACGCACTCCACCACGGGGAGTGCAGCTGTCGGGGGGGTCTCCGTCATGGCACGCTCCACAGATACCTGCCTGGACACAGGAGTTGACTCTTTGCCAGAAGAGGACTGGCTCTCAGCAGGCTGCCTGAGAGAGAGGGTTGTCAGAGGGGCTGCTCCTCGGTGGCGGATCTCACCCTCCAAGAAGCTGCACTTGGCCATCACGTAGGTCTCTGTCTGTCAGCTTGACCACGGCCTGGCCAGATTTCTTGAGGTGCAGCTTCCCGTACCAGGTGTGCATGTGCTTCCACCAGCTGAGGAGCACCTCTGAAGTGTAGCCCAGGCTCTCCGCCTTCTCACTCCAAGCAACCTGCTTCCTCTTGGTGTCTCAATAGAGCCTGTGTCCCTTCCGCCAAAGATATTCATTCTCCCTCAGCCAATCCAGCACCTCCTCCTCATGTTCCTCTTCGATGGAGTATTGCCTCCTCTCCTGTTCATGCATATGCCTCTTCCTCCCTCTGGCAGGGCCACATGGGCCCTCATCAGAGGGGCTTCGAGGTTGTAGGAGCTACTCCTCCACACCACCACCACCACCAGCAGCAATAACAGTAGTAGCAAAAGCAGGACCAGCAGGACCACCAGCAGCAGCAGGATCAGGAGCACCAGCAGGACCAGGAGCAGCGCCAGCAGAGTAAGCACCTGCAGAAGCACCAGCACCAGGAGCAGCTCCAGCAGAAGCTCCAGCACCAGAAGAGCGAGCCCGAGCAGCAGAAGCCCCAGCAGAAACAGAGTCAGGTCCAGGGGGTGGGATGGTGGCCCTGTCCCTCTTACCAGGGCTGGCAGCAGATGGCTGAGGCTTTCTCTTCTTCCCCATGGTTGTTGGTTTGTTGGCTTGCTGGCTGGCTGGCTGGAGAGCTGTGTCTGGAAGCAGGTCTTTCCTCTGAATGGTGACCTGTTTGCGGGCTGCTTCCCTTTATATCCGCGGGGCTGACGCAATGCATCCTCCCCGCATGTGCAATGAACGCTGTGCATCTGCTAGGCTTCCGCTCGGCTTCCGCTCTGCATCCGCTAGGCATCCGGTCTTTCCGCTGTGCATCCGCTTCGCTGTGCTCCCCTGGAAGCCCTGCGGATGTGCCATCCGCTCCCATCCGCTTCCATCCGCTAGGCTTCCGTGGAGCATCCGCTTTCCATCCCCTCTACATCCTCCCCCCGTCCGGGAACTTTCTGCAACTCAGGTGCAAACAATTCTTACCTTAAGTAACACTACGAGGTGCAGTATCAGGAGATTTCAGCCAGGCTAGCCGTAAGCTATTTCTTACAATATAAAATTTCTACTTGCCTGTTTTTTGGACTTCTACCAGGTAGGGTTTCTCTCCAAAATGGACCAACAGTGGGTCAATCACATGTGCAGTGACATCATTAGTGTTTCCTTGTTCTTGAGAAATAGAAGAGTCTTCATTGTTTTTCTCTCTACTATCTATATTTATCACATTACTTAACAGGGTGTATCTGTTTCTGAGGTTCATACAAGAGTCAGGATATCAAGAAACCAAGTAAATTTTAGAAGCTCCAAAAGACTTCCTAGTTTCTGGACCAGTATCTTTAAAAAAATTCCCAGAGTTCTGTAAAGATGAACAAAGGATGGTGATCCCTGGGTCAAGACAGAGCAAGGGCCTTCAAACTTGGCAAATTTAAGACTTGTGGACTTCAACTCCCAGAATTCCTGATCTAACATGACTGGAGGAGGAATTCTGGGAGTTGAAGTCCACAAGTTTTAAAGCTGTCAAGTTTGAAGACGCTTAAGGTAGAGGAAAACCTAGGCACAGAATTCAGGTTACAAAAAGTAGTTAGTTGAATTATTATTTATATTTTTCTCTCACTTCCGAATTAAAAATGTTTTTCCCTATGAATAATTCAAATAAAGAAATGAACATATATAGTGTGTGGGAGAGGGACGAGAAGTCAACCATATAAAGAAGAAATGTTAAATGGGGAAAATGCCCAAAAGATAGTCACGATAGTGGTTGAAGGAGCTTAGGTGCATACATTTTCTACTTATTAAAATCAGTAGTCCAATAAGGTCCTCTCCTGCATATTTTCATTATATTGTATGCAAGACAAAGACTGCGCAACAGTTAAGTAGCTAAATACAATTAGCAAGACTTCTGTGCCTCTATGATCATTATCAGCTTACATACACATGTGGTTTCCACTTATCTAGTTACTCTCAAAATGCTTTGCCAACTACCTGATGCTGCTTATTTGTTTGATGTATAGCATTCTCATTCTTATCCACAAATACATATTCATACACTGTTGTATGGAAAGGGAAGATTACTTCTACTTGAAACTTTTATAAGTAGTCCTTGTCTTACGACCACAACTGAGATCAACATTTCTGTTGCTAAGCAAGATAGTTGTTAAGTGAATTTTGCCTCATTTTACGACTTTTCTTACCTCACTTGTTAAGCAATTTGTTGCAGTTATTAAATTAGCAACATGGTTGTTAAGTGATTCTGGCTTCTCTGTTGACTTTGCTTATCAGGAAGTCGTAAAAAGTGATCACATGACCCTGGGACATTGCAACCTTCATAAATGTGAGTCAGTTGCCAAGCGTCTGAATTTTGATCAAAGGACCACAGAGATGCAGCAGTGGTTGTAAGTGTGAAAAATGGTCATAAATTCATTTTTCCACAGTGCCGTTGTAACTTTGAATGGTCACAAAATGAACTGTTGTAAATCAACAACTATCTGTATTCACTGAACATCTGACATGATTGTCCACAAAATTAACTACACCAACAGTGATGAACTTTCTTGCTATAAAGTTACACTGTTTCATAGGTGGTGTACAATTGCACTTCATTTGTCAACAACAGGGAAAACTTTGTGAATGCCCAAGGAGACAGCATGACTACACAGAGCAGCTATTTTATACTATTCATATGGTGCGTTCTTGTTTCTAAAAACAGAAGTTCATTAAAAAAAAAATCACACGATTAAAACTAAAATGAAGATGCCTGAGCACTATCTTAATGAGTTTCCTCCCCAAAACACTGGGGACTTTAAAGCAGGGGTGGGGAAAATCTGTGGCTCTTCAAATGTTGCAGAAATAGACTCTTAACAACCCCAGCTAGCGTAGTAACAGGAAAGGCTGTTGGGGCCGCTGGTTTCCTCCTTATTCTTACCCTTGAGAAACTAAATGTCTGTGTAGGTTCTTACAATATGGTAAGATAAATAGCAGCCTTGATAACTATTCACCATGTAGAGAAGGGATTCTGCAGCTTTGATTATGGACTCCATCCTTATGTTCGAGAAATACAGTGCATCTAAAGTTTCAGTAAGGGCACGCTCATAATCCACAAATTAAAGGCTAATGGAGTAGAATCAGGAATGTGTTATATAGTAACACTTCTATAACTCTTCAGAGCCGTTAGGTACATTTTAATGCATCAGTGCATTATTAGCAACATCCTCAAAACTCATTTGCATTGCTCATAGGTCAAACTTAAAGCAAAATGGCCAAGCAAGCCCAATAAGCAGTGATTGCAATTGGCACACCTGGTGGAGTTACTATACTTGTGGGAAATGTCGGCTTAGCATCTGCACGCGTGGGAAGTCTGACAGATTCCTCCTGTAGAATAGGAAACAAGGTTCAGACTGTTATAACTTTTGCTCTATTTGCAAAGTCCGCTGCTGAATAGTTCCCGATACTCACTGATGGTATTTTTCAAAACAAACTGGCATGGAAGATGATGAAAACCTGGATGGATGAGTTCAGCCTCCAAACTGAGACATGCAGTCAACACACCGGCTTGGTATACTCCAACAGATGCCATCTAAGCCTTTAAATCGCACACTAATTGTGCTAATTGAGCTAACAGTCGCTGTTTCATCTCCCAGCTCTGAGTCAACCAGCATCTTCTGGTACTGCTATAGAGATCCAAGCTGTTGGCTTTAGTGGTATTTTGTCAGCCATTAAATGATTCATCAGAGTCATTAATTGATTTATTACTGCTGCCTGCAAGTATTGCTTTGCAAATAAAGAATGTTGTAGATCACAATGCAGAAGAAGCCGAACAACTCAACACAGGACCTGATGCTTAAACTATCTATATATGTTCAATGCTGAGGGAAAAAAGAAGATAGGAAAAGCAAAAGCAAAAGGGAAAGGATGAGTCGATATATTCATTTTCCCCCTTTATAAAAATGTTAATTATTAGAACTTGCTGTAGTATTCAACCTTTATCTTCTTAGTCCCGAATCCCAGGTCTGTGGCATGCCAGCCACTGGGCCTCACAAACAAGCCATGCCCCAATGGTGGGATATAGGCAGCACATGAAACCACACTCCCTCCAGTCCATGGAAAAACCTCTTTCCACAGAATATGGTCACTGGTGCCCAAAAGGTTGGGGGCCGCTGTCCTAAGGCACAGGAAAGGCTTCCTGAGCATCCTAGTCAACAAAACCCAGCTAATGCTCATTTTCATCTCTTAGGCAATTCCAAAATTGGAAACAAAATATTTTTAAAAATGCAACAACAGCTGAAAACAGCTTGGCGTGGGAGGAAAGCACAACCAGGTTTTAAGACACTTGTATTCCAAGAAATGATTTGGTTTTAAGTGATGCTTTTCCAGCTAATTTGTCACTAAGAACTGCAGATAGTTGTTACATGCAACCAGATAGACTCATCTAATGAAGACAATGTTGCCTCTTCCTTCCAGATTTGATAAAAGCAACTCTTTATTTATTTTTCTGTCTATTTATAACATTTATACGACCACCTAATGCAACAAAATAATTCTGACCAGCCTAAAAAAAATAAGGTCAGCAAGAAACACAGAAACATTACACAAACAACAGGACACATTTAAAATTATGAAATGGCAACCATACCACAACTCAACAACTGCTCATCCAGACTCAAAGGCCCAAGTTTTGACTGGCTTTCTGAAGGCCTTCAGGTCAGGACCAACTGTGAAAGATGGCTGATTCCGCAAAGCAGATGCCACTGTCTCAGCGGGGGTGGCAACCTGATAGAAATCAGACCTTCCTTGGTGGGAAAAAATGGGCCTGTCTACAGCCGGACTCCTTCAGTCAGAAATGTCTAATGTTGCTGTGTCAATCTCCTGCTGACTAGGGTGGTGAACTTTATAGCTCATATATCCTCGGCTAGCATTAATTCAGACATATAGACACTCTTTTATATTAATAGAGGAAACAGACTTTTATTAAGATCAGATAACATTTGTTCAATTCACATATTGAACAATGTAAAATGTAAACTACCTCAGAGTCCATATTTGCCAAGGAATAGAGGAGAATCCACTAAGAGCTGATTAGCTTGGAGAAGAAAGTAGCTCACTAATTCTTGCAACAAGTAGATTCAGAGGCTAGTACTGAGTTAATGGCAGGGCTATCATTCAAACTGGAGTCTTCTGAATTTATATCTTTTACTATTTTAAACTAGTAAGCTAGTCAGCTGGAATTAACGGTCAAATATTTCATTGTAATTTAAAGCCCCATACATTAAAAAAAATTATTTTCAAAATGTTATCCAGATCAAGATTTGCCTGCATAATTATGACATTCAGTGGTTGTACTGCAATTGTTCTGTAACATTGTAAATACACATTATGAGAAAGAGCAAGATTTTCAACATTAGACTTATTTTAAGGTGTGCTAGCACCCTAGGAAAATATTTTTGGATGCTTCTGTCTAGGACCGCAACATGCAAGGCCAAGTTCAATCCCCTTCTGAGCAGTTTCAGGCTTGATGGAAGGCATCTTATGAGTGCTCTACTCCTCATAATGCAGTAGAAGGAGATGTCACTAGGAATAGACTGTGCTCTAACAAGGGGTACCATTTCTGAAGGCTTCCTCACTTGCTCCAAACTACCGAAAAGAATCTCTACAAAACAACATTAAAATAAGAGTATCCTCTGAAAAGTTTTTTAATTGTTTTCCTGAGTTTAGTGTTTCAACTTCTTACAATTTGAATTTGTTGGTTTCTAATTTGAAGGACTGCCTCTACTTTCATAAATTCACCCAGCTCTCTAGGATAACTTGGCTGACCCAAGTTATGTTATGACTCCCACCAATTAGGGATCTACCTCTGGAAGAACCACAAAAAACAGCTTTCTCGGTGATGGCCCCTATTCTATGGAATATCAATCCCACGAGGTACGGTTGGTCCCCAACCTGCTTTTCCAAAAGTCCCCCAAAATGTGGTTTTTGTCACTGGATCTGGGGACCATGAACGGAGATGAAGCTGATCAAGAGGTTGATCTGATTGTGTTGCTGCTGCTATCGGGCAGGAGGGATTATGGCGTTTTTATGTAGATGTTTAAATGTAAGCCATCTGGAGCCACCCATATGTGAATTGGGCAGCCATATAAATTTGCTTAATAAATAAATAATATAATTTACTGACAGGTATGTGTGCAAATGCTATAATCAAAATAATGCAAGTGGAATTAAAGTGAGGTTTTCTGAAACATGCCATTTGCACCAGCACTGGCATTCGGATTTGAATTAAGTGAGCAAACCCAGTAACAATGCAACTGCTAAGAGAGGGGCAGGAAGAAGGTACTGTATGGCTTTAAATATTTTAAAAATATCCGGAAGGCTCTAGTTACAACAACACTATCCTCTCCCTCAACCAGTTCTGACCATGTTTTGGAAAAGTATCTGGAGTGTGTCACTCCAACAGAATGCAGTGATGTAATCTCCACAGGAATAGTTACTCTGCTCTTTTATCTCACACCTCACCACCAGTGTGATTTACACATCGGGCGACCCAGGGCCATTTCATAGAAGACAAACAGCAGCTCACTTTCTAGTTCAGATTAGTATGAAAACAATTTGTCTTTGCTTACACAGAAGCCCTACTCACTGGAAACCAGCCAAGAAAAAGAGAAAGGAAAAAAAAGATCAGGCTCCTAAACCATTCTTTTCCCTATATTATGCTTCTGCTTTAGTTATGGCTAACAGTGTTGTCTTTTAATCCAAGTAGGAAGAGGAAAGGATCTGACATACAGAATAACCAGCTGAATAAACCTGTGTCTGAGGTGGATAGAAGGATTTGGAGGGACCGTCTGAAAACAGAAAGTGTTGTCTCTAAAAACACCCCACTTTCAGGTTATTTATTGTTCTATAAGCTCTTTCAAAAGTGCTTCACTAGAGTAATTTAAGTAACCTTTATAACTACTAGGCATGTGAGCAAATAAATTTGAGAGGAAGAGGCAGATAAATTATTATATTCTGCACTATTGATCCTTATTTTACCAAACTATCTACTATGTAAAGATCATACAACTGTCAAATTCAGGAAAGGACAGTATAATATAGAAGTGCCTGAAGTAGGAAAACTCACATCCAAGATGTTTTTGGAAATTCTTTCCTTTTACTTTCCTTTACTTCAAATTTGGAAAAGAGATGCTCCACAATCAATTTGGGAGGGAAAAACATGCAAGCTGACTGCACGTAGTCCTTGAATTATGACCACAATTAAACCCAAAATTTACTAAGTGAGGAATTTGCCCCATTTTAAGACGTTTCTTGCTACATTTGTTAAGTGAATCACTGCAGTTGTTCAATTAGTAACATGGTTGTTAAGGGAGTCTGGCTTCCTCATTGACTTTATCAGAAGATTGCAAAAGGTAAATCACATGGCCCCAGGACACGGCAATTATCATAAATATGAACCAGTTGCCAAAACAACCAAATTTTGATCACATGACCACGGGGATGCTGCAACGGATATTAGTGAGAAGAATGAACATAAGTCAATTTTTCGGTGCCATTGTAACTTCAGACAGTCACAAAACAAATGGTTGTAAGTCAAGGACTATCTGTATTGCACAAAGAAATAAACCTGTCAGCAATATTGATTGGAATAAATCCCGGAGTACAAGACTGGGGCACCTCAGAAGGCCTGCCCTCCCACAACTGAGCATCACATTTCTTTCTGAAGTTCTGCAGAGGCCTTACAACTTCCCTTCCTTTAAAAACCTCTGAAACAAGGAGAATACCAGGCATGACTGCAACTTTGACTTGTAGCACAAAGTATTTAAGCGATTTTTAAAAGCGTGGTGGGAGAATTCCAGTGCCACTATATGTTAAATGTCCAGGAAAGAACAGGACGCATAAGCTAGATGGTAGACAGAAAGAACTTTATGATGCAGAACTGAGGCTGTAACAGGGAAGGTTGGGAACTCTTGCCCAGGTTTCCTTCAACCCTAGAAGCCTGAAAATTTTATAGTGTAAGCACAGGTATTATGGTGGCAGGAAGAATAAAATAAAAAACCTTATTATAAAAAAAAACCCTAACATGGTCTGGTCAGGGTAAGTTAGGTCCCACACTGGTTGGTGATTCTAAGAGCTCTAGGCCCTTTACAAATTCCGAAAATGGGAAAAAGCAATGTTAAATATGGCTGTGCAATGTTCCATGTTCAAAAGTGAGAAGATACTTTGGAACATAAATGAATGTCTGCAAATTTCTTACAAAGGGGTCCCAAACCCTTTGGTTTACAATCCAGGGCCGGACCGCAGGCAGTTCAGAACCAGGCCATGGAAGCAGTGGGCCAGTGCGCATGCAATGCTGCATTTGGGAAAGTGGTGTGCGTGTGAAATCATCCCTTCTCCTCCCCCTGACACTTCTGCCTCCTCCTTCGAGCTGGAAAGGTTGGAGATCAGTGATCTAATACATCTATTCCTTGGATGTGAGAGCAGCTATGGAGAGCAGTCATGTAACTCACAATGACACAGCTGTTTTAAGAAATTGCACTCATGTGCTCTGTTTGTCCCTTCTGCACTATGGTACCCCTTTTTATCTTTCTGAATCAAGAACAATGCACAGTCCTAAAGTTAAACTGTGGAACTGAAAGGAGGAGACGAATGTGTTACAGCTGCCCCCCCCCCCCCCCAAAAAAAAAGCTGCAGCAAGAAGGACTGTATACTTAAGCAAATGATACTAAGAAAATTGCACCCTTTTAATTTTATGCAGAAAAATAAAATATTCTTTTCAGTCATGGGATAAAAAATGTATACACTGATATTGTTTTACTTCCTAAATAATAACAGATATAGCTTGTTGCCTATATGCTATAGACAGCTACTTTAGTTTGCCAGAATCGTCACTAAGCTAAAACAAAACCTAATTTAAAAGATCTATCATCTGTCTGTCTGTATCTATATCTGTCTATCTGTCTTTCTATCTATCTATCCACCCACTCACACTATTTGTTTGTAAATTTTATGTTTCCACTTTACAACATTTCTATGTACTCAGAGACCAATATGATAATACTGTGATAGAATGCAAGCTGACTTTGGTAAACTGTAGGGGACAGGCTAAAACACCACCAGTTCCTTTGTGAAGTATGCTCAATTTACAGCTTGAAAAAGTGTTTTATCTCCTACCACCTGCTTTACTCAATATGAGATGAAATCCAATTCATGTAACTTCTCAGGTATCACCTCCAGAAAGAAAGGCTGTTCAAGACTCATTCTCCTCTTGACTACACATGAGGAACCTCCTTCAGTGCCTTCAATAAACTGCAATGATTGATGTCTATCTTGTGCAAGAAATGCAACAGTTATTTACTGTAAAGGCAGCATTATTCAGCCCTTCTTTTTAAAAGCTTTTTTTTTTAAATACTGAATGTAACAAGTAGGATCAAGAATTTATAGGGCAGAAATATAGTCTACACATCTACTTTTCAAAGAAGAATTGCACTATGAAGAACTCTGGCCAAGGTAATTGTAAGTGAACATTCCATGAGCCATAATAAGATAGCTACTTTATTTATTAATTCATTCCATTTCTGTAGCCTATTGACTATCCAACTGACAACTACTCACCAAGAGAACTTAGATGTGAGGCTTAAGTCCAAAATAATTGTTCATTAAATATACTCAGACAGAAGTAAAAGACAATCTTAGCAAACCATTTCATCAGTTGTACTATATAAGCTCCCTTACAACATAAAAGTTAAAATAGATTGACTGTTAAAATGGAAAAGACTGTGGAAGGAATGATTCTTGGAGTTAACATAGTTATATTAACCAGTTAACATGGAATTCATACAAAAAGAGAAAGGTTAGATTTATATGGTGCTAAAAGCCTCTCAAGAATATAGGAATTCTGTTTCAGATTCTATAGCATTAAACCTATTGTCAAGTTGTTTGATTTCTCAATCCAACTGTAGACTTGTAAAGTGAACTGATGTGATCATTTTTCCACATATCGAAATCTGGCTCATGCTGTTTTAATCCAGTACCATTACTATAATCATGAAACATAAAAGCCAGGAACTCCTGTCAAAGTTTATGCCCACAGCTTCTGACAAGATTTATGGTACCAAGTCTTATTAATCAACCCACTTAAATGATTTTATGTTTCTGAGCAGATTAACAACTGCCCTGTTTGGCAAAAGCTATTCCAGCAATATTTATAAGATTAAAGTTTCCTTGTGCTTCATTGATTAACTATCCTTTTATTTTAAAAAGATACTAAAAGATTCTGCTTGCTATTTTGATACTTCAATTTCATTACCTCTTATTCAGTCAGATACAAGTATTTATATTATTTTGATATTTAATAAACTACTTAATGAAATAATTTACTTATATTCCCTCTCCCCTCTTCCTCCCTCCCTCCTTCCCACTTTCCAAATTAGTTTTGACTTCTAGCAATTGCTTGGATAAGTTCACACAGTTTTCAGAAGTAATTTTCCATTGCGTTCTTCCAGGGGAAGAATGTTTGGCCCAGGATTACCCAGCTGGCTGTGACGAAGGCAGAACTAGAATTCACAATCTCCTGGTTTTTAGTCTTTATCCACTAGACCAAACTGGTTCTCATTGTTCCATATAGGCATCTTTTAAAAGCAGTATTCTAGGTAGGCACTCTAAAAATTTAAGGCACAGACAAATCAATGGAATGCACTCTGGAGCTCTTTAGTATAGTATTGTAGATGAAAAATCTCATGATGTCTTATAATTGTCAATGCTGGCTAGGACTGATGGTAATTAATGTCCAAAGCATTTGAATATGAACCTGTTGCTTCACATGAGTTTAAAAAATGAAGCCTGAAATTTGTTTGCTCTGCTCCCAAAAAATAAAAATAATGGCAGGTAATGCTTATATCTATAATTTCACAGAATCCTTCATCCACTCTGACAGGTTGATGTGTACTTCATCAATATTCATGACTGAAAACCAGAAAACTAGGAGGTATAACAGCAATCTGTTCCTATCAATGACAAAATGAGAAAGTGAAAAGCAGTGCTAAAGGTCCAACCTGGGGTAATTCTGGGATTGGAGTTATTTGGCATATAGCCCCTTAGAAGTGTTTGAAATTGCTTTGAAACAAAAAACAAAAACAACATTAGATGGCATGTCTAGATGACTGCAGTAGATAGTTGCCACAGCATCGGCTTTAGGGCTATCCAACTTGCTATTTTGTTCACTTAAAGAAATGTTCTTATAGATCTGCAAATTTTGGGCATTTCCTCATTTGCAATGTTATAGTGGCAGTTCTCAACTTACAACAGTTCATCTTGTGACCACTGGAAGTTACAATGGTACTGAAAAAAGTTACTTATGACCATTTTTCACTTACAACCATTGCAACATCCACATGGTCACATGATCAAAATTCAGATGCTTGCAGACTGACTCATATTTATGAAGTTGCAGTGATCTGGAGTCATGTCATTACCTTTTGCGACCTTCTGATGAAAGGTTGTAAAATGGTGCAAAGTTCACTTAACAACTATCTTGCTTAGCAACAGAAATGGAGGGCTCAATTGTGATCATATGTTGAGGACCTTCTGTTCATTACTTGAATCACATGAACTAAACCAAGGTAACAACATAAATTATGCCAGTTAGATATGTTACCTCCACCATGATTCCATCCACATGCAGATCCAGAGCCTACAAGTCACACTGGTGCCACATTGTCACTTAGTCTACCTTCTGCACTTTCAAGAAAATGTGACAGCAAACCAGTAGGCCTTTATCAAGCACAGGTTATTCACAGATTACAGGAAGCAACATGAGCCTGTCTCTTCCGTATTCCCTCTGTTCTTAACCCTTGACCCACCACAGCTGCATTGTTTGCTGGAAGTGGCAATATTTTGAGCCAGGGAATGCAGGCAGTTATGCCTTAAGTACCTTGTGTATCAATTCATAAACAGCTCATTTAAATTGCTTTAAAAGGACATCCCTCAATTGAGAAGCTTTGAGCTCTAGGGCATTCATGACTGGATCAAAAAAAGAAAAAGAAAATAAAAGAGTGCATGGATAATACCCCCTCCCAATCTTTCCCTCAATATAGACTGACATTTCTTCATACTTGACAGGGTTAAAAATATTTCCACCGCTCAGTCAACTCCTCAATTTCAGTCCTGCTGAAAAACAGGCTATAAGGGAAAGAAGAATAAATCTACCCATTTAAGGAATCAGGACAGCCTCACAAGAGGGAAAGTCAACTCACAACTTCTACTGCCATTCAAATATAATACAGTAAATGATTTCTTTTCCTGACACTAAGATTGATATTTGTGCCAGGGAGAAAATAAATTGCTAAGTGGCTCCTTTAAATCAGCTATCACCACCCTTCTGCCCTCCCAATGGGATTGACCCCAATTCCCATGATCCCCAATCAGCATGGTCCTACTTGCTCAGGAATGCCCAGGCTGTAACTCCAGTAGATCTTAAAGTCTCATCAGACAGGAAACTACCTTAAATATACTAATATACCCCTTTCCAGTTTAACCTTTTTTTTTCTAGTTTGCGTAAGGAGAAAAATGGAAGTACTAAGTACCAGGTAGTCCTCTACTATAACTGTTTCTTTATTGATGGTTCACAGACACGATGGCCTCAGAAAAAAGTAGCTTGCGACCTGTACCCAAATTACTACCTACTCTGCCATCCCATAATCACATGTGTATTCATGGCAACTGATTCACATTTATGACCAGCTGCAGCATTCTACAGTCATGTGATCATGATCTATGACCTTTTGGGGAAATTGGATTTGCTTTACAACCACACAATT
This sequence comes from Laticauda colubrina, assembly GCA_015471245.1. NCBI lineage: Eukaryota > Metazoa > Chordata > Lepidosauria > Squamata > Elapidae > Laticauda > Laticauda colubrina. The sequence continues at coordinate 39,081,998 of BLBF01000020.1, read as the reverse complement.
CACTTAACAACCATGTCATGTGCTTAACTACACCATAAAAATTCCCCTAAAATTGGGTCTGACTAGACTTTTGACTGGAACAGAAATTCTGGTCCCAATTGTCATAGTAAGTTGGGTACTACTGACATATCCAAGGTATATAACATCTTGTCCAGTTGTCCCAATGGAAACAAAATCTTGTACATCTTGTACACTTGTCCTTTCTGCTTCTGACAGACTTTAGCCGGGGAAAATGCAAATTGTATTGGCAACTGCGCTGCTTCTCACTGTTTTGAATATTTGTCCCAGAAGCACAGTCCAAATTTCAGATCACCTTCTGCACTACTTTTTATTGTGGTATTTATATTGGTCCACAAAGTTATAATCTTGTTGCCTTGAGATGAAGAGACAAGTAAAGATGACACCACAATGTTTTTGAAAACAGTGTTGATTGAAAACAAAATATTGTTACAGAAATGGACCAGAGGAGAAACAATGCAGCTCTTTACTGTTTTAACTTCCTAGTATTTTATACATGATGACAAACTACAAGAGTAAGTACCTTAACAGCTTATGTAAGCTGTTTTTTCCTTCCCAAATGAAGCTGGTCTGTGCATGTCCATTTGCTTAAGGGTCTTTCATACAATCTCTGATATGAACAGTAAGGGGCAAAATTGTGCTTATTCTGGCATTCAGATCTCCTCTTTTCTATCCCCTTATCAGGATAATCTCTGACTCCCATCCCTACTGCGTCTTTCCCATGTTACAAGTGGCATGGAGCAAAGCTGCTTAATGGGTCACAAGGTTGAAAATAGAAGTTAACTTTATAAAGCACTGGTATATATTGCCACTAGAACTGCAGGCATAATTCTTGGCTTTTCTTTTCAACTTTTCAGAGCAGTCAGACGAGTAAGATCTTGTAGGCTTTTGACTCACCTCATAACACCACCTGCTCCATGTCTGGAAAAGATTTTAAAATTCCAAAGAAAGGTCAGCACTGGCTTGGTGATCAAATATTACTATAGAAGACCCGCAGACTATATAAAGAAACATGTCAGAGCGAAACTTCAAAGTTTTCCTTGGTATTATTATTTTTTTAATTCTTTCCAACCCAGTGGAACATTGGGGAGAAAAATATGATACCTCCCTCCCTTTCTCTCTCTCTCTCTCTCTCACTATGTCTATCCATCAATTGCATGATTCCCCCTTCCCAAACTGAACAGAAAGGGACCAACTTTGATGGGGGGAGAGAAGCAGCAAAAGAAGAACAGAGTTTGAGAAAGGAGCAAATCAGGGCAGAGTCTGTGGAGAAAAAAATTGCAGAAAAGAATATGTATCCCAGTGCAACTCAGTGGGAAAGGCAATAAATCTGAATCATGGCTGACTCCACTATTCTAAGCCTCCTCCCTCCTGGCCACATGACCCACAGGAGGAATTATTTTAAGAGGAAAAAATTCTAGAAACCATGCTCTGCATCCTTGCCCAATATTGTTTCAATCGATGCAACTTCAGAAGGGGGCAGGGAAATTTAAAGGAAATGGCAAAGCCATGGCTGGTCAATTAAAACTCCATCTTTTGGATCTCAAAATGCATGGTTGAGTCTAAATAATATAAAGATAAATGGTTGAATAAGTGAAGCTTCTGATGAGGAATATGAGGAAGTTGATGTTTAAAATACAATAGTCCTCAATTTACAGCCATTTATTTAGTCACTGACCAAGGTTACAAAGGCACTGAAAAAAGTGACTTATGACTCTTTTTCACACTTATGACAATTGCAGCATCCCCATGGTCATGTGATAAAAATTCAGGCACTTGACAACTGGGATGTATTTACGCCCCGGGGATCATATGATCACCATGTGTACTCTTAGTCAACTTCCAAAGTCAATGGGGGGAAGCCAGATTCACTTCACAATCTCATGATTTGCTTAAGAACAGTAGTGATTCACTTAAAAACTGTGGCAACCAAAAAGGCCATATAAATGGGGCAAAATTCACTTAACAACTAACTTGCAACAGAAAATTTGGGCTCAATTGCAGTTATAAGTTCAATGACTGCCAGTAACTGCTACCTCACAATGGGATTTCATGGGCATCAATGTGCCTGCGCTTATTTCATTCCATGGATGGACCAAAATGTATTTGTTTTTGTCCAAGAAAGGGCCACTTGAACCTGATTTTTTTTGTGCACAGAATGTTTTGCACACCTCTACATATGATTCCTGAAAGCCAATTTAGTGTAGTGGTTAAGGCATCAGGTTAGACACTGGGATATTGTTAAGTCCTAGTTCCACCTTAGGCGTTAAGCAGCTGAGTGACCTTATGCTAAGTCACTCTCACCCAGCTCTAAGAGGAAGACAGCTGCAACTACTATTTGTGAAAGCCTTGCCAAGATAACAGCAGGGACTAATCTAGGTAGCTGCTCAAAGTCAAGGTTGATTTGAAGGCATAAAAAATGTTACTCCAATTTCTAGAAATTAATAGAATACTTTACCACTGGATTACTAGCACAAGGCCAAAATAACATCTAAAACTGCTCAACAGAATAGTGCAAATAAGCGAGGAGAAGAAGATGCAAAATAATCAAGACTAACTGCATTCTGATTCATCCAAATAAATTTGTCTCAGGAATGGCTATTATAGAACTTGTTCTGCAAACATACTAAAGAGTGGCTTGTCCAAGAAACACACCCTGAGGCCATCTGGCAAACAATGCCCCACTCCACTACAGTTGGCTGTATCAGATGGACATCTATCTATTCTGTTTTCTGCCCAGTCTCTAGACTATAAACACATAAAGGAAAGATTACAGCACAGGTCAAGATCTGAGTAGATTGCATAAACAGGTAAGAATGAATTTAAGTGGGCTCCAGTTAAGCCTTTTCATCTCATTAAAACTGCCTTCATCTTAGACTGTGAGGTTTTAAATTTAATAATAGAACACTACTGCACCTCTCAGTAACCTGATTAATGTTAGAGTAAAGCCGTATCTTGACCCTTTCATTCAGATCCAAGCAAGGAATGGGTTGGTTTGTTTTATTTCAAAATCTATGGACTTTGTTTTTGTTTTGTTTGTTTATTCAATTTATATGATCACCCATGTGGCAAATGACCTTGGGTGGCTAACAGTATTAAAAGCAATAACAAAAATACATTAAAATCCAATAAACCAGTAAAAACACATATTGCATCTCTATAATGCCAGGCACAGTAATTTGTAAAACACATACGGAAATTACAATGACTACTTAATTACAAAATACAACATCTTGTCCCAGCACTTGAGGGAAGAGCCAGGTTCTAGGGCCTTTTTGTAGGCCAAAACCAGGATTGGGACCTTTTAGATCTTAGGGGGATGCTTTCCCACAGGGAGGGCACAGTGACAGAGGAAGTATGCTTCTCGGATCTGGTAAGATGATACTGTTTAATAGAGTGTATCTGGAGCATGACATCCCTGCCTAATCTTGTTGAATGGATAAGAATAAATGGAGATCTTCAAATATACTGGCCCTATATCATAAGGGCTCTATAGAAAACCAATATGTTGAATTGCACCCAGAAGCCAACCACTAAACAGTGCAGCTCAGGCAACAGTGCGGCTACAGATATGTATTAAAATGTGCCCATAACTACCTGTACAAGTGTGTTATGGACTAAAGCATGAGTGATGGAGCCTCTTGATTCAGGACTGGGTCAACTGATATAAAAGATTATTTTTTTATACAAATGTCCTCCTAGGCACAGCTGTCACCTACTCAGGGCCCCATCCAGAACTAAAAATGTAAAATCTAAGTCGTCTCCAAACCCACAACTATTTGATCTTATTAGGGTAAAGCCTGAGCTTATTCCTCTTCATCCAGACCCCACAGTCTCGAGACACTGAGACGAAACCCTGATAACATCGCTTTAGTAAACAAGGGATGAGATGTATACCTGGATATCATTAGTGTACTATTGTGTCAATGGATGACCTCTCCCAGCAATTTCGCAAACATGCTGAACAAAAGAGGGGAGAATATGGAACCCTGCAATACTTCACAAAGAAAAGGCATGGGGCTAGTTCTATCTTTCTCTTGTTTGGAACTGACCCTGAAGGTACAGAAGAATCACCACAGCACTGTACCGAGAAGTGATATTCAGCAGGTTCTGACTGGTTCTGGAGAACCAGTAGAGGAAATTTTGAGTAGTTCAGAGAACTGGTCAATACCACATCTCACTGGCCCAGTCAGTTTGTGTTTCCAGTGCTGCTATAAGGTACAGTTCAAGTCCATCTTAGAGTGAATTTGAGAAATTTTATAGTATTTTCTGGGGTTAATACTTGAAGGTATTTCTGCTCAGACTGTATTTGTGAAATTAGCAAGATCTTTTTGTTTTGCTCCATGTAACATTTACATCTTGAGCACTTATGCTGTTGCATATAAATACATCTAATTTAAAAAAAACTTATCCAATATAGCACCTTTTAAAAGATAGCCCAGCAAGAAAAGTGTGTAAATCCCAGCTACATTCAGCAGCTATTTTGCTGCTACTATCAATGAGACATAAAATATGCAAATATAATTGCCAGCTTCTTGCACATTGTCTTTATGCTTCTAAAGGATGAGGTCTACCAGCAATGGAAGAACTAGTAGAAGTGCTCATAAGAAGCTGATCTCAGTCATTAAGAAAAGAAAAAGGTCCTGTACTACAGGATAATGACCTGAGCAAGTGGTAAAATGATAAAAACTGGAGATGCTGCTATCTCTCACTTTCATTTGTATCCACAGAGGGACAGAGTAACCTATACGTCCGTCGTCATCCGTTACGCGTCCGCAATATCCGCTAGGCATCCGCTGCGCATCCGTGCAACTCACATCCGCTCCAGCAGAAAACGGACACAGGGAGGAAGCGAAACAGACGCAGAATGGACACGCAGTGTAAATAGCACGGATGTAGAAAAGATGAAAGCGGATGCAGCTCGGATACAAAGCATTAAAACGGAAAAAACATTCATATAGGGGACGTATCTCGGATATTTAGGATGTCTGCAGGATGTCTAGAGGATGCAAAAGGACACCTAGCGGAAAACCTATATTTCCTATAAAAAGGGGGAGAAATCACCTGGATCTCACTTTCAGTCCAGCAGCCCTGCTGTGCAGACCTCTTCAGCCTTCATCTTGCTCTTGCTCTTGCTCTTCCACAGCATCCAGTCATCTCCACCATGGATCGTCGCACACTCCTTTGGGTAGCCGCCATCGTTCTACAACAGTGCGAAGCCATCTACAGGCTCTTTCAACTGTTCTACGGGAAGAAAAGGAGGAGGCCTAGAAGTGTCTGGGTCCGAAGATGGATCGCCAGAAGAGCAGACTATGGACTGTACAACAAGCTGATGGTGGAGCTGAGGAACGAAGACCCTCGTGCATTCCAGAACTTCATGAGGATGCCTCCAGCCATGTTTGACGAAGTTGTGCAGCAGCTGAGACCCAGGTTGACCAAGCAGAGCACCAACTTCCGGCCCAGCCTGGACCCTGGGTTCAAGGTGGCACTGACTCTGCGCCACCTGGCCTCCGGGACCACGTACAGGAGCATGCAGTACGGCGGGAGGGTGCCACTCAACACCATCAGCATTGTGGTCAGAGAAGTGGTGCAGGCCACCATCGAAGAATACCTGGAGGAGCTCCTACAATGCTCCTCCACTGAAGAAGGCTGGAAGAAAGTTGCAGAGCAGTGGTATCAGAGGTGGAACTTCCCCCACACCGTTGGAGCCATAGATGGCAAGCACGTGGCCTGCAAAGCGCCAGCCAAGTCGGGGTCCACTTATTTCAACTACAAGGGCTTCTTCAGCATCGTCCTCTTTGCCATGGTCGATGCTGACTACAAGTTCATGTACATCGATGCTTCAGACAACGGGTCAGCTTCAGATGCCCAGGTATACAACGCCAGTGACCTCAAGGAGGGGCTGGAATGCAACGTCATTGTGGGCTTCCCAGATCCAGACCCACTGCCCAACGACATACAAGATGTGCCCTACTTCATCGTAGGGGATGATGCCTTCTCCCTCAGAACCTACCTCATGAAGCCCTACACCTCCAAATACCTCACCCATGAAGACAGGATCTTCAACTACAGGCTGTCCAGGGCAAGACGGGTGATGGAGAACGCCTTTGGCATCCTGGCCAACAGGTTCCAGCTACTTCTCACCACCATGCAGCATCACCCAGAGACCATGAGGAGGATCGTGGAAGCTTGCTGCATCCTGCACAATCTCATGCGCACCTGCTACCCAGTCTTGCAGAACAGGCTCGTGGACCTCCAACAAGGCAATGGGGACATGGAGCCTGGGGAATGGAGGCAAGGGCAAAACCTGATAGACACTGAGGATGTGCAAGGCTCCAACAGAGCCTCATGTGAAGGGAAGAAGCAGCGCAACCTCCTGAAACACTGGTGCAACTCCCCAGCTGGAGCGGTGGAGTGGCAAGACAGGATGATAGATGATTAATGGATGCTTCCTTCAGCCTGTCTCATCACACTGATGAGATTGGGCCATGTATGTTGAATGGCCCTACAATGATCAGGGCATTTAATAAAGAGTGGTGTTTATGTTGACATGTGTGGATGATTATTACATTATTATTGATAATAAAGGGCCATAGGTGTGGCACCTGGGAGGGTGGACCATACAATCCCACTATGCTTGCACTGGAGTTTTATCTATCCCACAGCTATTACCCATGCCAAAGGTATCCCTGCCCATCCCACAGGTATCCCTGCCCATCCCACAGCTATTACCCATTCCACAGGTATCCCTGCCCACCCCACTGCTATCTTAACCCATCCCACAAGCATGCAAAGGCTTAAACCAATTCTAAAAGTTTCCACCAAGACTTTATTAAAAAAAAAGAAATGAAGCAAGAGTGTGAATCAAAGATAAACTTTATTGAACAACAAGCTGTAAAAGAAAAATGACCCAAGTCAAGTGTCCAAATAAAGTCCACAGGTAGCCAGCCAGCCAGTCTCTGGCACTCCTCTTGGTCACTCGGAGGTGTACCCAGTCTCAGGGGTGAAGGGTCCAGGTGCTGTGGAGGTTGCTGGTGCTGGAGTGCTGGTCTGAAGCCCCACTGGGGTGCCTGGCCCCGAGAGGACAACAGGTGACGATGTGTTGAGAAAGCTCTCGGATAGCTGGCTCAGTCCCGTGATGTTGAGAGCTCCTTCCTCCATGCCATGTGGTGTCAACCCCAGTACCGAGGACAGATGTACTGAGGCTGGGCTTGGCTGTGGGGTGGAGGAAGGAGCAGTGTAGTGGGGCTGTCTGGTCTGCAGCTGAGTGAGGACTGGCATTGGTGGCATCGGTGGCGTGGGTGGCATCAGTGTCGTGGGTGGCATCGGTGGCATCAGTGGAACCGGTGGCAACAGTGTTGTCCGATGACTCTGTGCCTGGACTGGGAAGGACTGCTGCCTGTGCTGCTGAACCTCCTGGTAGCCGTAGCTCTGGTAGGTGAGGGCCTGTGGGAAGCCTTGGAATGGGAGGGACATCACCTGGGGTGGAGGAGCAGACCTGGACTGGGTGGGAGCAGGTTCCTCTGGATCTGGAGGGTTGTGAAGCAGCTCGGTGATCCGGTCCTTCACCACCTGGTACTGGGGTTCCGCCATGTCCGTGAGGGTCTGGTTGACATAGGTGAGGAAGGGCTTGTGGTTGGAGGATGAGGAGTCGGTGCTGACCAGCTGAGAGAGGAGATGTTTACTGGTGCGGATGGTTTCCCTGATCTCCAGCAGGACAGTGTGGCTCTGCCCCTCCTGCTGTCTGGCTCTCTGCCTTTCTGTGGAGGTGGAGCTGTGGGTGGATGCGGGTACGGCAGTGATGGACGCGCCGTCTCCTTTCTCCCACCGCACCAGGGAGTCCTCCACGTGCTCCACCACGGTTACAACACCTGTCCGCGGGTTCTCCGCTGTGGCACGCTCCACAGAAACCTGCCTGGAGACAGGAGCTGACTCTCGGCCAGAAGAGGACTGGCTCTCAGCAGGCTGCCGGAGAGAGAGGGTAGACAGAGGGGCTGCTCCTCGGTGGCGGATCTCACCCTCCAGGAAGCTGCACCTGGCCATGACGTAGGTCTCTCTGTCCGTCAGCTTGACCGCGGCCTGGCCAGATTTCTTGAGGTGCAGCTTCCTGTACCAGGTGTGCATGTGCTTCCACCAGCCGAGGAGCACCTCCGAAGTGTAGCCCATACTCTCCGCCTTCTCTCTCCAAGCAGCATGCTTCCGCTTGGTGTCCCTGTACAGCCGGTGTCCCTTCCACCACAGATAGTCATTCTCTCTCAGCCACTCCAGCACCTCATCCTCGTGTTCCTCCCTAATGGAGTATTGCCTCCTCTCCCGTTGTCGCATACGCCTCTTCCTCCCTTTGGCAGGACCGGATGGACCCTCATCAGAGGGGCTCCCAGGCAGTAGGGGCTGCTCCTCCACACCACCAGCAGCACCAGCACCAGCACCAGCAGGATCATCATCATCATCATCATCATCATCATCATCAGCACCAGCAGCAGGATCATCATCATCATTATCATCAGCAGCAGCAGCAGCAGCACCAGCATCAGCACCAGCAGGACCAGGATCAGCAGCAGCAGAGTAAGCACCAGCAGCGCCAGCAAGACCAGGAGCACGAGCAGGACCAGGAGCACGAGCAGGTCCAGCAGGACGAGCAAGACCAGGAGCACGAGCAGGACGAGCAAGTCCAGGAGCACGAGCAGGACGAGGAGCATCTTCAGCAGAGTAAACACCAACAGAAGCACCACCGCCAGAAGCAGCTTCAGCAGAGTAAGCACCAGCAGAAGCACCACCACCAGGAGCAGTGCCAGCAGAAGCTCCAGCACCAGAAGAGCGAGCCCGAGCAGCAGAAGCCCCAGCAGAAGCAGAGTCAGGGACAGGGGGCGGGAGGGTGGCCCTGTCCCTCTTGCCAGGGATGGCGGCAGGTTGCTGAGGCTTTCGCTTCTTCCCCATGGTTGTGGGGTTGCTGGCTGGCAGTGAGACTGGCAGGAAGCCTGGCAGGCAGACAGGCACCAAGGCTGGCAGGCAGGCAGAGAGCAAGGCTGGCAGGGAGGCTGGGAGGCAGGCTGGGAGGCAGGCTGGCAGGAAGGCTGGCAGCAAGGCTTGCAGGCAGGCATGCAGGCAGGGCAGGCAAGGACTCGATGTATCCGGTAGCAGGTCTTTCCTCCGAATGGTGACCTGCTTGGGAGCTGCTTCCCTTTATATCCGCGGGGCTTACGCAATGCATCCCCCCCGCATGCGCAATTAACGCTCGGCATCCGTTCGGCTTCCGCTGTGCATCCGCTAGGCTTCTGCTGTGCATCCGCTTCATCCGTTGTGCATCCGCTACGCTTCCGCTCTGCATCCGCTTCATCCGCTGTATCCATTCCGCGTCCGCTTTGCTGAGGCCCCCCGGAAGCCCTGCCAATGTGCCATCCGCTTCCATCCGCTGGGCTTCCGTTCCGCATCCGCTTTCCATCCGCTCTGCGTCCTCCCCGCGTCCGTTCCTTTCCGTGTTATCCGCTCTGGTTATGCAAATTTTTGCCCCTTTTGAGAGCGGATAACAACGGATGGAACATTTTTCTCGTCCGTTGTGTCCTTTTTACTAACGTTTTGCATCCGTTGGGCAGTGTGACAGGGCCTTTAGGAGCATGTTACTCGGGTAGATATTGCCAGGTCATTGGAACTCAGAAGATTCATGAATGAAGACAAATATACACATCCCAGGATAATATTGCAGGAGCCAATCTGAATGGGTCAATGGGACCAAAAGTTTATTCTTACAATCTTTCAGGCTCATGTTGCAGCCTGTCTTCAAGGAACTTCTCTCTCTCCAGAATGTGTTCACTGGGCTGTTGTATGCATTGTATAATTTTAGTAAATCTAAATTCTACTTCTAAAGCAAGACATATGAAGTCCAACTGAAAAAAAAAACCCTGGGTATGAGGACTTTATTGGCAAGATGAACATCTAGCTGGATCTTTAGACTTCTCTCTCTATTTTGGTACCAATTAAAAATGAAATGTGGAGGATATGTTTATTTATGAAAAGGTTCATTTAATTAAAAAAAAAAAACTCCAGTAAAGTAAATTTGTTTTGAATGTCAATTCCCAGTGAGGTTTTGAGACAGAAGGATTATTTTGTGATATCCTTTACCAAAGCCAGAAGTTTTACACTAAAAAAAGCATTTTTATTTTAAAAAATTGTTTCACTAATAACAGATCTGGACAAACTGCCCATGTTCATAACACATAATTGTCTTGTAAACCATAGTTTGTTGTCTGGGAGTAACTAGCTGGGTTCATACATTGCCCTGTGTAGAGTATAGGAGTCAGCTTTTACTATATGTAAGCCAACACTAAAAAACTACATTATTTATTGCTGTTTTAAATCACTGGAGTTCAGAACCAACTCTTTAATTTAGTGTGATATGTTAACCCAGCAATGAGGAAAGTAAAGGAGTAAATCAGTTTTAGTATAATACTAAATATATAATGCATGTTAGTAAAAGAACCTGGAAGACTAATGATTAACTAACCTAATGCAATAACACTATGGATTGACTGATATAATGCAGTATAATCTCGAGTAATATAGATTCAAATGCAAGCTAACAAAATACTGTGTTAAATTATCTCTTCCTATGAGAGAAACACACTGCCCATGCATAGGTCTGCAGAATAAATATTACTTTCGCTACAGGACCAAAAAAGCCCTTTGGGATAATGATGTTACTTTTTGGGGAGGAGGAAAAAAAAAGACACACTAATATTCATGCTAAATTAACAAAGTTACACGGAAAAAACCTGGCAAAAAACCAAAATAACTATACAGACATACCCAAAGAAATATCACAAATGATCAATGTTTATCAGCCTCACTGAAGGATATAGGTTTCCCATGTTGTTGTACAATACATCATACACTTCGATATGGAGAAATCCAACGTGGTGCAAACAAACAATATTTTTTCCTCCCTCTCCCCATTTATTTGCAACTCTCCCACACCGTCAAAAACATAAAATTGTTCAAATTCTCTAAATAGTATTTTTCAAAGGATAATAATGCAACTTCTTTCCTGACTGTTGTAGATGGAAAAGAAAGAAAAGGAGAGAAAAAGAGGAGGACAAATTAAACAACTTCCAATCAAATTGGCTGAGATGTGCTGGTATACTGATAATATCCCTGCAGCGGGCAAAAGAAAGGAAGGATTTATTGGGAAGGATGCCCCATAGGAGTTGCTGAATAACTGGGATATAGATGTTTCTGGTTTGCTGGCTTTGAGACAGAATTGTGGGTTAGGACTGTACAGAAAATTTCTTTTGACTGAGAAGAACACACTTCATGGGATTCTGTCATTCCAGTGTAAAAAGAAAGTTGATTTTTTTTTAAATCGAGATACTAGCTGATGAAATACAATACCAGGTTTCTCACTAATAAGCCCAAGTTATTATTACAGTTTTTCCAGGTGATGAAATAATCTTATATACAGTAGATGGTATCTCAACAGTATTACTGCAGTTTTTATGTCCCAAAAAACAACTGTAAGAACGTACATAAAGAAATTTTTCCTAGAAAAAGGGTGATTCCATCCCGATAACACCCACCCAGGTTCAGTAAATGGTGAGAGTTTAAAAACAACAAGATTGAGAACTAGAGGCCTGGATCAAAAATTCATGATATAGAAATTGACTGAATGTCAGTAAGGAACTCCCCCTCCAGCTACAAAACCCTCCTTCTACATTTCACCTCAAAGACTAGTGCTATCATTATTCAATGTGGATTATCAACTGGATCATCATGTAGATTAATCAGTATTTTAAACTTATGAAGAGGGAAAGTCCTTAAACATGTAATTCTAAAGATATCATTTTTGTATAACTGGATTGTGAAGTTTTACTTTTATCCATCCAAAAAAATTTTCAGGTCCAAAAGCTTTCTCAAGCGTTGAAAATAACAACAAACATGGTTTTGTAAACAGATCAGTATTTATTTAGCATTTGGAGGGGGGAGGTAAGTATTTGTTTTAGGTAATGTTAAAAAAGAAGCAAGAAATGTTATCTGTTATTGGGAAAGGATGCCTCTGTATTTTATTTCAAGATATTTTAGCGTGGCCAATTTGATTCTGAATTGTGACTATATTTGCATCTATGGCTTATTGTTCTTAAACTGGTCATTACAGTATCTGTATTTTCTGCATTTCTTAAATTATTCCTTGTCCTTCTCACCCATCTGTAAACATAGTTGCCAAGAAGAATATATGACCTGATCAGCAAATTTTTGTTTGGGGAAGGTAGAAGAGGAGGAGGTATCTTTTGAGAGAGGGGCTAATAACATTTCATTAGTATTCCTTCATTTAGAATTATTGTGTTCCTGCTATTTTTACTCAACTTCTGACTTGTTCCTTTTAGCCAATCTTAAATCTATGATACCATTTAAAACAAAACTCAAAGGCCCATTTCCTCAAGTTAGAAAGAGCTGAGATTATATTATGTGTTTAAAATAAACCAACATTAAACAAATGCATTTAAAAACCTAGCAATTTCATGGCTATTTTATACTGTACTAATAGAGTGCTATTTCCCCTTTTCTTTTCTAAAGGATAATCTGGAAAGGCAAGCAACACCAGGGAAGCTTTAGTCTCAAAGCAGAAAGGTTTTAATCTTTTAAGACTCCCATTCTGTCCACACCACCCCCACTATTAGGAAACACCTCCAGTATGGGGAAACCACTTCAGTCATTCACAGTTTGGAAATTATTCTTGGGTCCCTCTGCTAGGCATACATGTTCAATGAGTCTGGCAGTGGTACTTGCTAACATTTACAAACATTCTTATACAAACACACAGAGACTCTCTGCTGAGCTTGCTTTACTATATCCCAAGGAAATAACTTGGCAGGATTGTAAAACTTCACAGCAACCAATTTAAGGGGGGGGAGGGAATAGAAATATGGAAAGAGGAAGGGCGGTGGGGAGGAAAATATTTAAATCATTTTGTGTGCTTTAAAGTAGAGGAGGGAAGAAGATGAGAGGAAAAAAGTCAGATAGTACAGCAGTGTACTTAATGAATAGATGTAAAATTTACTCAGTTGCTAAGTCATGTCAGCTCATCAAAATCTGGGACATAATTTTTTTTTACTCCCATTCGTGCTTCGTGAAATATAAAGGTTTGCTACATGCAACATAGTCAAATTTCATGTTCTGGAATAAGTATCAGAAAATTTTTTTGTCAGTCTTAAACAGCCTTTGTCTTTCTGAAGCATGGTATCCTAGTGGCATTGTTCTTGCTCCTGAAATTATGGATTGCTCCTTGAACACACTTAAACGAGAGGCTTGTTTTCATAAAAAAATAAAAAACCTGGAAGTGAAGTATAATTTAGGATCCGGGTTTTGAATTAGATAAGTGATCACAATGGCTGTGTGAAATATGTTTCGAACATATTGAAAAAACAAGATGATGGAAATCCCCTCTTAAAAAACCAAATACTCCACAGTCGAAAACCAAATGTGATAATGAGAAACATGCAAATAGAACGCATGTAAAACATGGCTTCTGGGATTCATTTAAAATCCTTTTACATTGCAGTGGCCATAATATCATTTGTATGTGTAATGAAGTAGTGTACTGCATCTTTGTGTGGCATTTCTGCTTCCCCACCTATCTTACCCATGTGTACAGGGGTGGGATTCTACCGGTTCTGAAGAACTGCAGAAGACCGGTTCTGTCCACCTCTGAAGAACAGCAGACATAGAACCAGTTCTATGTCTCCTGCTGTTTTGGCCCACCCACCTGCCTGGGCTCTTACCTGTCCTTTATTTCCTGCTTTTTCAACCTCAGCTGCTTTGTGCGGCACAGCTGCAGTTGAAAAAGCAGGAAAAAAAGGTCTTTTCCAATCGCTGTGCACCTGCACGCAGCACTGCTCAGCTGTCCGGGCAGCTCAGCAGGCCGTAAATTGGACTCACGTGACGCAGACCAACAGAACTGGTAGCTGATCCCATCTACTAATCAGTCGGATCCCATCCCTGCATATGCATTTATGTTTTCACAGCCCGTAAGGTTAATTAGGGCGATCGCCAGAATCCTGACAGTGAGGTCCTCTTCTCTGGATTGCATGACCAAAAAGAGGGAGGACTAAGAGCGGAACCAATGCCAGCATTCTGAGCTGCGATTCAATTCTCTCACCCATAAGGCTGCACAGGGGATTTCCTTCCCCCTCTCCACAGTCCCCATTTTTTAACTCAAACTCTTTATTGCTGCCTTCTCACACCATGCCAAACTGTCCAGTTCAGTTAATGGTCATGAAGGAATGCAGACCTGGCCTTTGGAATGAGGATAAGCAAACTGTAAAAGGAAGAATTTCAGGAAAAAAAAAAAAAAAACACTGAGAAAGGGGAAAGAGGGAGAAGGAAACTCAAAATAGCCCTATCTTGATTTTGGTTGATATTAGATAAAGAAGGAAATTCTTATAGACTTTTACAATTCTGTAACTCTACCACACAACAATAAAAGCGTTGCTAGTACCCATTTTGAGCTTGTTGCATATCTATCTCAAAGAACTGACAGTGGTCTTCTAATATTCATAGTCTCCTATACACTGCCCCAAACAGTGGTGATGCTACCAGTTAGGCCCATTTCAGCTAAACTGGTGGTAAAAAAAAGCTCTGAAGATCAGCTGAGAGGAGAAAGAAGAAAAAAGCGCAGGATTGGCCCTTCCACCCATGCCTGCACTTTTCTTTCTCCTCTCAGCTGATTGGTGCTGCAGGCCTCAGCTGGTGCGTGGAAAGCTGTGCGCATGTGCGCGATCACCAAACCAGTAGTGGAACATGTAGGATCCCACTGCTAGCCCTAAAGCAAGAGCATTATTTGACAGGTAAGTTCAGATCCAATGCAGGGATTCCAATAGTCCTTTATCCCCCACTTCTAAATTTGGCTTTTCCTACCCAGTAATAGGAACCAATCAGTAGTGGGATTCAAATTTTTTTACTACCGGTTCTGTGAGCATGGCTTGGTGTGCATGGCTTGGTTTAATGTATGTGGCAGGGGAAAGAAACTGTAAAATCTCCATTCCCATCCCACCCCACCCCACTAACCTGTTTTCCAGGTCTTTTCTCCTGTGTAGGGCTACTGGTTCTCCAGAATTGATCAGAACCAGGGGTAGGATTGCATGGCACAGCTGAGGTTGAAAAAGCAGGAAACAAGAGAATTGCACCTGAGCCCAGCACTTGTCAGCTGTCCAGGTGACACAGCTGATGATTTCTTGCAAATGCTGCATAAAGACGTGTTATGATTGTCCGCAGTTTGGAGATCCGGCAAATCGCTCCACTGGCTGGCCCCACCCCTCCCCGCCCTCACTCCTTACCTGGCATGTAAGCCATCCAACTTCCCTGGTTTGGCAAGCTGCTATTTTTCCTTTTTTTTTTTCTCTCTACCATCAGCTGTTCTGCTCTGCTGGGAGATTTAGATCAGCTAGGAAGCAGGAAATCCTTGGATTTCTTGCTTTCTAGCTAATCTAAAAGCAGAGCCGAACCTTCCTTAAGGGCCTGTCACATTGGCCGATGGATGCAAAATGTTTGTAAAAAGGACACAGCGGACAAGAAAATGTTCCATCTGTTGTTATCTGCTCTCAAAAGTGCCCCGAAATTGCATAAGCAGAGCGGACAACAACGGAAAGGAACGGATGGGGGGAGGACGTAGCCAGGATGGAAAGCGGATGCTCCACGGAAGCCTAGCGGATGGAAGCGGATGGGAGCAGATGGCACATCTGCAGGGCTTCCGGGGGAGCACAGTGAAGCGGACGCGCAGCGGAAGGAACGGATGCAGAGCGGATGTCGAGCGGATGAAGTGGATGCAGAGCGGAAGCCTCGCGGATGCCTAGAGGATGCAGAGCGTTCACTACGCATGCGGGGAGGATGAATTGTGTCAGCCCTGCAGATATAAAGGGAAGCACCTCGCAAGCAGGTCACCATTCAGAGGAAAGACCTGCTGCCAGACACAGCTCCAGCCAGCCAGCCAGCCAACAACCATGGGGAAGAAGAGGAAGCCTGTGGCATCTGCTGCCAGCCCTGGCAAGAGGGACCGGGCCACCATCCCACCCCCTGGCCCTGACTCTGCTTCTGCTGGGGCTTCTGCTGCTGGGGCTGACTCTGCTGGTGCTGGGGCTTCTGCTGGTGCTTCTGCTGGTGCTTACTCTGCTGGTGCTCCTGGTCCTGCTGATCGTGGTGCTGCTGGTCCTGCTTTTGCTACTACTGTTGTTGTTGCTGCTGGTGGTGGTGTGGTGGAGCAGCCCCTACAACCTCGAAGCCCCTCTGATGAGGGCCCATATGGCCCTGCCAGAGGGAGGAAGAGGCATATGCGTGAACAGGAGAGGAGGCAATACTCCATCGAAGAGGAACATGAGGAGGAGGTGCTGGAATGGCTGAGGGAGAACGAGTATCTTTGGCGGAAGGGACACAGGCTCTATCGAGACACCAAGAGGAAGCAGGCTGCTTGGAGACAGAAGGCGGAGAGCCTGGGATAGACTTCGGAGGTGCTCCTCGTGTGGTGGAAGCACATGCACACCTGGTACCGGAAGCTGCACCTCAAGAAGTCTGGCCAGGCCGCGGTCAAGCTCACTGATCGGGAGTCCTACGTGATGGCCAAGTGTAACCTCTTGGAGGATGAGGTCTGCCACTGAAGAGCAGCCCCTCTGACAACCCTCTCTCTCAGGCAGCCCGCAGAGAGCCAGTCCTCTTCTGGCCAAGAGTCAGCTCCTGTGTCCAGGCAGGTATCTGTGGAGCGTGCCATGACGGAGTCCCCCCCGACAGCTGCACTCCCCGTGGTGGAGTGCGTGGAGGACCCCCTGAAACAGTGGGAGCAAGGAGAGGGCACTTCCACCAGAGAACAACCCACATCCACCCCTAGCTCCACCTCCACAGAAAGCAGGCAGAGAGCCAGACTGGAGGGGCAGAGCCACACTGTCCTGCTGGAGATCAGGGACATCATCAGAAGCAGCTTAGATCTCCTCTCCCAGTTGGTACACACCTATGTCCCATCCTCCAACCACAAGCCCTTCATAACGTACGTCAACCAGACCCTCTTGAACATGTCCAAATCACATTACCAGGGGATCAAGGACAGGATCACCGGTCTTCTTCACAACCCTCCAGACCCAGCTGAACCTGCTCTGACCCAGTCCAGGTCTGCTCCTCCACCCCAGGTGATGTCACTGCCCTTTCAAGGCTTTCCACAGGCCCTCACCTACCAAGGCTACAGCTACCAGGAGCTCCTGCAGCACAGGCAGCCCTTCCCAGTCCAGGCACAGGTACATCGAACGCCACCGGTACCACTGATGCCACCAACGCCACCAATGCCACCCACGCCACAGATGCCACCCACGCCTCACCTCGCTCAGCTGCAGACCAGACATCCCCACACACCGTCCCCTGTTGTCCTGTCGGGGCCAGGCACCCCAATGGTGCCTCAGACCAGCACTCCAGCAGCAGCCACCTCCACAGCACCTGGACCCTTCACCCCTGAGACTATGGGCATGCCTCAGAGTGATTGATAAGAGTGCCAGAGACTGGGTGGCTACCTGTTGACTTTATCTTTGTTTGGGACACTCCACCACCCGCCTTGCCCTGGACAGCCTGTAGTTAAAGATCCTCTCTTCACAGGTGAGGCATCTAGAAGTGTAGGGCTTCATGAGGTAGGTTCTGAGGGAGAAGGCGTCATCCCCCACGAAGAAGTAGGGTACATCTTGTGTGTTGTTGGGCAGGGGGTCTGGATCTGGACAGCCCATGATGAGGTTGCGTTCCAGCCCCTCCTTGAGGTGACTGGCATTGTATACCTGGGCATCTGAAGATGAGCCGTTGCCTGAAGCATCGATGTACATGAACTTGTAGTCAGCATCGACCATGGCAAAGAGGATGATGCTGAAGAAGCCCTTGTAGTTGAAATAAGTGGACCCTGACTTGGCTGGAGCTTTGCAGGCCACGTGCTTCCCATCTATGGCTCCAACGGTGTGGAGGAATTTCCACTTCTGATACCACTGCTCTGCAACTTTCTTCCAGCCTTCTTCAGTGGAGGGGCACTGGAGGAGCTCCTCCAGGTATTCTTCGATGATGGCCTGCACCACTTCTCTGACCACAATGCTGATTGTGTTGTGTGGCACCCTCTAGCCGTACTGCATGCTGCTGTACGTGGTCCTGGAGGCCAGGTGCCGCAGAGTCAGTGCCACCTTGAGTCCAGGGTCCAGGCTGGGCCGGAAGTTGGTGCTCTGCTTGGTCAACCTGGGTCTCAGCCGCTCTACAACTTCGTCAAACATGGCTGGAGGCATCCTCATGAAGTTCTGGAATGCACGAGGGTCTTCGTTCCTCAGCTCCACCATCAGCTTGTTATACAGTCCATACTCTGCTCTTCTGACGATCCATCTTCGGACCCAGACACTTCTTGGCTGCCTCCTTTTCTTCCCACAGAACAGTTGAAAGAGCCTGTAGATGGCTTCGCACTGTTGCAGAATGATGGTGGCTACCAAAAGGAGTGTGTGACTATCCATGGTGGACATCAATGGATGCTGTGGAAGAGCAAGAGCTAGATTAAGGCTGCAGAGGTCTGCACAGCAGGTCTGCTGGACTGAAAGTGAGATCCATGTGAGTTCCTCCCCCTTTTTATGGAAATATAGGTTTTCCGCTAGATGTCCTTTTGCATCCTCTCGACATCCTCTCGACATCCTAAATATCCGAGATAGGTCCCCTCTGCGAACTTTTTTTCCGTTTTAATGCTTTGTATGCGAGCTGCATCCGTTTTCATCCTTTCTCCGTCTGTGCTACTAACGCTTTGTGTCCATTCCGCGTCCGTTTTGCTTCCTCCCTGTGTCCGTTTTCCGCTGGAGCGGTTGTGAGTTGTGTGGATGCACAGCGGATGCCTAGCGGATATAGTGAATGCGTAACGGATGAAGATGGATGTAGAACGGATGTTCCCCGTATGCGGTGCGGATGCAGAATGGACACGTTGGATACATTTTCCGCTTAAAAAGTTTTGTGCAGCTCAAAACCTTTTGAACGGATGAAATCTCAGTAGATGGATGCTGGACAGATAGAGAATATGAAAAACGGACGCAGTGAGTACAGAACGGAAGCACTGTGTTAACCAACGGATGGCAAGTATTTCTTTCCGGTTTACATCCTCTTTCCATCCATTGGTGCAGTGTGACATGGACTTTAAGACTGAAGCTTTTCAGTGCAGATTCAGGTAGCCAATTGCAGATAAGTACTGAAGATCTCTAAGTGAATCTGTGATTGTGTGAGCAACTCAATCTGCCTGCCTGATTTGCCTGCTTTTGGGTAAAAGTTGCTCTTTTTTATAAAAAAAAATCAATATTTACATAAATATAATATTTACATACAAGCCATGCCCACCCAGTCACATGTCTAAGCCACACCCACAAATTAGTCCACACCCACAGAACCAGTTGTTAAGAAATATGAATCCCACTCATGGGCAGAGCCTGCTGAATATCACCTCTGGAACCAATGTTTGTCATGAACAATCAACATCCAGTGGATTTTGGACTAATGCAGGTTGTCCTCAACATATTTACTACAGTTGAGCCCAAAATTCCTGTTGCTAATTGAGAGTTGTTAAGTTAATTATGCCCAATTTTATGATCTTTCTTGACACAATTGTTAAGTGAATCACTGCACTTGTTAAGTTAGTAACATGGTTGTAAATTGAATCTGGCTTGTCAGAAGGCTGCAAAAGATGATCATGTGAGCCCAGTATACTACAATCCTCATAAAGTCACAGCAGTTGCCAAGCATCTGAATTTTGATTACATGACCATGGGAATGCTACAATGGTCATAAATATGAAAACCAGTCGCAAGACACATTTTTCAGTGCTATTGTAACTTTGAACAGCTATTAAACAAATGGTTGTAAGTTGACTACCTGTATATAAGAAAGATCGTGTTTGTTCTCCAAGGTTTTAGTCTTTTAAGCCTTTAAGCTTGGGATACAGCTAAACATTTATGTTGAACTGAGCTCCGAGTTCTGAGGGACCTCATCTGACAGCTCCATTCAGGATGAAGAACCACTTAGACCCTTCTTTACATGTGGTTATTTAATCAGCTGCAAATTCATCAGACTTGAGTACTGTTTAAATTTATCCATCTTGTCCACAAAATATATCCATCTTATTCACAAAGATAAGACGAGAGCCCTGGCAAATGTTTTACTGAGATTTAAGAAGCACTGCAACATTCCCTTCATCTACAAAATTACTTCTGGCATAAAAAGAAGTGAACTTAATCTGATAAGAGTCATTAGCATTCTTTAGCAGTCGGTAGCATTCTTTTCTACGTGCTCGCAGATGTGGCTTGACAATATGCTCTTGTATCTTGCCAAAGACAGACATTAAGCTAAGTGGTATGTAATTTCCCGGATCCTCCCTGTCCCCCATTTTGAATATTAGGATTACATTGTTCTTCTTCATTTTACCAATTCTCCAGTGGTTTTCAAAGTTTGCAGTCAGTGGTTCTTAGATAACTTCTGCCAGCTCCTTCAATATCTTGACATAATATATCTGACCCTGGAGACCTGAATTCATTTCAAGAAACAAACTTAAGTTCTTACTGTTCCATTATCAACCTCGAGCTGTGTTCCTACCCTTTTGGCAATCGTATCAGGAAGGTTTCTTTCCCTCTTCTGAAAGAAAACATTGCACATAAAGTACTGGGAAGTTTACCTTTTCCTGATTCCCATTATTAGCAATAGCACTTAGGCTTATATACCACTTTATAATGCCTTACAGCAATGCTCCCCATCCTTTCCAGCTCTCCAGATCAGCAGCAGTGGCGGCAGGGGTTGGGACCCCTGCTTTACAACACTCTCTGAAAAGTTTACAGAGCCAGCCAATTGGCCCCAAAAATCTTTATCAATCATTTTCCATTTTATCAATCTCGGAAGGATGGAAGACTGAGTCAACTTTGAACCAGTCTGGATCGAACTCCTGGCAGTGGGCAGAGTCAGCCAACAATACTACATTTTAATCACTGTACTACCAGGGCTTTTTTTATTAGCTTCCAAACTTTCCTGACCATGGTTGGCTTGAATCTTATTTTCTTTCAGATATACTCTTCAATCCCTTTTATTATATTTGCATTCTTTGCTAACATCATCTCTTTCTAGGCTTTAGTCTTCTTGGCTCCATCCCTACAGGCTTAAACAACCACTTTGTACTCCTTCTGAGTTATTTTTCTTTTCTTCTGCACCAACTTATTGCTTCTTATTAAGCTTATCATTCATCTAGAAAGGCTTCCTAAAGCAGTTTGTCTTCTTTTAACCATTAGCCATATTTACCAATTTACTAAATACTGGTAGGGTGGAAGGTGTAGCACATGTAGAACAGATTACATGGTCTTTGGGTACCATCTTCATAGAGGAGCATCTTGCTTCTCCCCTGCTCCTGGAGAACTCTCTAGGTCCCATTCTCCTTGAAGGTCTCATTATGTTGTCTTTTATGGTATGCTACACATTCCCTGATGAATCTTAAAACAAGAAATGACTTCCAATTCTTTAGTTTCTCTTCCAGCAAGGAGCCAAGCTCGCTTCTGTAAAAATTTGCATACTCTTTTGAGAAGGCAACTGCAGCCATATGGCAAGTCACCATTATTTCTCCCTTGGTGTCCATCTTTTTCTCAGGTTCCCAGGTCAACCTCTTCCTCTTCCAGCTAAATCCCCTGTTCCTTTCCTTATTCTCCCCTGTTCATTCTCTTTAGTCACTATACCTAACAGCTTGCCTATTTCTAAACTAGCGGTGTCCAACCTTGGCAACTTTAACACTTGTGGATTTCAACTCCCAGAGTTCGGCTGGGGAATTCTGGGAATTGAAGTCCAAAATTGTCTTAAAATTGCCAAGGTTGGACATCCCTGTTCTAAACAGTGTTGCCTGAAATTCAGCGGCTGCTGAAGATTCCAGTTCCAGCTTAGATGATCACTTGATCAAAGAATCAGTGGCAGCTCTAAGCCCCTCCCATTCTAACCATGAACTCAGACTGTATGCTTACAAACAACCAAATACAGCCTCAGCCAAAAAAAAAACCTGCATAGATCCGTGCAATCAAACAAATCCTTCCATCAAACTTGGCAGATCAGCTCCCAAATCCACCAGCTCCCTTGTAAAAAGCTCCTGTTCCTATTTGCTTGCTCTGCACAGACCACACAGCTGTCTTTTTGTAAACATTAAACTTTGACATTAAACTACTACAGTTTAGCTCCCTTTATAGGTTTTAGAACCTGGTATACAAGTTTTTTTTAAAAAAAATACTGCAGCAGATACCTTTCTCCGCTTTATCTCATTTTCAATATACAAATAACATTCTCAAGCACAGAAATGTAAAAGGAGAACAAGTACAGTATGCTCGGAAGTGTCAACACAAGGGGATGCCACTGTCTGGTAGTAACCAAGCCAAATATAATGCTCCAAATTAAACGGCAAATCAACTGACAGCACGTCAACCGCAATATTTTCCCCTAAAGCACAAACAAGTTGATTTACAGTCTGTTTTTTGTGCAGTGTGTGCATGCCTGCCAACAACCACACCACACCCACCCACAAACATAAAATGTATGCCTCCTCCAGCCAAACACCTCAGTTTTGAGGCTTCAACATTCATTATGCACTTAAGATATTTGTGAAATCCAGTTTGGAGAACCATCAGTACTGTCACAGGCACACATGATTCTTCCTAGGAACATAAATTTAGAAATGCAGGAATATAGACACCAGGAAAAATGGGATAATAAAATAAAAGCATGTGCAGATTTTGGAAAGGTTAAGATTATTTACAAGATTATGAAGCATTTATATAAAGAAAGCAGGTACCACCAGGACATATCCATCATGTGCATGTTGGCAAATAAAGCATATTACGGCAATAGCAGAAGATGAAAAGGTAAAAGAAGAGGGGATTCATAGTTGATGATCCTGGCTGAAGCTTAAAGTTATAGCAAGAGAAAGAAGCAGCAGAATCCATGGTTATAAAGCTCCCAATACTCTGTCAGAGGTTGTTGAAGAAGAGTCAAGACCATTCCTTGAACCTGGTCATACAGTTATTCACACAGTATAGGTAGAAGGCCACAGACCAGAAAGTAAACAACTTTCTTCCATCCAGATATTTGGTTTTTCCAGAGTCTCCTTTTTAAAGCAAAGTGTGCAGTGCTTGGCTAATAAATTAAAAGTTCTCCTTTATAAAAGCCGGTTGCTTTGTTGGAACTATCCATGGTGCTGCAATCACCAGCCTTGTATCCCCAGCCACATGGGTTCCATGTTGAAATTTGGCCAGAACCTCAACTGGAAAGCAGGATCCCTATCGTGCAATTTAAATAGAAACATGATGAGATGATAAAAGTCTGAGCGGGTCATATCTTACAACAGACCTTTTTTTTTTTTGGCTCAGATTACTGGGTTATCTACTAAGATCCCAACAGGAAGGCTGCATTCCACCCATTTTCCTAATATTATGATTAGACTGCTGTTGTTGTTAAATAATATTTACACGTCAACCTTTGCTCTGGGAACTTAAAGTTGATAAATTGATGTTCCCCTTATTTTGTTCCACAACAAACCTATGAGGTAGGTTGAAGTGAATGACAGATACCGCTTCAAATTTGCTCCATGGACTCTATGATCATGTGTCAACTTGAACCTGGATCCAGGATTCCGGCTCAAAACTTTAACCAATATACTACACTGGTTGCTGAATAGCCAGTTCAAAGCCCAATGTTTCTACACTGACTTATGTTCCAAAGAATCCATAACAATCCAGACAAATTAAAAAATGGAATGTGTTAAATCTCACTGCATGGTTGTGGCTAGCCCAGGAAATATAATAGGAATAATTTTTCAGCCATGCTAATCCACCAATAAAACATCCAATTCCAATTTACATGTTTTAAAAGTTTATGAATCTCCAACACTGCCAGAAAGAATCAAAATATTTTTACCAAGGCACGTGCAATTAACAGGATTGAAAACTATGCAAACTCAGGTATTAATTAACTATAATTTTTCATCTAATAATCCCATCAGCAGCAAACACTAGGCGCTCATCCAACAATCAATACTAGCCATTTAAAGACTCCATCTGCCAAAAAAGTTATATAAAATAAATATATAAAACTTTCATTAGATCCTACAATGGCTTTAGAACAATTAATCTACCATTAATGTATCAGGCAGTATTGTCTGGTTTTATTGCACTGACAATCAACACTATCCATATTTCTCATCACATCCCATGATAGAGTTCTGTTCCAATACTATTCTGAGAGATGAATTATGTCTCATTTTACTGTTGTACTGTTTCCTTCTGGAGCTGTATCTTCTCCTACTTACACTGGCTTTAAAGAAAAAGCTTATAGCTCAAGCTTCATAGTTTTTAAAACAAAAGAAAAGGCAAGGCAACAAAGCTGTTGGGAACAGTAAATTGCCAGAGTTTCTGTAAAGTTGCAAAAAAGCAGATGGACGTTTTCTTGTTGCAACACTTCTACGTACATGTGCTATTACCATCATGTTGCAATTACCAAGGGTCACTCAACCACATGGCTGAACAGCATACTTCCCATCTGGACATACACATGTACTTACTTTTCATCTTTCTTTATCTTTATACATAAAAGCCTCGTGAGATGAATCTACTAGATGGAGCTCCCAAAACCAATTTTTGTTTGATTATTTTTAAAAGGGGCAGGTTAGGAGAAGTACAACTTCTTCTGGAGAAAGAAAACAGCAAAACAACTAGTAAAATATCATTAAGTTTATGTTGAAGAAAAATGGGGAATCTATTGTGTTCTTGGTAACATCTGCTGGAAAAAGAAATTGGCTTAATTTATGGAACTACATATACTGTAACCTTATATAACGAAAACAGAACAAAGTACACAAACCTCAGTGCTGATGGTAATATGAAAATATCTAATAAGAAGAAAATGTTGAATAGTCTTGTAATAGATCCCACATTTCTGAAGTATTCTGATCTGCTTTTGCAATCAAATATGACCCAAATCAAAGTCTCAGAATGAAAATCATGGTTACTATATGCATAATTGTTTCAGAGTATTTTGCAGAGTTAACCACTATCTATTATGTCCAGAATGTTCAGTAACAGAAAGGGTGTGTTTGTATGCATGTGTGTGTGTGTGTAAATTATGTTAAATTACATTAAATGTTCCTTCTAAATACACTTCCTTACACATTTTGAGGCATGACCTTTGAACATTCCAAAATACAGTAATATTTTTTAAAATATGTTAATTAATATAGTGTACATATTGTGATTGGTCTATGGGGCTTGACTTTCAATACGTTTGTGTGCATGTGCATGTATTCACATTGTTGCATATGTATTTGCTTATATATACATAGTGAATAGGGAAAAATGCAAACAAAGGAATCAGTCTTCAAATAAAACGTGGCATTATTATGTAATATTTAAAGTATAGCATATGTTCAAAAGAGGCTAATTTTATGCCTATAAGGGACATTTGAGCCAAACATTAAAACCCAGGGACGGTAAAATTTGCAACACTAAATGGGTTCCTCCCCCCCCTCCCGATTTCTCTCCCAGACTTCCACAAGCACACATGAAATTGAAAAGAAAATGATTCCAGAAAGGAGAATTAAGAATACATCAGAGGCAATTATACCAAGGAATGTATGAAATTATACAGGAAATTATAGATTCATTTCTATAAATACCCCAAATATAGTAATTGACATTGCTATAAATTATCAGTTTGGATATCTTGTAAAATGTTGAAGCAGAATTGACAGAATGCATATCTCACTCTTTTTGATGATTTGGTCCTACTGTTTTAATTTTTTTCTCTTCCTGTGTGGTATGTGAGAAAGTTTATATATCATGTGTTGTCATTTGAGAATAACACCTCATGTTGCACACAAGATGACATGAAGAAAAAGCTCCTACTCTATCTAATGCAAACCACACTAAATGTGATCATGCTTTAAGCTGCACCAATGGTAGTTATATTATCTTAAAGGCTAAAATGGGTTCCCATAGCACAGCCTATTACTACATCAGAACCCTTCAAGGAAATACATATTTGCTTATCTGAACTTCTATATTCTTTATCTAATCAAATATCCCAGCTAGCTTTGATCAGTGACATCTCATGTTATTCTGCATCCTTAAGGTAGGACAGGGAGTGGGAAAGACTATGTGAAATGAACCAAAGCTGTACAGAAACTACAGACTGAGGAACTGCAAGTGTTAAAAATAAATCCCATTATTTTGAAAGGAAAAAATCTTAGGAAGAGTTGGACAAAAAAAAGAAAATAATTATATTTAGGGACTTTGGTGATCTCTTACTGGTTTTATAGTTAGCTAGGTATTCCCCTGACTTTTATTTTGTATTGAAACTTGAGAGAAATGAGGAAAAGAATTGACTTTTTATATGGGTTGGGGTGCAGAAACCTATAATTATAATCAAAATAGAAAGAAAATACATTGGAGGTTTTATCTTTGGGAGCATTCCACCAAATGAATAAACACAGAATATTTTGCAGAGAGGTCAGTATTTTTTATATTATCTCCCTGGAGAAAGAAGTGGGGGTGGGGAGAGGGAAGGCGCATACACTAAAGACTTTTCCCTATTCCTTTTGTGCTTGAATACCGAACTATTGCATTTGCTTAAGCCTATTTTACTGCTAGCAGCTGTCTGTTATATGGTGACTGCTGGAGAGCTCGCCCAAGAGCAGGTGAGCACCATCTGCCTGGCCCTGACAAGATGCCCATTTCATTTAGACAAAAAGCTGACAGCTACATGGCCACCATCTTCGTGCCATAATATAAAACCTCTTTTCTCAAATGCTGCTGTAACCTTTCACAGATATTCAAATAGGCATTGTATATCTAGAGAGAAGCTGTAACATGCCTCTCCCATCAGTTCCCTCCAACTCCCCCCCCCCCATCTCTATGTTTAAATAAATCCCCTCTCAGGCACACTGGCGAGCATGCTTTCAGAAAGACCCATAATTGGCTTGCCTACTGATCTGTGAAGAGTACATTTTCTACAGCGGCTTTCTCTCTGCTACCTCTTTTTTAAGGGCGGGGGGGGGGGGAACCTCCCCGTCCTCGAACAAAAAATGTGTGTCAGGTTAACATAAAATTAACATTTTGAGCAAGAGGGTTTTTTTTGTAATAAAGTCTACAAAGCAGAGCTGATAAGTATTAAATACACCAACAAGAGGGAAAGGCCTTAAATTGAGGTGGAAATGGTCAACATAGTTGCTGTATTAATTGCTGCTCAATTGTTTTGTATCATTATTTTATAATTCATGCTTTTTTTAAAAATAAAACTGTATTTCTTTTTAAAAAAGATGGTTCTCTGTACATTTTTCCCCCTGTGGGGCAATTGGAAAGAAAGAGAGATTTAACAGGCTTGAGATACACACACACACACACACACACACACACACACACACACACACACTATTAGACGTACTGTAGTCTCTAGAAAATGAATGCATTGTAATCCTCTATCTGGAAATGTCTAAATCTAAAAGGCTAATCCAATTGTTACAGCAGCTTTCTGCAGTCTGAGGTATTCTAGCTAGGTTGGGTTGTATTGCAACTTGCAGAATTCCTGGTCATGGTGGTTGTGACTTCTGGGATTTTAGAGTCCTAGAATAGTAGGAGGAAAGCAGATTGAGAAAACTGTTCTACTGTTTCTAAACTGAGACCAGTATAGAGCTTCTAACAGAGATAAACATGGCTGCATGGATAATCTTCCTACATGTACATTTTATACTCCCATTGGCTACTTCTTCTGCCAGAGACTCTCAGCAAAAATGCCCCAATCTAGGTGACAAGCTGCTTCCCAAGAGTGCTTGCAAGCTTTTAGCACTTCTCGTTCCCAATGCAAACTTCTCTCGAAGCCCAGAAAAAACAGCACTTTTCACTGCAATTTTGAGGGGAGTTGTGACAAAAGTCTGCGGAAGTCATGTGCTATTTCATTACCAGGTGATATGGATCTTAACAGTAAGTAGGACATGGAGTACTTTCCAAATGATTTGCTGAAGTCAAGATTTTTTTGGCTTCTGTCAGTGAGACAGAAGCTCACTTTATTTCTAAAGTGAGTAGAAAACTTTAGAAATAAAAAATTCGTGTTTTTCATGTTATGTGTCAGTTCAACATGGCAGAAGATGTCATTTCTTCATACTGACATTGTAAGAAATAAAAAGTGAAAATTCATTAATTCCATTTTTAACACTGACTTAATTATTTAATGTTTTTTGTTTACTCAGCATGTTTTGCTACTATTGTGTTTTTACTTTGCTACTTTGGAAGTCTTCAACTATATCGTTTTACAAATGTGATATATTCTGTGGTATGGTACATAGAGTACAGTAGTATACTGTAAATTGCTTCAAAGATTCTGGTAATTCTTAAATGATGCTTTCACCTAAGAAAAAGACGGATCGTATGGCAGGAAAAACAATAAGAACAATGAGAAAAGCATGAATGGTGGGAAAATATATACCTCATCCTTCTCACTGAATACATTTTGTGACTGGTTGTTATGCAATTAAAATATCAAAGCAGAACACAGAAAGATGGGAATAGGCAAAAATAGAGAAGAAATGTTAAGCATTATGACAGCTACTGTCATGATGATTCCCAAATAGCATGCTTGGAAATACAAATCAGCTATGATCTTTGATAAACTGACCTATCAATATAAGAAAACCCCAACAACATTCATTTTTCTTCTATAAAATGTCTGTCTGTCTATCCGACTGATGTCTGACTGACTGAGATTTTTGTCTTAAGGAATAGTGTGAATCAGGATTTTCTGATACAATCTACTTTAGAGGGCAGAGGTTCAAGGAAAATCACTTAAGTGAGAAAAAGGTATTATCTCACTCTGATCCCTGTTTGGCTAAGAAAGGACCAGAAAACAAAATTAACTAACCGTACAAAACATAGGCAATGTCATGCTCTCCAGATGTTCAGTATTATATTATATTTGCCATATTTGCTAATGATTGGTAAGGCTGACTGTGACTTACAGGAATTGTAATCCACTGACAGGTGTGACTCTGTCTACCCTTCAGATTGGATTCAAAAAATTTTACTACTGCTTATGTGGGCATGTGGCTTGGTGGGTATAGGAGGGGAAGGATGCTGTAAAATCTCTATTCCCTCCCCACTCCAGGGAAGGATATTGTAGAATTTACATTCCGTCCTCACTCCTGGGGGAAGGTTACTGCAAAATCCCCATTTTCTCTCCACTCCTGGGGGAAAGTTACTGCAAAATCCCATTCCCTCCCCATCCCACTGATCTGCTTTCCAGCTCCATTCTCCTATGCAGGGCAAAAGAAGACCCAGCCGATCAGCTGAAACTTGGGAAGCAGAGAATAGATGGGGGCGGAGCCAGTCAGAGTGGTATTTGCCAGTTCTCCGAACTATTCAAAATTTCTGCTACCAGTTCTCCAGAACTGGTCAGAACCTGCTGAATACCACCTCTGCTTCAGCCATACCTGGAATCAGCCTTCTTCTATCTGGGATAGACCTTGCTCAGTGACCATAATTGGGACTAGAATCTCAGTCATTGAGCGAAATAGTTAAATGAGAGGTCATGTGACTATATCACGCAATGACCTCAATCTCATCTCCTCTTTGGACTGCTCCCTATCCTGCCAGCTGCTAATAGGCATGCCCAGGCTATGCTATTCTGCAAATGGATGCCATTCTTGGGATGGTACAGAAGCCTTGTTCTCTAAATTGTATGATTTGGAGAATGAGTCATTTGAAGCACCCTGAGAGCAGAATTCATTCTTGTGACCATTCGGAATCGATGCTCTTCAAATCGCCCAATTTGGATAGCAAGACTTCCAAATGATTTTGAGAAAAGCACCTACTTGCAGTGTGGTGCAAGGCATCTCGGGAGAAAGGCCACATTTCACATAGCCTGGATGCACCTGTAAGCAGCAACAAAAGACCGGCATGAAAGTAGGTGGGGTACTTTGGTAAATCTCTGTATCTGGCCAGCCTGGTGGGGCAGGGAGCAGGCAGAAGCCTTCAAGTCACAGCAGCTTTGCATATATGAGTGAGCATCTGAGATGAGGAAGGAGAAAGGTGTGTGTGTGTGTGTGTGTGCGTGTGTGTGTGTTGGGGTAGTTGCAGGACCCCTTTGGTTGTAAACTGTAGGTGGACTGCCAAGCATCCAAATTTTGATTACATGACTACAGGGGTGCTGCAACAATTGCAACTTTGGGCACAGGTCTTGAGTCCCTTCACTCAGCCCTGCCACAATTTCTAATAGTCACTGGACGAATGGTCGTTAAGCAAGGACTACCTGTACGTTGCACTACAATTCCATCATCCAGAGCAGCAGTAATTGACTATATTGCATATGATAGAAGCATATTATAGAAAGCTGTGCTTGTTTCAAGAAGAACAAAACCCTTAAATTTAAAATGAGCTGCCCCAAAAGGGAAAACGGGCAGAAATAACATACTAGCATTCATTACAATATTTGCATATGATCTGTCATTTTAAGTTAAATTATTTGAAGTACAAATATAGTTGGACTGAACTGTAATCTAGAAAAATGTATGATATGACCCATGTGTCAAGAATAATTGCATTAGTATAACCAGCAAATACTTTTATTAATTATGGGACATTTATTACAACTCAAAAGTTTATGTTTTAACAATATGTTTGTGTCTTTAAGGAGTCACAGTGTACATCATTGTAAGATATCAATATGACTATTCTAGCAATCAAACTTCAAAAAAAATGGCATTTTAAAATAAGTATTATAAGAAGGCTACGTTAACCCCAGGTATCAAGTCCTATTAGTATGTGTCATTTTTTCTATTTACTTATTAACTGAGATTCAGTCTGGAAATAAGTTCTGACAAGTACATTAACTTCAAATACAATTTAGTACATTATTCTGGTTGCTGCTCTTTCGGTTGCTGCTCTTTTCCTTGATGCACCATTAATTCTTTTCCTGCCATGAATGGATCTGCCACCAGATTTTGTTTCCATGCAGCTTGTAAACCAAGATCTCTGAATCTCTCTTGCTCTTGGGCAACTTTCTGCTCCTTCCACAATCTCTCTCCCCCCCCCCCCCCATTAATCCACAAAACTAGTCCTGACTAATCTCTTTGAGCCATATGGAGTTTGAACCTTTGAGATCTCAACTATGCCCTCAGAATATACAGCTCTGCCTTAGGCAGTGCTTTTCAAAAATTGCAGCAAACAGACTGAGCCAAAAAGGAGGGAGGGACAGGAAGGCCCCACCCCACTACCTTTCCAGAATGTAGCAGTTGAATCCGAAGTTTCAAGAGAAGAATGAAACACTATTTTTGAAAAGTAAGGAGGAGAAAAAGTGCACTTGACAACCAATCCATAAGTAGTATAGAAAGGCACCACTGCTATAGAAGGGCAAGAAGCAATAATGACAAGGACAACTTTTACAAGTAAAAACTTGGATCTAATGCAGAAAGACTGAAATAGAACACAATATATGCATTTGTTTCAACATAGAATATCCGATGCACGTTTGTCTTGTTCCTACATCTCTTGTCATTTCAGATACATTTTCAGTTCTGAGTAACCACCACAATGTTTTGGGGGAGCAAACACAAAGGTCAAAAAATCTCTGTGATCTATTTCCAAGTAGTCAATTACCACCCAATCTTCCCATCTTCTCATTTGCACCTCTGTACAATAAATTATGTAGGTTAGTCTGAAGGCCTACAGGAAAAAAAATCCCTCTCTCACGCACAAATCTTATTTTGCCAATGAAAATAATAAATATTGAAATATTCCAATGAAATATTCTTTATTATAGCATGAAAATATTTGCCTCAGTTTGAGTATAACTCAATTTTTGTTTTTCTAACCATATTGGCCTTATTTTAGAACCAGGAATTCTTCATCATTCAGAATTTGGTTCCAATTAGAAATTGCATTTTCATCGACATATACATTGTTGAAAAGGATCTATTTTGGAAACAGGTAACATGTATTGATAGCTGCATTTGCAAAATATTCTATAAAATCTTAACTTAGTGTAAACTTAACTTACTGTGCACCATAGAGTTTATTTACTCCTTTAAAACTGGGGCGAGCGAAATGAACTACTAGAGCAAGGATCTTCAAACTTGGCAAGTTTAAGACTTGTGGACTTCAACTCCCAGAATTCCTGAGCTAACGTGACTGGAGGAGGAATTCTAGGAGTTGAAGTCCACAAGTCTTAAAGCTGTCAAGTTTGAAGACCCCTAAACTAGAGCATCATCCCAAACCCAGATCTTGGCTTGTTTACTATATAACTGGTAGTGGGGTGTCCCTGTACATTCTAATGCAATTTCTGGTTTGTTTAAGCCAATAGAGTTAGTGGAGGGAGGCAGGCACAGTATTCACAAACTGGTGACAATGTGTGTGATTAGAAAAGGTAATGCTTAACAACAGGTGTAT
This sequence comes from Laticauda colubrina, assembly GCA_015471245.1. Taxonomy (NCBI): domain Eukaryota; kingdom Metazoa; phylum Chordata; class Lepidosauria; order Squamata; family Elapidae; genus Laticauda; species Laticauda colubrina. Next base: position 39,049,524 of record BLBF01000020.1, on the reverse strand, counting down.
ATGATTAGAAAAGGTAAAGCTTAACAACAGTGTAAATTTGAGATTCAAATATGTCACATTCCCCTAATTTATATTCTTTTTGTCCAAATAACAGTCTTCGTCTTCTTTTAAATACTAGTGTTTCCTATTTCAATGTTGCTTTTGTTTATTTAAAATCTGAATGAAAAAACCTACAACACTTGTCCTTAAGTAGCATGAAGTGCAGCTTTCTGCAGTTCTCTTGTTCTTATTCTAGACACATTTCAATTTTGCTTGTACAAAACTTTGACATAAACATGTACGTTACAATTGTGTATGCTGAATAATTATAAATAATTCCTTTTATGGTTTTAAGCAATGCCATTAGTTTAATTTGATCAGAATGTGCTGCCCCATTAGCAGTGCTGTACATCCTGTTTTCAGAGCTTTCCTGTCAATCAACTAGAAGCCATTTTTATCTGCCAACAGGCAACGTACAAGTAGAAATCTTACCCTTCCTCCAGGGCCATGTTTCTTGGATTGTTGATTGGGACAGACAAGCATGAATGTCCAAGAATTTGGAAAAATGATAACCTCTCACTTTTATTTCCAGAGGCACCATTCCATGGGCCAGCAGCACAATATGGTAGTTATGTGGCCTTTCTGCCCTCTTTTCACCTTACATTATGCACCAAAACATGCATAATGTATTGGTGCATACAATTCATCACAAATATATTTATATGTATAGTGAAAGCAAAAAAACAAACAAAAGCAAAACAAGAAATCTCATATTGTTCAGTGCTCCCTCTAATAAAATAGTAAGGGAACTTTTTCAGAAGGGGAAAGCTTGACAAATGTGTGGAATCTATAAATAAGATCCAAAAAGGTTTGAGAAGTTTACAGATACATTTAGTACTGCAAAACTGGAGAATCCCTATTCTAGGTAGGAATGGTAATATGTATATCATGGTGTCACGTCCAACTGTTTAAAAGCAGCACAACTGGGATGTATATTGCTGCTTAATTTCAAGTCCCTAGAAATCCCACAGCTCTCCCTCTATCCGGTGCCCTATACATTGAACAACTCCTATCATTTACATGAATGATGACACCGGCTGGAGGATCCAATCTGGGTCGGTCATCATGACCAGAGGTTTTGTCTTCAGAGCTTTCAGACTCATGCTGGAGCTCATCTTCAGCGAACTTCTCTCTAGCTGGAGTCTGAAAGCTCAGAAGACCAAACCTGTGGTCCTGATGACCGACCCAGATTGGATCCTGCAACATTATCCTGGGACACATACATTCATCTTCATCACATTGGTTGGAGTTATGGAAGCTGATTAAAGGTTAAGAAAGGTTGCTCTGGAGGAGAGGTCATCTTCTTAAATCATTGTGTTTTGTTCAACTTGCACTTTGTTACCTATTACAAAGTTGTCTAATAGATCAAAACAAAGATAAATGCAAACAGTGCTACAAAACAAGCAAATATATGCTTCTACACATTATTTTACTTAGGGGTTGGAAATCTGATGTCTTCCAGATATTTTATATATTTTACAACTCCTGTAATATTTTATTATGGTCCAAAAACATCTGGAAGATACAATATTTCCTTCTTCTCATCTCATAAATATACTGTCTTAAAAAACACACTACAAAAATGAACAGCCACAATTTCAACCTATTCTCAAAAAAAAAAAAAAAGGGGGGGGGGAAGAAAATGGGAGCTCAGGAATGATTTCTGGACAAAATCATCAGCACCAGTTTCCAAGACCACCAGGCCAGACCTTTTGAAGTAGGTCAACCAGAGCAAAGGCCATATGGGTAAAACTGATGTAAGCTACCATGTAATTCAGTGCTATCTGCAATAAACTGGATGCTTTCTTCATGCCTAGTAAAAGCAAGAAACTAATTTAGCATGGAGGATGGATACATTTCAGACAAGAAGAAGGATACAGGTGCTTTCACAATAAGACAGATGAAATAAAGCAGTACAATTCACAAACTGGATTAACTCTTCGGCAGACTCAAGGAGGATAGGGAGTATACACACTTGAAGAAAAATAGGATGAATTATGTCCAATTTATGGTTACAAAAGGGAGGAAAAGTCTGTACAGATTCATCTTTGCGATGCACACACAATATGAGTCTTCCAAGGACAAATAATTAGATTTTTTTTGGCTTGTGTTAGCCAAGGACATCTCGTTTCCCTTTTCAAAAAGCATCTTGCAGTTTTCAAGGCTCCAACTACTGTGTCCGCCAAGTTCTCGCTCCAGTCAGCTACCTAGAGCTCTAAACAGCTGTGCAAATCTTTTTAAGATTCTGATACCAAAGTCACCTAGCACTGTTAGAAGTATAACAAGCAACAAAATATACCAACAATAATATAATTCAAACAACATTAATTGTCATGGTCCAACTTTTGTACCTATTTAATCTGGTAGCACCCATATGTAGAACATGAAGGATTAGGGCACACTTGCCAAGGTCACCAATCATAGAAGACAAAGAGCGGCTTTCTTTAATGGAATCAAGGAAAGGAAGCTTTAATTGAAATTGGATTTGGAATTATATATTACCACATTTTCTAACAGATTCCTGCTCAGCTTCAGCATATATTTTCAAAACTTTCCCAATTCCCCAAGGACTAAAATTTTCTTTTGTCATGTTCAGTACAAACACTATGCATTTGGAATTATAGTTTCCTCCACCTATGAAATTCAAATGGTTATCAGCTGTCTCTGTTATTTGAAAAATCAATAGGGTGTAGAGTACCCATCTATATATTACTATTCTATTATGCCTCTGGTTGACCTCTGAGCACTTTCCAAGAGATTAATCAATATTATTTATTTATTGACAGAATATATTTAAATACAGCCTTTCTGTCAAGACACTAAAAAAATTATTTGTCCTCTCTTCAAAAGTTCCTTTTGGGGCTTCCCTTTCCTGTTTTCCTTAGAGGAAAGGGACAGAAATCTTAATCAACTGCAGAAAAAAAATAAGCAATGCATTTTCAATTCATTTCTCTTTATGCAAAGCAAACTATTAAAGCAAACTATCAGAAAACCTTTTATCAAAAATTAGAAAATGTTCTAACCTTTATGCAATATATTTCAATTTTATTAATCTGATATCTGTATCTGTGAAGAGTTAGGGTAATGTCCTATATAGAAGTAACATTCTCCTTTATTCAAATACCTATTAATTAGAAAGACCCCTCAGAAACTATGAGACTACATTAACTATGAGACTATATTGTTGGATAAGTAGTATCCAAATAATTGTAAAATATTTTTATTGAATTGCAGCTACAATAATCAAGAGTAAACATCCATTCCTTGTACTTCGAGGGATGTAAAATTTATATACCATGGAACAGATTGAGATGGCCAGACTGACTTCAACTGACTACTCTGATAAAAGAAAGTATTTTGTCTTACTTGTATAAACATGGAAAATACTTTTGGAGTTCTCCCTAGAAATAGAAATGAATACAAATTTAATTTTGGGACTTGATTAGAATTGTTTATCAAAATAAACAATGTTTATTATTGCTGACTGCAGAGTAAGCAATTAAAGTATTTTATGTCTACATCTGTACCACAGAAAGTAGGAAGTTATTTTTCCTCTTTCCTTTTGAGCTCTTGAGTTTGCTTTTTCTTTATCCTTTTATTTCATTCTTTCATACTAGGCACACACTGGTGTGGATCACTTTATTAAGAGTGTAAGTTCCAACCATGTAATTCCAAAAAGGGGCTAGACAAGTTAGGAAAATGCAGATATTTTTTTTTTATAAGAATAAAAACAGAGCAAAAACAAATCTAGTAGTAGAATGCCATATCTCTGTGTCTGTAATCCAGAAATAAAACATTCTGACACAAGGTATTTATCCAATTCTGGAGTGGCAAATGAGTTTTAAACACGGTAAAACAATGGGTGAATAAAAAGCAAAGTGAAAACTTTTTTTTTTTTTTAATATCAGTATGCTTCTCCAAGGTCTGGAACTGTACATATGAAAGAAAAAGAGCGATAAATGCAAAAAGCATAGCCCTCAAGAGAATTCAGCTAAGGCAAAATTGTCCATCAGATATTCCACCATGAGTTGCACAAATAGAACTTTCATTATCAAAATCTTTGTAGTTCAGGAATTTGCCAAGCTGAGGAAGGCAGCCCTGTATCATCTAGAAATACATGTGGGTGTCTACGTTTTATCATACAGATGAGGCTATCTACTTCTCCCAAGGATATCAACCATTGTCACACTCCCAATATTGTTTTTGTGCTAGTGATGGTGATGGCATTGATGCCAGTCCCATTTCCACCCCATCATCAATTATCAACCATTCCTTCCTCTTTTTTCCCCTCATGAAAAGTCAATGGCAAAGAGCCCTTGAATCATAAGCAAGAGTATCCTCAATGAAATTCAGAACAAATAATAGGAAAAGTGTAAGGTTGTTCCATAAAGCCGATTCTGGTTCCCATCTAAGAAAATGTCTATTAAATTTTTAAAATGTTGATCTTTGAAAATGGAAATCCAAATTAAGCCTTCGTTCTGCTATTAATGGGGTGGAAAGTTGGGAGGTTATAAAACGTTCAGAGCGGTTACTTAGCTGAAATCCCAGCACTGCCCATCATGGGAAAAAAATTTTCCATACAGCAAAAGGAAGTGACATCAGAGACTTGGGACTTTTTATTAGTACAGCACCCTGCTAAGCGGTACAAAGAGGGCAATGTGAATTCTAAAGGCTCTCTTATTGCAAAGACGAACCCTTCAGTCTCCCCTCAGGCTGAAGCTTTTGTATTGCCTTTACTACAACAGGCTTGCCTGGATTCATTAATGGCCATGTAAGTTCCAAAAAGGAATTGCTGCTGATTTACCTCCAGGCAAACCCTAGCTTCTGTTTTTTTTTAAAAAAACCTAAATAAACAAATATAAAAAACAGAAACATTAAAATGTTTAAAAAATCTCAGAAACTGTATTGTTGGGATGAGAGGAACATAACAACCTTAACTGACCTTATTATTGGCATGCCACACTTCAGGTTAATGCAACTCAAAACAAAGTCCCAAATCACTATAATGGAGGAGGAAAAGGCCCAACATATGAAAACAAGAGGAGGATAGCTGATTACATGATTATTTCAACAATATTAATCAGTGATTCTGTGCTTACAAGTAGGGCTCTTGACAGTCATTGTTTTCAAAGATAAAATTCATCTGCACTGAATTCTACAAATTTGCTCAAAACCTTTGTAGGTCACTTTGGCTGTTTGACAATAGATAGTAGCTTCATTGGGGCTGGCTAGCTGGTCCTACACAGGAGAGAATAAGACAAAAAATGGAATTACTTCCTTCCACCCTCTAAAAGAAGGGCTACTAGCTAGCTACTTTTTGAACAAAAGCTATTTGGATCCTATATTGCAGAAAAAATGCCTATTAATATGCTCTCTGTATCTGGCCACGGAACAATGGTATAGGAGAGCCTTTCCCAATCTGGCAATTACTAGATATGTTAGAAATGCAACCTCCATAATTCCCAGCCAGGGGAATGTTGGGAGTTGCAGTCTGGAGAGTGCCAGATTGGGAAAGACTGATGTAACACATTCAAGATAGGACAAAGCATTAATTATATTTTCCAAACAACCTAATTATCTAAAACCCTATTTTATTATCTCAAGTGCTGTCCTATGTTAATAATTCCTTCCAGCAAGCAACTCCCCTCATTTGTCAAAACATCTATTAATTCAATTAAACTAGATCAACCAGAGCCACTTTAGAGAAGCAGACAGCAAAGACTTGGCAGCTATTTGGGCAGTACGAAGCGACACCAACATCTTATTACCATCATCCCAACTGCTTATATTCTGCTTACTTTCACCTAAAGGGCTATAACACAGATTTTGGCCTTGCAATCTGCCACTTACTGATGCAAATATCCACGGCAGGCACCCAAATGGCAAACTGCACCTGCTTTGACAGTAGGGTCATGTGTACAGTCATGAAAACACCAGACTCTGTTCAAAAAACAATGCCATAAAGTAGTTACACATATTCTGTTTTGAGTGGGTAAAAAGGGTTATCACAATTTTAAGGCTAAAAAAACCCTGTGTAGACCTGCAAACCCCATTCTGTGGCATGCATATTAGAGAAGATATGAAATTCTTAAAATACTGGAAAATTATAAGGTAGCAAGTAGGTAGGAGAGAGAAATTAAAACAAAGAAAGGAGCATGGAATCTCTTTTGAAAGCAGTTTCTTCCTAAATATTGTTCTTGATAAATCAAAGTAAGCTTTGCAAAAGCTAGACTGTGAGTTCAGTTGATAAAAAGTTGCCATCAGGACAATAAGTTTCTCTCTCTAACACAGCTATGAAATAAAATGAAGAATACGGTTATAGAGATTTATATACACAATTTCAGACAAGGCAATGTTTTCAGACAACATTTGGAGATTCAGGTAGGATTTAGATATCCCCAAGCCATCTAAGAGATGAAGCTATGTCATTTGTATAAAGCTCAAGTGACTCAGTGAACTGGAAAATTAGTTTAAATTCATTTAAAAATCAAACACATGTAACTTCAAAGAATTGACTTGCACGTAAAAAGTAACAAAATCGTTGCTTTAATATGTCTTTTCACTGACAGCAATTAAACCAATGATAGTAAGATGGCACTATCAGAATCATTCTACATAATTTGGTCCCCATGGTGGAAATAAGCTCAGAACAATAACCAAAACAATGTTAGGAACCCAACTCAAGAGACACCTGTTGTAGTAGTGATGCAGACTGAAAGTATTTTCCATTATAAAGCCACTAATATCTCCATTCCCAAGTCTAGTAGCACTTTATTTGTTTGAAGGGAAATATATATTATGCTACAAAATCATTTTCAATTCTATGGCTTTCACTTCTCCAGATTGTCTGTGTCTATTATGAAATTGAGAACTTAGTTACATATGTGTGTATACTGCAGATAAATAATACATAATTCACCTATTAATAATAGCATTTAATGACCTTCACACTAATATTAGCAATTTCACAACTATCTTGGAAAATAAAATAGCATTACAAATTTGCAGTGGGACATAGGGGTAAAATGAGATAAATTTTGAACAGCTTCTCTTCACATTTTTACACACCCATATTTCTGAACCATTTGTTCACACTCATAATTTCTATACTATGACAATTCTGCTGTAAATAAGATTTTAATTTAGCATATATAAAATAAATTATTTTGAGATTAAAAAAAGCTTATAAAATTGTCACATTTTAAAAAATGAAATAAGATTTACAAACAATTTCATGTGAAACTGATGTAGACTAAAATATTTTCTTCTGTCCCATCATCTCCTCTAACACATGATTAGCACAGATGGTTAATCAGGGCCACATTACATATCAACATGAAAAATAATAGGTAATTCTTCCTCCACGCAAGTACAGATTTTGTTGTATACAAGTACATACCTTAACATGTCTCATAGAAACTTTATTCCAAATGCTATCTGGCATAAAAATTATTTTGGGTGTCAGAATCTTATAAATTCAGAAGAAATGCACAACCAAGCAGCACCTTAGTGTATGTAAGATGTTTTCCATTGTATGCAAGGCAAACTTTAACCAATAAATGAAACATTTGCTCTCAAGTCCCAGGTTTTCTAATGACAAAGAGGTCCACAATCTACCATGGAACAGTCTTTCAACAGCTACTCTGTTAAACTGGACAACATTTATTCTGGCATAAATATTTGTGTTGTGCAATTACTTTGGATGGAATTCCAAAAAGATTTTTCATAATTTATGCAGATCCAAAGTAGCACCTGTTGGCAACTCTTTGAAGCATCTACTTCTTTTCCTAGGAATTGTATAGTCCTACAATCCTGGAAAAAGCTGCAGCTGTTTTGAAGAATTGCATGCAAATACCATTATTTATGGTCTGATTAGCTTGAAAGTATCATTTGGGAAATGAATCCAAGTATTTCACAGGACTAAGTATCAGCAAAGTTTCTGTCTGTCTGTCTGTCTGTCTGTCTGTCTGTCTGTCTGTCTGTCTGTCTGTCTGTCTGTCTGTCTGTCTATCTATCTATCTATCTATCTATCTATCTATCTATCTATCTATCT
>BLBF01000020.1:38985403-39041422 GCA_015471245.1 Laticauda colubrina | reverse complement strand
TCTATCTATCTATCTATCTATCTATCTATCTATCTATCTATCTATCTATCTATCTATGCTGCCAAGCATCCAAATTTTGATCATGGGAATGCTGCAATGGTCGTAAGTATGGAAAAATGGCCATGTCACTTTTTTCAGTGCTGTTGTAACTTTGAATGGTCACTAAATGAGCTGTTGTAAGTTGAGGTCTACATGTATAAAAAAGACTGCACAAATGGACACACACAAATAAGAACACAGCTTTCTAGCTGCAGTGGTATGTGAAGGGAAGAGATGCTGACCAGGGAATGATAAGAAAAGAGGGGGAGGAGCCCACAATTCTTTTATGGTCTGAGAAATAAATTTAGGAAGGACCTGCCCTAAATAATTGGGCTGTAACTAGGAATGGCTGGATATCTTACTTTTAGACTTAATAGATTCTATTGATGTAACTTTATAATAAAGTAGAATTAGCTCATGTTTTCTGTCCAGTTTATCTGGAAGGGCTGACACCATTTGACACACATGGAACAGTAACAAAAAAGTCAGATATGGAAATAATGTGTACAGAACAACTCCTCCTGGGTTCAACCATGCTGATATCAACTCCATTTCTGAATTTTAGCTTTGTTTGCTTTAATTTCTAAACTGTCTCACTCTAAATCCTTATTGTATGAATTACTCAAGCTAAGAAAAATCCATCATCTGGGGAAATTTCTACCATGTGAAATAGATTCACCACCAGAAAAAAATAGACAAATTTATGGAACATAAATATATCAGTCACTGAAAAATCATAATGATTCTGCATTAATTCCAGATTGAAACCAGTATGTCTCTCAACATTAATTCATGGGAAACACTGTCAAGATTAACTTGTATGTTAATTGTGGACTTCCAATTGGCTGACCATTGAATCTGATCCAAGCCAACTGTGTGTGTAGAAGTGTAAATGTTGTCAGGAGATCCTGTCCAGTTGTTACTGAATTTGAATCTGGAGAATGCACAGCTTTCTTAATCCTGTGGTTTGGAAGATACTCCTTATCTGGGTTGAGGCTGCAACTTTCCTTGCCAACAGATTTACAGCTTAAGGGTCACCTTGGCCAACCACATGCTATTTAACTGAGACCGGAAAACCTGTGATCTGATAAATTAGTTGCTCCCATTCCTACAGAAGTGAGAGTCCTGGAATCTATGATTATGGGCTGGTAATGTCAGGACTGGTTTAAAGTAATGCATTTTGTAGAGCAGTCCTGGAATGTGTAGTTGGTCCAGAATGCTGCAAGACAGGTGACAAGCGATGCTTCCAGGAAATACTATATCATTCCTATAATGAAACTGTAAGGCAGGATATAGATTGTTTCTCAAGCTCAAATCAAGTTACTGGGAAGGATATAAAAAGTTTTGTGTATCTTTGGACCAGATTATTTAGTGGCATGTCTATACAATATAATTGGTCCTACAATCTTAAATCTTGATTGGGGTATCATTTGCTCCATTGTATGTTTATGGTTAACACAGATATGTATTTCTGTCCCTTTTGCAGCTCTATGCCACAGAACTGAGGCTAGACACTATTGTTACAATTGTGGGTGGGTAGGTGAGGAATTAAAGCCATTATTTCAAACTAGCTCTTTAATACCAATTACTCTTGCATATTGTGACTTGCAATTTATCTAAACCCATGAATAGGGGTAAGGTTTTATTACTTTAAAATAAATAATGTGCACCAATACACACCATGTACTATGTGGAATGCTTGAAGAACAGCTAAAACATTTATAAAGCTACTTAGCATGGGTGCAAACACGGTTTTAGTCTACATATACTGTACTTTGCCACACTTTTCTTTAGAAACCTGAGAACTAGGAATTTATTTAGAAACATAACCCCCAAGATTTTCCTCAAAAGGCTATTATGCCTATGATAATAAGCTAGTGCAGCAAGTTTCTATATCTAATGTTTATATGTAGGCAGCCCCAACAAAACTAATGGCTTTGAAACTGGACCATTTATCATGCCATGGTCTCATAATTTTGCATACTATAGGGATGGAAGGGTTCAGGTCCACAGCTGCTGGGCACGTCAGATTTATAGAGTGAAAGCACCTGAGCTCTCTCTCCTAGTCCTTTGGGGAAACTCCAGTTTTTTAGGACTGATTAATGATACAACGTTAATGTAGCAGCCATTTATCCTGCTTCATAGTTTGAGAAGTTCTACACTGAGCAGATGATGAAGTCCATGGATTTGCAGTGATTTAGCACCTTTAGCTCCAGAGAATTAATGTCTCCAATATGCCAGTAAATCTACTAAATGAAGCAGTTTCTTGATGGCCATTTCTATGATGGATGATCTGAAAGAATGCCAAATTTTATCACTTAGCCCCAAATTTGAAAAGGCAAGGAAAGACAAAGCAGGAAGGGGGCTTCACATTTCAAAACATGGCCTAGTTCAGTTTGCAGTGTTTGGGTCTACATTTTCCTTCTCTTAAACTGCATTTTGAATCCTAGCCACAGAGAAAGCTCTTCTGGACAACCTATTCCCTCACCGCGAAGAACAGCTTCAGGACCCACAGTTGGCATCCATTCTGTCTCTTAGAGCAAATGATGCCAACAAGACATTAAATGATAGTTATGAAATGGAAACCAAGCATTTTATCTGACAGAGAAAGCCTGAGAACCAACAAAAAAAAATTGCACTAATGTCAAAGAAATAATGGAATAGGTTAACTAAAGAAAGGATCTCAAAGGAAGAACAAAATTAAATGCAAATGACAAAAATTAAAATAATTTTAATCGTATATAATTAAATTGAATTATCCTGCAGTGAGTTGTCTTGTGATGAGTTGGCCAAGACAAATTGTCCTACTGTGAGTTGGCATGGTGAGTTGGCTGTGGCGAATTGGTCGTGGCGAGTTGTCCCATTCCAGAAGCTAAGGGCTCTGTTCTGCTGGGTTGCACAAACGGTACAATGGATTCTGCAAAAACTGTTTGTCTACTTGGGGGAGCCAGGTGTGGAAGTGTCATGTATTCTTCTGGTGCAGTGGCTCAGGCTAACAATCATGTGCAGGGTAATCGTCATCATGTCTTGAGTTATGTGTCATTGTACATGCATATGCAGGAAGAGCGGAATGGACGTGGCACGGAACAGAGCAATTCATTTAAGAGCTGTGCTTTTGTTCTTGGTTTTCATGATTAGGGGGAAAAACTGGATAATCAAAAACAATTGAGCTTTTTGTAATCATAGAGTAAAGGATAATTCTGTAACTGCACTTATATTTGCTGCAAAGAAAATTAGAAACTTCTTTCTATTTCTTACTCTTTGCTCATTGTTTTTTTTCTTTTCTTTTCTTCCTTTACTTTAGTAGTTTGTTTGTAAAACCTTTTATTTTTTAAAAAAAGGAATGTTCGAAAGGCATTGAATGCATGTACACCATCAATAAATTGCTTTTGTGAGCGAGTGCACATAGGGTAACAGTTACAGGAAGGTGAGGGTTCTTTATGACTCAGCAGAGATATGTCCTGCATCCATCTCATTAACAAAAGAAAACAAAAATGCACCCTTCAGAACTGGAATTGTTTTCCCTTTAAATACATTATAATATACTAACATAAAGACACCCTTGAATCAAGCTTCATTCCTGCTAATTGCAGGCAGTCCTCATTCAACAACTGGTTGCTTAGCGACTATTTGAAGTTAAGACAAACTCTACTCCAAGAGCTACTAATGTGTTTCTGGATTCCAATACCTGCACACACAAACACACACACACACACACGCACAGTCACATGAACAAATTTGGGTGCTTGGCAACAAGTTTATCTTTACAGCAAGATCGCAGTATTTATTCCATGGCACATGACCAGGATTTATGATGTTTTTGCTGCCTTTTCAGCCAGTTTCTGAACCCACAGAAAAGAAATACATGGATTCACTTAATAATTGTGATGTTCTTTCAACAACCACCATGTTCAATCACAGCATTAGCTGAACAGATCTCTGCAAAAAAAAGCCATAAAATCAGATCTGATCACAATGGTACCCTGATTTATGAATATCATGACTTTCAGTGGAAATTCCAGGCTCCGTTATGTTCAGGACTATCTGAGGTCTACCTTATTCAGTTCAGTTGAGGATTACCTGTGCAATGGAGATACTGATACAGTTCTCTTGGCAACATTACAGAAAACAGACACAACTTGTCATTACTTTCTTTCCGAATATCTTCTGACATCTAAGACTAGGTTACAATCCCACTATTCTTGTTCGTCACACTTCTAAGGAGGAACCAGGCCCAACCCAGCTTAAGTTCAGACTCCAGGCAAAGTCAGTCATACAATAAGCTACAATGAATGAAAACAAACATTGGCTCCCCACCCTTAAAAATCAAAGGAACCCTGCTTGCTTTCAATGTAACACACTAAAATGTCAAAGTATTCCCAGGGATGGACATACTCAATGGCAGAAAACTTCTCACAGAATGGCTGCACGATAACAGAGAAACTAAATTATGTCAGACAATAGTGCTAAACAATGAGAATATTTCTGATCTAACCAAATAAAAATATAAGTTCAGAAACATCCTAAATAATGTAATTGCTCAGCTATCAAGTATATCAGCATCTCATTCTCTGATTCATCCTTATCAAACAGTATTACTGAATTGACGGGTAAGATTCCTAATAACATCCAAGCAGATTGGTCCCTTATAACAAACTACAGAAGTTTCCCTGCTGCAGAGAATATATATAACAATAGATCCGTTTGCGATAGCTTACAAGTTAGCTTTATTAGTTCTGAAAAAAAAAAAAAGAATGCTGACTCATATGATGACTATGCACACTAATGATTCATATCTCCAAGAATAGAAATGAACATTCACCTCTCTAAACTAACTGGAAATGGCTACTTAGAACCGGATGGTACGATGTTGGAAAAGTTTATTTTAGGTAAGAGTCTTCCTTTGTGATCCATGAGTCTTCCTTTGTGATCTACACCTTGCAAATTCAAGACGTAACCCTTTAACCTCTTGCTATTTTGCAGTCCTGAGCATTTACTGGAAAATACACTGCTAAGATATTGACTAACACAACTCTCACACCAACCAATTTCATTAGTTCTACTACAGGAAATACAAAGATGAGAAAGGACAGAAGCAACAGGCATATATATATCTGGGAAAACAAGGGTATCAAGGGACTATATTGGGAGAACACTGCTGTTCATTGAATAATATAGAAATAAATGCTTCCTGCACTGGTAGTAAATCAAATAGTAGCTGGTGAATAGATTATTTAATATAAACAAGATTCTGCCTCACTGTATTTTTAAGCGGCCAATGAGTACAGTATTTTCAGGCTTCAGGTACAACCCAGACAGTGGAAGAATAGCATCAGCTTTTAATCAACTTCTGTACAGGTAATCCTCAACCACAATTGAGCCCAAAATTTATGTTGCTAAGTGAGACATTGGTTAAGTGAATTTTGTCTCATTTTACAACCTTTCTTGACAGAATTGTTAAGTGAATAACTACTATTGTTAAATTAGAGACAGGGTGGTTAAGTTGAAACTGGCCTTCCCATTGACTTTGCTTGTCAGGTGACCCCAGGAAACTGCAACCATCATAAATGTGAGGTCAGTTGCCAAGCTCTTGAATTCTGTTCACGTGACTAAGCGGATGCTGCAACAGTCATAAGTGGGGAAAACAGTCATGTTACTTTTTTGAGTGCTGTTATAACTTTCATGATGGTCATGAAATGAACTGTTGTAAGTCAAGGACTACTTGAACTTCTCTGTGAAGGACATCCAGCAGATCTTTATGTGGATGGGTTAAGAGAATTCTTGTTCCATCCCAGGCTACTTCACTCTGATAATGTAAGGTCTGCAGGAAATGAGTAGAAATTCTGAAGTTGAACCTACTTAAGTTTTTCTTCAATAATTCAGGGAGAATAGAAATGGAGAAGGAGAAAAAAAAATGGAAGTAGGCATTTCCTTCCATGTTGATAAATGGATAGGTAAGGATAGGATAGAGATACATAGGATGGGATTTTGTTGTGCAACCTCATCTCTGTATTGTTTTACTAAAATCAGAAGATCAGGAATATTTTTAATGATTCAAGATGAACAAGAAACATGCTATTTCCCAGGACAAAATATATACATTCAAATATCACAAGGCAACTCCTGCACTATTTAATGATTACACTGAAGTAACCTCTAACCTTCCTTCCACTTCCAAACACAGAATATTTAAAAAAAAAACCAAAACAATGATCAACCACAAAGAAGACAAATAAGAGAGTAGCAAGTGCAGACAAATCAAGAAACTTGGCTGCAAAAGAATTAGAGCAAATATTCACTATGATTCAGATGTTAAATCTGCTTACATTTCCCAATGTATTAAATGACAAGACAAACACAACTTTACTATGGATGAAAGTGATCAGCGTCACAGTCTGGATGAAAATGCTGATTGTATTTCATATTATTTCCTTAGTATAGGCCAGGGATGTCAAACTGGTGGCCCGATGCATCACATGCAGGCCATGCCCACCCCAGCTCCATGAAGGGAAAAAAACATTGTGATACATCACATGACAGCATGACACTGCAAGTTTGACACCCATGCTCCAGGCCAATACAGGAGCCATTAACATTTGAAGGATCCCATCACCCATCAAGTCATAATGAAGGAAGCACTACATTTTAAAGTATGATTTAAAGTATCACTAACAGAAAACCAATTATATAAATTATAGGATTCATATAAAACATGTCATCCAAAGCAGTATCACACACAGGCGGTAGTTAAGTCATTTTAAACTCTGGCTTTGATGGTTTTATTGAGGTTTCTTCTTTACAGTAGGTTTTACTTCCCTTATTTCCAAATGTAATTTAGCCAACATGCTACATTGGGGATTCTCTTGCTTACTCTCTGAATGGCCCCAGGGTTACTTCCTCAAAGTCCTGTAAATATTCCCACACCTTCTGACCATACAGAGCATAGCTGTATACAGGTAATCTTTGACTTATAACAATTCGTTTACTGATCATTCAAAGTTTCAACAGCCCTCAAAAAAGCGACTTATGACCATTTTTCACACTTATGACTGTTGCAGCCACCCCATGGACACATGATCAAAATTCATACATGTTATTTCAAGTATATTGTTTTCATAGCAACATTACACAAAATAATCAGAACACAAAAATACAAGAACCTGAAGTATGTCTCCATTTGTTCTCCCAACAGAAAACTATGGTTCCCTGTTATATGTAAATCAACCAATAAATGCAACTATTTATTGCAGAGAGCAATAACACAAAAATGTACTCAAAGCAGAGGAACCTAATAGCATGAACCTCAAATAATACTGTATTTTATAGTATCTTAGAATATACGGAGGTGTTCTACTGTGTTTCTCCAAAAATAAGGCCCTGTCTTATATTTTTGCCACAAAAAAGGCACCAGATCTTATTTTCAGGGAGGAGGGGGTATTGGTCACTTATGTGCTTTGCCACTGGCCTCCTTTTCGCTGTCACAGGCCTTCAGTAACTTCTTTGGCTTCAGATAGTTTCAGCCAGCCCTTGCACATCTCAGCCCATTTTTTCTGCAGCCAGCAAGGTTTTTCTGAAGGCCTCTGTAGCCGTTAACAGAGCTCTGGATCGATCTGGAGCACTGTGATCAGCTACAGAGGCTTTCAGGAAAGCCCTGCTGCAGAAGAAGAAATGGGCTGAGGTGTGCAAGGCTGGCTGCAACTATGTGAAGGTAAGTAGTAGGGCAGCTGCACTCTGCTATCCCCATCCTAGCTTAATTTTTACCCATGAAGCCTGGAGTGAGTGGGGTCTTAATTAGGGCTTTGGGGGGGGGGGGTTGGGGCTTATATTGGGTGCATGTGTAAAATCAAACTGGGACTTACTTTCTGAGTAGGTTGTATTTTTGGGGAAACACGGTATCCAGAGAAGGAACTTTAGCATTTGTTATCATCGTCTAGTTCTATAGCTTCCAACTAAATTCTTCTCTAAAGTCTCTCCAATAATTGTTTTGAATCAATGGAAAATTGGGGCCAGTGGACAAATAGAATAGACCTTATGATTCTTGACGAATGTATCTTTTCTTTTATGTATACTGAGAGTATTTGCACCAAGACAAATTCCTTGTGTCCAACCACACTTGGTCAATAAAGAATTCTATTCTATTCAAATGTAATCAGGACATATGGCAGGACTAACATGGTAGAAGACACCTCCCAAACAATTGCCTCTAGTTGCCTCTTCCTGCGTTCTCTCCACTCTACTAGTATGCCTCTACCTAATTTTGTGACAGTCCCACAAAACCAGTTCCAGCTGGGGCATCTAATCAGCCCTTGGACTACTGCATGGCTATCACTGTTTTCCAACTTTCTTCTTTTTGAATCAGGGAGAAGGGATCTATACATATAGGTTGTGGAGCAGGGGGGGTGGGGGTGGAAAGGAAGTGAGGGCTTTTCTAAATTTCTTTGATTTCCAGCTAAGGTGTCCACTGAATGATAGATCTATGAAACGAAGGAAGGCATAAGTAAGCCTGACTCACCAGGCCACCATTATAGTTGCAAAATAATCCAGAGAAATGACAACATACATTGTGATCAGTTGTTAAATTAAGAAGGGAGCATAAGTTCTTCTGTTCCCAAAACAAAGCAGCAACCCTTTGAATCAGACTACACAATCTAATTGTTTTAAATCATTCAGATTACCAAAATCAATCCCCATGTTTTCTCTTTTCGGAAATTTCAACCTGGTCCTGCCCTTTGCAAAACAAATAAAGAAGATGGATAGAGAACAAATAGATTATGGACAATAATCACACTGATATGCGTGTTTCCAATAACTACTTACTGCATTTTATTTTATTAATGATTGACTATTGTTGCCGTTGAAACCTGGAATTCTGAAACCCTAAGTCACAATCGCTACACTAATGAAGTCACGTTTTTTGGCAGTTGATAATCCCTTAGAGATCTGTATTAATGGCTTTTCATAAAGTGACTACTTTTAACAACTGCTGAACACAACGGTACTTGGTGTCAGGTAGGTGAGTATTTGCATAGCTTGCATTTATTTTTTCCAGGCTATCACATTCCTGATTTAAAAGTGGCAAAAAGGGTGACATAATCATTTGAGGGATTTCCCTTTGGGGAAAAACCAGTCAGAAAAGAATGGCTGGTGTCAATAGAGCTTTTCCATCTGCTGCCCCCTCGCCCAGATGTGGTCCTGGGTCTTAGGTGACACTAAGCCCCAAAAGTCAATGAGCATCTGTTCTTTTCCTCCACCCACTGCAATCTGCCCCAAAACTGCCGGTTTTGACAGCCATCAATCAAGCAGTAATATGCTGACCACAGGACCCAGTGGGACATCATTTTCTAAGTCAAATGCAGCAGTTAGCATAAATAAAACACTGCAACCATGGCTGCATATGTTTCTTTCTTTCTCTCTCTTTCTTTTTTTTCTCCTAATGATTCTGCAGCTGCTGTTAAGAACTCTGCATGCAATGAAACTGAGAAAAATAGGCAGGGTAGAATGGCTATTTTGCACTTCTGAGTCATAACAGTCATGACGCGATAAGAACCATTTTCCATGAATTTTTAAGGACCAGTTATCTGCACTGAGACCTTCCCCAAGTAAAAGGGAGATAGATCAGAGTAGGATTGACAGCTATTTTTATCCTAATAGACAAGCACAACTAACCAATACTGAAAGTTACCTGCACTCCAGTTTTTATATTCTAGCTCTCTGGATTTGGCCTTCCTAAGTTTAGTTTAATGGCTCAGAAACCAGCAAAAATGAGGACTTCTTTGCCAATCACCCACTATCAAATTTTGAACACTGGAAAGCTGCATAGTATTTTTTTAATAAATGTGTTTTCTTTAAAACAATTATCCAAGCATTATGGGTAACATGACAAACACTGCTAAGTACATCAGAGTGTAGGTTTAAAAAAAAGTATCACAAGAATTACTATTTTGTTTTAGCAGTTGAACGCACTGAATGTCAATATTTTACGTGAAACCAATCAAATCAATTTTATCATCTGATTAAGCCTTAGGAAAAAGCAGGTATGTAGTTAATTTTTAACTCTACTGTGAAGTCATTTATCTCATAATTGGTGCTACCATTATGTTCTGTTTTAACACTATCTTCACACACTGCTAATTTAAAGTTGACACTTGTACACAAAAATGAGTTGCGTACTCCTATGTATTTCAGATGTCAGAATGTGCATATCTGCTTGTGCAGCGGACAGTATTCTGGCATTAAGCTTGAGGATTCATCATTAGATGGCACCCACAACCGATTTGCATGTGCAACTTCTAGTCCAGCCAAAAAAATGTTGAAGGCACACTTGATGCATTATGAACACAATCAAAAGCAAGTCCTCCTGGAAATTAAAAGGAATTTAACTGCAATAGTGAAGTTCTTGTATCCTATTGATATCAGCCAAAACCTTAGGCTAAGTTGCTTGCTTCCTTTTTCTTCAGAAAATCTACATGTATCAGTTGTGAAATGTACAAAAAACCATGAACAATTAAGATCTGCAGCCAGGGTAGCTTCATTGTGGACTATAATCAACAACCTTGTGGTTTTCTGATATTTTGAGGTTAGGATTAGGGTTGAGCTTATCCCAAATTCTTGATTGATTTTTCTGGAGGAAGAGTTAGTGTGATGTTAATAGATTGTGATAAGTTGAAGTCTACCCTCAGCCATGGAAGTTCACTGTTGACTTTGGGCCAGTTTCTTCTCTCAGCCCCATGTACCTCAAAGGATGGTTGATGTAGAGGAAAATGTATTCTGCATTGATCTCTTCAATAAAAGATGGGATCTAACTAATAAACTCAAAAGAAAAAGCCAATAAATACAGAATTTGTTTGATGAAGATGAAACACTAAAAAGCAAGTAATCAAATACATACCAGGAAACATAATCTGCATGAAAACATGTTTCCAATTTTTAGACAGAAATAAAAGGTTCTCTAGGTTCTCCTACTTTCGTTAGGTACACAAAAGGCAACACCAGAGTATAGTAGTTGGGTGCATATGAATAGTAACTAATGCTGCCAACTCTACTAAAGGAAAAACAAGCTCAGAGCAAATTAGAAGTAAAAAAGGAAAGTCTAAAGTCATAAAAAATAATTGTAAGAATAGAGAGCTGCTTACATATTCCTATCTTGCTCCATCTAATATTAAATGACAGAACACTGGTACATGACAGAAATAAAATGAGATCAACATATTCAGGTTTCATTAAATCACATCCTCTGGAACTAACACATTGCTCATCTGCAAATGTGACATGAACTAGATCTTGTCTCCAGTACAATAATCCCTCTGAACTCTTAGGACCTCAGATTCCTCATTAAAAAGAGAGAAAAAGACAGTAAGTTTCTAGTCTTCAATGCTGCTGAGGACCAGGTAACAAGTTCTGAACAGATTTTGTGGCCACATATACAGCAATTTCGATAACATTTAATTCTCTATGACAAAGGGCAAATCATGATCTGCAAACTATTATCCTATTAAAATATTAAATTACAATCAGAGGGATAGAATCAATATCACCAGAAGTGATACTACTGCTTTATAGTGCCTTGGAAAGACCACACTTGCATTATTGCATTCAATTTTGCACCACGATGTAAAAACAATGTTGAAACTCTGAAAAAAAAGACTATAGAGAAGAGCGACAAAAATTATTGGAGGAGGAGCTGAAGACTAAAACATATGAAGAATGGTGCAGGATCTGGTATGTTCAGTCTAGTGAAAAGAAGAACTAGGGGTGACATGATAGCAGTGTTCCAATAATTGAGAGGCTGCCATAAAAAAGAGGCATCAACTTATTTTCCAAAGCACCAAAAGACAAGACAAGAAGCAATGGATGGAAACTGAATAAAGAGAAGTAACCTAGAACGGAGGAGAAATTTCCTGACAGTAAGAACAATCAACCAGTGGAACAGCTTGTCTTCAAACACTGAAGGCTTTTAAGAGGAGACTGCAAAGCCATTTGTCTGGAATGGATCTCATGCTTGAGCAGGAGGTTAGAGTAGAAAAACAGGATCCCTTCCAATTCTGTTATTCTGTTATCCACAAAATAGGAAGACTATAGTTTGCTATGGGTAACTTTTTAAATACAAGAGAACACTGAACCTGGTTTTCCACAACTCCCATTATCCAAATTCTATGCATGGACCACATTCTCACTCCGTGCCCCCCCCCCCAACCATTAAAACCTTATAAACAGTGCCCCGATGGATATTACTTAGAACAAACTACATGAATTCTATCTTGTGGTACCACTGCAGACCCTGGATGTGTTTATATAGTATTCCATCCAACAATATTTGTTGTTACTACTATTTTCCAATTGAAAGGTAATTGATATATGTTGTTATCAATGCTTGCTGCCAAGTCTCTCATAAAATATTTTCATTTTCGTGTCTTCAACCAAACAGAAAGAAAAAACTGCACTCTTTAAATTCACAAATGTCCTTTCATAATTGGTATGTTGCATGTCCTGAAACATTAATTCTATTTACAAGTACATTCTTCTGCTCTATGGTGTCAATTGACAATATACCTTCTCATCAAGTAATCATTCGAAAGAAACATATAAAATTGTTAGATCTGGGCTGCTGGAACATGGTAGCTATTAGTCTTTTTACCTTTGGTTCGAATGTGCAAACATTAGGACATCATTATGGGATCATTTAAAATCTCTTTGTTTAATTGGATTTCTAGAAAGCTTCCACAGTTATCTTCTGAATAAGCTACTTTCAGGAAAAGGTTATCATTTGTTTGACATCAGTCACTGAACAAACTTCCTTTACCCCTTGAAAACCTACTTAAAACTATAGAAAGTGGCCTTATTAGCAAATGGGAAGGTTCAATATTCACATTACATTAAATACATTGTCTTACCTATCACTTCATTACAAGAGAAACACAGTCTTTCTGCCTACCCTAAAATATGCAATTACCATATTATTCGTCCTGACCATAAGATGCACCTAGGTTTAGAGGAGGAAAACAAGAAAAAAAAATACTTTGAATCGGAGCCTGAGAGGATCACAGATTTATTATTTATTTATTTTTAATTTTTATTTATTTATTTTGCCAAAAACTTACAATGCAGTAGAACTAAGAATAAACATAAGTTAAATAAAAGAAATAGGAACTAATAATTGGGGATAATAGGAAGGGATGGTAGGCACGATTATGTGCTTATGCACTCCTCTTGCAGACCTCTTAGGAATGGGGTGAGGTCAATGGAGATAGTTGGAGGGTAAAGGAGTGGGGGTTTGAGTAGGTGACAATAGAATCAGGTAGTGAGTTCCAGACATTGATCACTCTGTTGCTGAAATCGTACTTCCTGCAATCAAGTTTGGAGTGGTTTACATTAAGTTTATATCTGTTGTGTGCTCTTGTGCTGTGGTTAAAGCTGAAATATTAATTAACTGTAAGATGTTGTAACATATGATTTTGTGTACTATGCTTAAGTCCAATCTTAGCTGGCATAGTTCAAGGTTATCTAAGCCTAGAATCTCAAGTCTGGTGGTGTAGGGTATTCTGTTGCAAACAGAGGAATATAGTACTCTTCTGGTAAAATATGTGTCCTCTCATGTGAGGATAGGTGTCCTCTCATGTGTCAACTCTGCCTATTGACTCCTACACTGCGGAAAAGAGACAGACGAGGTAGGCAATGATAAAGATGGGAGAAGTGGGATTCAGCACTATAAAAAGACCCCACCATGGCAGCCTGGCTGCTATTCACCAAAGGACCGGCACCGTGATGCAATATTTACTCCATAAGATGCATAGACATTTCCACCCACCTTTTTTGGGGGGTGGAGTGCGTCTTATGGAGCGAAAAATATGGTAATTGCTTAAAAAATAAAAGTTGACCAGTCTGAAGAAAATAGGAATCATTTCATATGTGATTGAAAAGAAAATTGTTTTTTTCAAGCAGCATAATCCATGCATGTTCAGTACTATATATTCCTAACTAACTGCAATATCTCTGCATTAGCATGAATTCTAAAAGAAGTACTTTTCTCCTTCCAGAAAGGCAATGCTACATTTTAAGCTCAACAACTGTGTTGAAAATTCTTCAAAACCCAAGGTATTTGTCGACAACAAAGAAAGTGTAAACTACTTTTAATTCCGACTAAACTTAGTGCAGATTTACATACTTCATGTGTTCATTGCCTCAACACTTAGATCATATAAAAATATGATCTAAGAATGATCAATATGAAGTAAAGATTTTAGATCTAATTCAGGGAGATTCAGAAAGCTAAATGATTCTGACATTGATTTTCAAGTGTCTTCACCCTTGTTCAAATACATGGCTATGGGATTGGTTATGGGATCAAGAGATCGCTACCCCTACATCACCCTCTTCTCAAAATATTATCCTGCTCTATGACAACTATAGACTTCTGCAGTCTCAAAGCCATTCAAACAAGCCCATAGAAGGTATGAACATAATTTATATTCAGTCCCTGCTACATACATAGATTCCAAAGTCAAATTCCACTTTAAAATTATAAGGACCACCCTATAATTCATAAAACAATATCCAGATGCTGCACGTAAAGATGTTTTCAGACTACAAATCCTCCAAATACTTAAGAGCATTCCAGAAATCATGGGCTACAAGTATAAAAATCTGGAGGGCATGTGGTTGGAAATGACATATCCAATTTGAAAGCACTACAATCAGAAGCTTCTTTCCCCTCAACAACTTCTCCATCCACTTTCCCATTTTTGCTTAAATGCCACTCAGAGCCATTTCAAAGTCTAGTTGTTAATAAAGAAACCAAGTATCTCAGCTAATCCAATCTCATTTCCCACTTAACTGCTTTGAGTCTAAAATAACCTTTCACCTTGGAAACACTGCACAGAAAATTCTCTACCGTGAGCAACCAAGGCATCTGCTTTCATAATAAATCAAGAAAGTGCATTGTTTAAATGGAACCTATCTAAAACCAGAGTCCGACTCCGATAAGATAGTTTGGAGAGTTTTTAGGCTGTAAACTCGTTCAAAATCAAAACCTGCTCCATAGTAACTTGCTTGTAGCCTTATTAATACCCATTAAGGAGGTTTTCAGATTTTAGTAGTATTCTCTTACACTGATTAACATACTTTTCAAAGCCCAGAGCTGCTGCTGTGTATCTTCACGAGTAAAAGCAGATCATACAGAAATAGCAATAGCACATAAACTTATAGACCGCTTCACAGTGCTTTACAACACTCTCAAAGCAGTTTACAGAGTCAACATATTGTCTCCAATAATCTGGTCCTCATTTTATCGACCTCAGAAGGATGGAAGGCTGAGTCAACCTTGAGCGTGATGAGATTCGAATTGCCAAATAGCAGGCAGCTGGCAGTCAGCAGAAGTAGCCTGAAGTACTTGCACCTCACCACTGCGCCGCCACCACCATGCACTTTATATGCAAAACTGAGCATTTCTGATGAATAAAGTACAGGTAGTCCTTTACTTACGACCATCATTGAGCCCAATTATTTATGTTGCTAAGTGAGAAATGCATTAAATGAGTTTGGCCTGGCTACCCTATTGACTTTGCTTATCAGAAAGTTTAAAAAAAAAAAAAGAGGATCACATGACCCAGGGACAATGCAACTATTATAAATATGAACCAATTGGCAAGCATCTGAATGTGAATTATGTGACCATGGGAATGCTAAAAACGGTCATAATTGTGAAAAATGATCCTAAGTCACTTTTTCAGTCATTAAATGAACAGTCATTAAATGAGAACTATTGTGAGGACTACCTGCAGCCAATACTTATTTTTGTCAGGCCTCTGGTGGAGACTGACTCTGAGGGAAGGGAAGAACAGCCGACAGTGAGTGGAAGTGTGGCTCTGGAGGTTGTGAAGGAGGCTGGGGAAGGGCAGAGGCCAGCTGGGCAGTCAGAGGAGGACCCAGGCCCATCCCCTCTCCATCCTAGGACATGTTGTGAGAAGAGGATAAGGGAGAGATGTGGTCTACTCAGGAGGAGAGGGCCTTGATCCTATTCATGGGCTGCAGCTGTGACAACTGGATAAGAGGATGGACATGCAAAGCACAGAAATATCTCTAGTTTATATCTCTCTGAGTTTGGCGTCCTTCCTAGTGTGGGTCCAGCCCTTACCTTGCCTGGTTTGTGTTGTTTTTTACTCTTTATAATTTAAACCGCATTTCCTCCTTCTGGTAACTGCTTGTATGGGGAGTTTTTTGTCTCCAGTCAAGGATATTTGGAGCTTGGATGCAAAGTGAAGGAATAAAAGGGTCTTCACCTGTTTATTTTGTATCCCACCCTGGGTCATCATAATTTTGGACAGATGCTGACGGAACTGCTATTGCTGCAGCAGAGCCACAAAGATGTAAGAGTTGGATAGAACTCAAAGGCCTGTTGATTTTCTAGTCAATTAAATCCTCAGAGATATAACAAGATACCTGTACTCTAAAGCAGACCTCTCTGTCTCCTTTTCTACTGGTGGAAGACACAAGTTTTGAGCCAAAAGATACACTTTCAAATATATCACTGGGTTGTAACTGCACATAATTTTCATTAACCCCACAAGTGCTTCAAAAGATACACTTGGAAATTTTAAGATAAACCCAGAGGCCAGTGTTTCACTTTGCAACGTGCAATTTTAATATTTTCAAAATATTAAAAACTGTGCAATCTAATAGGTGCGAGGAAAATGCTTACAGTAAACTGGAAGCCTCATATGTCAAATTCTAAAAATAGCTTACAAACAATGAGATACCAGCAATTCGGCCCTTTTTTTTAATACATACCATATATAGATTGCTAAACATTCAGCCTGAGTGAATCCCATCCAGATCAAGCATTAAGTTCAATTTCAGGAGGAAAACATCGTGAAGGTAGCCCCAAATTAAAGGTCATTAGAAGAAATAGGAAACAGATAGAAAACAACCATTAGAACAGATCCACAATATCTGCAGGGCAGTGGCTAAATTCAGCAGTGCACCTTATAGGCTATCATTAAATATCTGGCTTGCAGGAGACTATGCATTAACACATTTGCTATCATGAATACTGACCATCCCATCACAAAACCGTTATCTTCCCAGGGAGATCAGTAGAAAAGAAAAATGAAATCTAGGATGCAAAATGCAAAGCATTACTTTTCCAGCCATGTTTCTTTAACAGCAAAATATTGCTTTCCAGAAGTTAAACTGTTGTAGCCCAAAAACAAGTAGCTCGATCTGAAAATTATGTAAAATACATAGGTGGGATTAAAGTCCCAGGGCTCAAATAATATGACTAGTTTCATGAACTACAACCAAATATTAACTTTGCCAAAAATACAATGTAATGCTTAGAATATAATATAAATACAAAGGCAATAACATTCATATATCACATCAATCCCTAATTTGCCTTACTTTGGACACACTCTGGACACATTTAACACACTCTGAACTCAACCAGTGTGTTTTATTTTACAAACTTATGACTTTAAAAATCCTAGCCTGGCATATGCAAAGAAACAGGAAAAAACATCTCTTTATAATTCATATTTACTTGGAAACAGCCCCACATAGTTTTAATGTTCGCTTTTTAAAAAAATAAAGCACTATTTTTAATATTTTTCAAGTATACTTTTTTCACATATATATCAATGTATATGCGAATACTAAGAACTTGCAGGCTTCAAGGGCAGCACTATGGACAACTAGGAGCTGATTTTACATTGTGCCTCTACTTTTAACAAAAAGATTGGATGGATGTTTTCAAATACTTTTAAAAAATGATCTTAGCTGAGCAAACACATTCTACCAATCCTCTGTGTTAGCCCTAACACTTCCTGAAATGCATTCAAAATGTTCTCCCTTATTTTAACTACAGAATAGAATTAACTACATAAGAAAGGGTAAGAAAATATCAAAATGGCTCCAGCATTAGGCAGCAGAAACCTGCCATTTTTAGCTTGCATAATTTTTTTCTGGTGGCTGGAAAGAGCTAAAAGGTATTCTTACAATAAGTGGTTTTAGTAGTGGATGGTTTAGAGCAGGGGTGTCAAACTGCTGGTCTGCGGGCCGGATGCATCATTCACAGGCCACACCTACCCCGGCTCCGCAAAGGCTAAAAAACATTGTGATGCATCAAGATACATCACATGACGCGATTGAGTTTGACACCTGTGGTTTAGAGCATGCAATCCCTTTCACTTAATTTTTCTTCATTGAAATCTTCTAGTTGATAGAGGGGGGCAGAAGTTTGGTAGATAGGAAATAAAATGTCAGCAAGTAGTAAATATATAGGTACCTCAGCATAAGATGATAATTTGCAAAAGACTTCAATCATAAAAAATAAATACCTGATTTAATAGACCCCACTTTAATGGATTTTAGATTTAAGAGACAACAATAAGCTAAATTAAGGTTTTTTTCTCCACTTTTCTCCCCAAACAACAGATATTGTTTAGCAACACAAGATGAAAAATGTTTGTTGCTTCCCTTCAAGCTAGGCATTCTCTATCTCTTGCAAAGTAGCTTTTCTCCTGACTATGCATGAATTTTGACTCAAATAATTCACCAATTAAAAAGTCACCCCTTTCCCTATGGCTACTGAAATGTATTCATATCCTCCTGCAACATAATCCAGAAGTAACTCATTTTACTTATTTGCATCCTTTTGTACAATCATTGCACTAAATACAATGAAAATTATGGCCACATACACTCTAAATAACTACCAAATCACTCCAGAGTTGAGTCTCATGAGAGATTTTCTAGGTAGATTTTCAGTATTCATATTTCCAGATTTAATAAAATCCTGGTTTTGGCACAAAAATGAGAATGTGCTTTCCTTCTGTGCCCATTTTTAACACAGGAAGAATAACACCTGTCAGTAGACAAATGACGATGTGCTTTGAGATGTCAAGAAACTTCACCTGGCAATATTGTCAGAGGCCCAAACATCCTTCACTGAATCTTTTGGACCCCTTTCTGTGCTTTCTCTTGAAATCTCCTCCTTTATGTAAAGCAGGTATTGCAGGTTTCAGATTTCTGATATTTCCTAAAGCAAAAGGTTTTCTGAAACCATTATACTGCTTTCACATTACAGAAGATGATTGGCAGTAATGTCTCCATAAAAAAAAGGATCAAATTAATCTGGACAGAATATAACTTAAAGGCAACCTAAATGTATTTGAAGGGAACAAATACATTTATTTAAATTTGAAGTGTGGCCACAATAGCACTTTCAAAAGATTTCACAATGATTCAGATTGGTTAATCAAGAATCTATTTCATAGTGCAAGTAGGGTACATACTCTATGTGTGAAATTTTATATTCAATGAATTCTCTTTTCAACTCTCCTAACACATCATGATCCTCCTTTGCTTTGGGTACAAGCTGTCATTCATTTTCTTTTTCCAATTAGCTGGAGCAAAACAAAACAAGCAAACAAACAAAAACCCAGATTACAATTATGTTTCTGGTCCTGACAGCTAGAACACAAACACAGAAATTAGGAAGTATCAAGAGAGCTAGATTGCTGTGGCTTAACAATGCTCTACCTTTCCCCTTTCGAGTACAGAGGTTGCAGGGAAAACAAGCTTGGTGGTCTCAGATAAAGTCCCAGGAGGGCATTTGTCCTGAATTACTGCTACTTCTGCAAATAGCCAGAGACAAAGCATGTCACTGACTGGCACTCAGAGGCTAATATGGAACACCTAACATCTCATACTGACAGCTCAGTGTTATTTGACCTATCTGGACTGTAATGGCCAGCTAAGAGAGACATAGTAAATAAGTATTATTTAGAACAGGACTATAAAAAAGAAGCCAGGGTGTTTAATTTTCTTTTCTCTCACTCACCAAAAGTGATCCAGCCCATTTCTTCCCCCCCCCCTCCAGCTAACTTCCACTGAAAAGAACTGTTATACACACAAAGAGAAGGATGAGTGTAATCATTGCCTGCCTCTATAAACAGTCTGTGCTCTGAACTGTAAACCAGTTTTTTTAAAAAAGAAAAAGATACAGGGTTCTTTTGAATGAAAGGTTTTTTTTCTTTATAGTGTTTGCCATGGTTTTGACCAGGAAAGTCCATCAACAAGTCTGTCCCTATCAAACCACCATTCCTTACATAGAGGCATCGAATTTAGGCATGAAAGCTGGCTGGGTGACTTTGGGCCAGTCACTTCACTCAGCCCAGCTCATTTGGACTGAGGGAACACAGATTTGTGAAAAAAGAACCCCTAAAATTGACATAGCGCATTTCAATACTCGTGTTAATTACCTTCATAATCCTTTGAACAACTCAGTGAGGTACAGTATACGATACTGGAAATAATTTAATCATCTCAGCAACGCACTAAGAAAATAGTAATTCATAATGCTATTCAATAAGTGTATGCTTTAGAGAAGAATTGAACTTTGATCAAGGGTGGGATTCAACCAGTGTTACTACTGGTTTGTTGACTACGCCGTGCGTATGCATAAAAAACCCTGAAGCTGTGCCGCCCTGACAGCTAAAAAGCATTGCAGGTGCGCAGCATTTGAAAAGCCTCTTTTTTTTTCCTGCTTCTTCAACCTCAGCTCTGCTGCGCAAAGCAGCTGAGGTTGAAAAAGCAGGAAATAAAGGACAGGTAAGAGCCCAGGTGGGCGGGTGGGCCAAACAGCAGTAAACACAGAACCGGTCTGGTGTCTGCTGCTCTTCAGAGCTACCAGTTCTTTAGATGTTTTTGATGCACTGTTTTGTGTTTTATCCATAACCTCACAATGAAGTTTTCCTACTACAGGCAATAACTTATTAAGTTAAGGAATGAAGACTGGCCTTGGACTCTTCCATGCTCTGCTCAGCTATATGCTTTATGGCTCATCTGAGATTGTGTGCCGAAACCACCAAGCTGTATTTGAAACAGGAGCTTCACCAAGCTAACTAGCTTGGAAATTAAAACCATAGGTTTTTCAACCCAGATGCAAACTTTTTACAAAAGTTTGTTGAAAGTGATCAAAATTCAGATGTTTGGCCATGGGTTCATATTTAGCACCGTTGCTGTGTCCCAAGTCATGCGATCCTCTTTTGCGACCTTCAGACAAGCAAAGTCAATGGGGAAGCCAGATTCACTTAACAACCCGGTTCGTAACTTATCAATTGCAGTGATTCACTTAACTGAGACAAGAATGGTCTTAAAATGGAGTAAAGCTCACTTTTTAAAAAATCTCACTTAACAACAGAACTTTTGGGCTGAATTGTGGTCGTACGTTCGGGACTACCTGCAGTTTTAACAAACCACCCAAAAAAATTGTCAAGAGTTGCTATACAAGGATGAGGGGCTGAGTTCCAACACAGCTGCTGTACATTTCTCAATTTAATAAACTATGATTTATAAAGCTGAGTTTCATCTAACTTAGCCCAGGGTGGATAGTGTTTTATAAGAGGCTGCTTTTCTGGAAGCATGACTTAGGCTTTTAGCTATGGCCAGCTGCCAGCATGGCTGGCCATAACAATTGATATGATTACAAAATAGTTGAGACTCTCAGGCACGACATAGGTATCTCTGTTCAAGGTCAGAGAACATCCTTGAAAGTTTTGTGTCACTCACCAGCATAATGAAACCGTGAAAAAGGCTGCATGACTTTTGAGAAACAGTCACTCCGGGTGGGTGTGGCATATTGTATATGGATACTTCACTGTTGTCCGGCAGCCTTGTCAGGCACCATACAAAACACTCAGCGTTCCTACGTCAGTGCATGGGAGCATGATAATGAATTGAGTCAGACTCTACCAAGAGACGCAGACAGCTAGGTGAAGTCAGCCATCAATCTGTTCCTTTGCAGAACAGAGGAGATGTTTTCAGGGCCCCGGGGAAAAAAGGGAAGGGAAAGACCCACTTTTTCTCAACGTTTCAACTAAAAAGGCTCAACAACTGTAGAATGTGTTTTCCCTTGTGAAGTTGGTGACCTTTCTATTATCATATACGTTGAAATTTTATCCAGCAAATTATCATTTTCCAGAGCTAAATTGATATAATTAAACCAGATGTCAAAAGACAACACGCTTAGAACATCATTAATAATATCCATCAAAAATGCCTTCAAGTCTACTTTCAAATGCTACCCAACTAGTGGAAGAGTTTCTATTCACTATTACTAAGTTTTGCTCTGTTTAATATTGGATTATAAACATCAGATACACCTAAATTTAATGATATTTTTTGGTACAGGTTCCTACACAATCTGAGATTCTGAATATTAAAATGCAGTACTTTTAAAGTGTGTTTACTAATAATCCCAACACTAAAAAAAATCACATTTTGAATCTAAAATTAAGCCAAGCATCAACCAGGGGCCCCAATGGTATAAATGCATCTATGCCAATTTTTTCTCACTCCATGTAATAACATATATGCTGTATCAAAGTAGGTCTCCATGGATTATATCCATTAGTAGTGCTTCTACTGGTAATAGAAATTTTTACTTTTATCCTTGCAGAAGTATCAAATCCATTCTTTTGATTCTGTTTGCAAATGATTGGGCAACAACCAGAACAAGCAGCAACTAGTTGTAGTAGCTTCATTAAGCTAGATTTTACTTGCTGGAGTTGTTTTGCTTAGTACTTGTATAACTGGAAGTGAAACACTGCCACCTCTTGCACTCTTTTGGGTACTCTTAACATTGGATACAGCCTTCAAGGAGATAACTTGTAGAAGGCATTGCTAGAAAAGTAGGATTTCTAAATATAGTCACTATTATGGATCACTTATGTATGCTTCTTGCAACATACATTTATTTTTCTTGTTAAATAACAGTAAGTGCATGTTGAGTACTGACTATATATTCTAACTGAAAAATTAATTTTGCATCACCAAGTTCCATATGGAAGAAATTTGCTATATTTCTGTCCAATAAATCTTTGTTTTCAGCTAGATATGTGTATGTGTGCACACATGATGGAACAAAGTTGAGCCATAAAATGTTAATCCTTTCAAGGCTCTATATAACAGATAACATTAAGAGGGCCATTGTAAGAAGCATGAGAAATCTGAATTTGATAGTAACTAACTCAACAGCAGGGAAAATTGTACACTTTATACTTGCTTGATTTGCCAGACATACAACATATCGAAAAAGGAAGGCAGAATAAAATGAACATTGTTGAGGAGACTTTACGGTATTTTTTCATAACTTAGACTTTAATACTTCTGCAATAAAGACTCATCCAATAAATATCAAAATTCCCGTTCCAAGCATCTGTATTGTTGCTCTTGGAAAATCACCTTTCTTTAGCAAAACTAGGTCTTCAAAACATTGCTTAAAATCTGCTCTTCAGTCCTTCTACTTAAATGGAAGAAGAGTAGAAAAGAATTATATTCTAATTAAAATCCAATATTTAAGCAACTTATGACATATGTCACAAAGAGCAAAACCAATAAGCATGAACTGGAAGGTCAAAGATACAGTCCAAAGCACGAAGAATTGCCACATGCACAATTTGGAAAATAATTAGGTCATGAATCATTTGGTGGAGGGGTTGTTAATTCTTACTTTCATGTTTAGTAAAATGGAGATTGTTATATATGGCACTGAAACACAACTGTCTTTATCCTTTTGTATGCTAAAAGAGGCAAAGTTTGATTTAACATTATGTAGTAACCCCTACAGGTGGTTATTTTACATTCTCGCATATGTACCAATTCTAAGCATCTGCAATCTTCCAACAGGCACCATAGACAACCAATAAATTGAATGCCTGACTGAATTAATATATGCCATTCGACCCATTTCTTCAATGTATACTGCTGTGCAACTGACCGTTGAAAATAAAGACAAGATACTATCTATTCTCTCTTGTGGACCTCACAGATGCCTGCCTATTCTGAATGACATACAGAAAGGAGGGACGATCGCAAAAAGGAAAAACAGAAATCCTTAATTTTAGCCCAGGAATGGTCAGCATTTCTCAGCCTGGAGGCTGTATCTCTTTTGCTTTAATGCTGAGCATTCTGGGGGAATGACTACTATTATCACAACATCTTTGGAGTAGATAAGGCCAACCTTTTTGTAACATTTTTTCAATACTGTAGGATTCTGGGTAGGAGATAATTCCTTAACTCTGCAAAAACTTTTGAGTTCCCGTTTTTTCCCTTTATATTTGCCCAACCCAACAGAATAAGAAGCAACTTAAGTTAGAGGTGGTTAAGAAATTTGTTAAGGCATGCTGTGCAGGGGTGGGATTCAAAATTTTTAACATCCAGTTCTATGGGTGTGGCTTAGGTGGTGGGCGTGGCTTGGTGGTCATGTGACTGGGTGGACATGGCTTGGTGGTCATCTTATTGGCTGGGCGTCGCCAACTCAATATCACTCACATTGAGGCACGCATCTCCTCGCCTGGCCTCTCATGACTGTGGAGATGCTGCAACAGTCGTAAGTGTGAAAAATTGTCATAAGTCACTTTTTTCAGTACCATTGTAAACTTTGAATGGTCACTCCACACAAGCAAAATACCAGCAAAGGGGGGGGGGGAGAAAACTCCAGAGAAGTTCCAGAGACAGGAAGTCCAGTCCTGCCAAGAATGTAATAAGGTTTAACAGAGGCAATTTCTGTAAGCAACACCAGAATGTTTCCTTCCTGCCTTCCTTACAGGATTAAGCTAGTGATTTGTTTTAACAACCGGTTCTCCGAACTGCTTAGAATGTTAACAACCGGTTCTAGTAAATAGGTGCGGACTGGTAGGATCCCACCCCGATGCTATGGATATCTGAAGCTCTGCAGTCCTGAAGGTCACCAATTTACTCCTTCAACCCTAACAAAACCTGTAAGAACAAATAATTCTGAAACTTTTGTCCTCAGATACATTGGAGACACCACCTCCTGCGATGTCAAATGAGGTGCTGAAGGGCATGTAGTCTGCCCACCATGTTCCAGTCAAGGGCTGTCTAATGAAGATGAAATTAATGCTTGCATTTTAACAGTTGGGTGCTTGTTCAGAACCATCTGAGAAGCTAGAATGTAGGATCCCGTGCATCCTGTTTGGACAAGATACCGCAATACATAATTAACTTTAAAAAACCCTGATGTATAACCAAGCATTTGCCTCATTACTAAATTGAGTATGCTGTGATTGGATGTGATGAATGCCAAAAAAGGGTTGGAGTAGAGTGTAGTACTGCATATTACAAGGGTTGCCAAAACTTGCAGGCTAATCTGAATTTTAAAAAGACACACCACACACACCAGTATATTGCTTGCTACTCCAAACTTTGACAGACAACAAAGAACAGGAACAGGCCTGGCTTTGTTTTTGTTCAGGTTATAGCTGAAAGGAAGGCCTTCTGCAAGTCCAGCTTGACCTTACCCTTCCAAAGAATCCTTGAAACTTCAAGTGGAAGGTCTTAGAGACAGAGAGGAATGGGTTTTACCTTTACAAGCACATGGTTTGGTTTTAATTTCTTTCTCCTGTAACATCTTAATTAGCTGAAAGGGAAATGTCTTTCCCTACACATGTACATATTAACATCCAGGTCTTTTTAAACCTGTATTATTGCTTTAAATTTGAATAAGCACACAAGTATTTTCCTCTTTTAAAAAATGTCTTCAATGAGCAGGAAAAAGGTGATTAAAATTTTGAGTTTAGAAAGTTACAAACAGACTAAGGATCCAGATAAGTTTGAAATAAGGTGATAAGAATACTTCCTGTGGAAAAATGCTTTTACTTTGAATTCTTTGAAAAAAAATTGGATACAACTTTGAAGGTTGGACACTAGAGCATGGGTCTTCAACCTTGGCAAATTTAAGACTTGTGGACTTCAACTCCCAGAATTCTTCAGCCAGCAAAGCTGGGAATTAAAGTCCATAAAAAGTTGCCAAGGTTGGAGATCCATGCACTAGAGGGAATTAGAAGGAATAAAATATTACAATTAAAGAAAAAGAACATATTGCTTATTAATTCAGAATGGAGCAAAATATTTTAACAGTTAACATATTGAAAGGTATTTTTGAACAATGTACACCAAAGTTAATTTTAAGAATGTCTGCCGTGATAGATAGGCGGTATTTAAAAATGTTAGGGAAGAAGACTGATCTGAAATTTAAAAATGACTAGCTATAACAATGAAATGCAAAAAGAACATGCAAAAGAAATTAGCTGATGTCTTAACAATTAAAAAGAGATGTATAAATAACAGATAAAGAGTGTGATCTGGATAATTTTCTCCTCTATTAGATTTTCAAAAGAGGAGAATTTAAAGAATTTTGAGAAGGATAAAAAACGAAATACAGTTTTAGGACATTATTTGAAGGGATTAAAAATCAAGGTTGTTAAAAGTTAAAGGAAGAAATATAAAGTTGGTTTATTTGATCAAGGTTAAAGTACATATGTTGTCTCTCATAACACTTTACATTCACATCACTTAGTGACAGAAATTCCAGTCCCAATTATAGCTGTTAGGTGAAGACTATCTGTACTGTAAACCTAAGGATAATTTGGAAACAAAAACTAGTACTAATATTTCTACTATTATCTCATTAAACAGAAGGGAATCTATGAGAGAAAGGCTCACCTTAGGCTAACAACAGTTTCATGAAAACAGATATGAAACAAGTTTATTTTACTATGAAAATAAAGACATCCTAAAAAGTGATGATAAGATGCATTTTTAATAAAATACAGCAGCGGGCAAGAAAAATTTCCTCATAGAAGGAGAATTTCCTTTTTGAAACCAGTCTATTAAAACCCAGAAACAAATAAAATCCAATGTTACAAAACAAAGCAAGAGAACAGAGGAAGAAAGTAAAAAGAGAGAGACTGGCAATAAAAGAAGATCAAAATAGCGGGCAAAATGAGTGATACCAGAAGGTTTTTTCCTCACCCTGTTTTGAAAAAAATAGCCTTGGTGCAACCTAAAATCCAAGTCTTCAAATAACTCATTCTTTAGTTAAAATCTGGGAAACAAAAGGAAATCTTAATAGCCTTTAATGGCCTTAAGTATCCTTGCGACTAACGCCATGGGTCTTGTATCTTGGCTCCTGATCAAACTGGTATATTCAGGATGTTCACTGGGCGACTTCTCAGAAGACAACTGAGGTAAGCAACCTGTCATCCTGAATAAATGTTAAAAAAACCTCTTTACCTGGATTTTTGTATGTTTCAATTATGGTATCTCTTAGTACTTTTGTAAGAACAAGCAATGTGCCTTTAAGCTAGAAAGCCCTAAGGAAAAAATAGTTTTGGTAGCTCCTTGGTAAAATTTAAAATCTTTTTTTTTTCCATTGGCTTTGAATAGGGACAGACTGTAGAAAGCACTTTCATAATATAGTGAAGTAAACAGGGAACATGTAATTATTTGGTGGCAAAATGTCCTGTGTAATTTAAAATAGTGTCCAGTTCTAAGGTGCCACTTGCAGCATTCAAGGTTATAGAGGACTCCCATTATCTGAGCTAGGGACTTCACAGCAATCTGGACTGGACATTTAAAACTAATTGGAAAACCAAATCTATAACAGACACTAAGGGGATGTAATAGCTTTATTTCTACTAGAAAACATTTCATGTGGTCTGAGATGGACTTCCTTCAATTACAAAAGCGAACACAAAACTGCTGAAATTTATTAATTCTATGCCAAGCTATTTTGCCAGAAATTTTCAAAAAGAAAAAACAACACTCAAATGGCATGAAAATATCCCAATAAATATAATTATTATATTTACGTACTATTACTGTTTTGTAAACCTGATTATGAAGGTTTACAAAAACAAAATATAAAATGAGTATTGATGAATGGAAGGGTGGGGAATGTGAGGGTTAGAATCTTCCTCCCTTTTCCATGTCTTTTCTGATTCTTCTCTAGGAGAAAAATAGTATTTGGGTAAAGTTAATCCATAGGCATCAAGAAGCTAGAATGCAATAAAATTTAAGTTGACTAAAATACAAGTGAATGACCAGAAATAATATATAGTAAAAGTATTTTTTTTCTGTTCAGTTGTATCCAATTCTCAGAGGCTGGCTGTATAAGTCCCTGCAGTTTTCTTGACAATATTTTGCAAAATATTTGCCATTGTCTCCTTTTTAGGGACGAGAGAAAGTGACTGCCCCAGGGTCACTCAGCTGATTTTGTGCCTAAGGCCAGACTAGAATTTACAGTCTCCCGATTTCTAGTCTGATGTCTTAAACCCCTACACTAAACTAGTTTAGAATAAAATGTGTTGCTTTTATTCAAAAACATATTTTTTAAAGAAGTTGAGGTTGTGAGTTTGAATACTAAGATCTTGTGACAGAGCATTGACATATTTGTAAATTTCAATGGAAATTTGATGGAAAGACTGAATGCCCAAGAGCTACAAACACCTGAATAAACGTTATCAGTACAACTATCATATACCTCTAGAATACATATATCATATAAACTTAATTTACTGCAAATATATTTTGGGACATAGGAATAGTTTTCAGAAAACATCCTAGGTCATTTCACACTACCAAATCAGGTTGGTATAATTTACATCTATTTCAATAAGATTTATATACAGGTAATCCTTGACTACAGCAATTCCTTTAGAAAAAAAAACCACTTATGACAATTTTTAATACTTATGACCGTTGCAGCATCCCCATGGTCATGTGATTTACGTTCAGATGCTTGATAATTGGTTCATATTTATGACGGTTGTAGGGTCCCGTGATCATGGGACGTTTTGTGATGTTCTGATAAGTTAAGTCAATGGGAAGCTAGATTCACTTAACAGCCATGTGAACATATGGTGCAATTACATTATTCCAGGAAAAATATGGCTGCTTTAAGGAGCTACCACTACACATACCATGTCACCTTTTTTTCCCTTTAAATTCAATGCCCTGCAGAGCCATATACGTAATTATCTACAGCTGGGGGGGGGGGACTTTTTTCCTGAAATATTATTTACCTGGCAGGGTTAAGAATATTTAAATACACATTTGAAAATCTTGAACTAAAGACTTGTGAAGCTTAGTAATACATTTTTTCCATCCACAGTTTATCTTCTTTAAGTGAAAATTATTACAAACTTTTCATCACAAAATTTTCAACAATAGGCTGTAAAAGAATGCCTAGATTTATATCAGTATTTCTGTATCTCAGTCCAATCACTGAAATTTTTGGCATAAGTTTAAAGGAGATTTCATAACTTTTCAACTATAATATTCTAGATTTGGGAATTCTGAAAAGCATAGAGTGCCTAACAAACAATTTTCTTATCCTTGTGTTTATAGAAACACAATAAAATGGAAATATGCAGATAATAGTCATAACTTACTTAGAATATCCAGATTAGAATTCCTTTGCCCAAATGAATACCTGTTACATTCTACAGTGCTCATTTATGTCTGCTGTTACTAATATTCTTTTTCCTATGCAATCAAAAGCATTTGACTTTCCCGAAATTTTTGTGCGAGCAAAAACAATCATATTATATTACATAATTCTACAAATAATCAAAGTTTCAAAAAAGAAACCCTCAATATATGCTATACAAGATCAGAAACAGGGTGTGTAAATTAACATCTTGTGAAACTCAGTTTTCCCAAAATCCTACTCTGTTATGGTTTGCAGATGTACATTAAATTTAGAGATGATTCTTTGCAAAGGATCAAGGAAGAATTTGGAGCCAGGGGACTAAGTTTTAACCCCCTCAAATTTTCTCATCTTTTCTCATTATCTGCAGAGAGAAAAGATGACTTCAGGTAAGCATATGCTGCATGTAGGTATGCTTAATTTGCAAGATACTTGAAGCCCTATTTGAACAAACAAAGGAAATGCTTTTCTTCTTCAGCATGAGATCAAAAACTTATGAACAATTGGGTTAAATGGTCCTAAGCTTGAAAAAAACCAGAGAAAAGTCAATTAAAGCAGCAAATATTTGTGCAATTATCATTGTGATAATTGATAATAGCTATAATTGGTAATAGCACAGTTCTCTTAGCATGGTTAAATTAACACATGTAGTAGATTAATGTAGTAGGTCAAGAAGCTATCATCTCCATTCAATCCACATATTGAATTAAACAGCTTAAAGCAAAAAGTCTATAAAACTGCAAACCCAAGACAAAACCAATCCTAAATTTTATTGTCAAGAATATGGGAAGGAACAGCTCCCAATATAGCTTTAGAACTAACAGCTCCTATCCATCATGATATGAGGCACCAAGTATTTACTATCCAGGAATTTACAGGTCAAAAATTAAGCTGTTAAAAATTGCTATCAAAAGCTAACAGGACATCAGCAAAGATACCAGCAAATTATTCAAAGGTCTCAGAATAAGAGCTTAGGTTGCAATCTGATTAAATAACTTTAACTAGTTGCATGAATTGTAGCAGATACCCTGAATTACATTTGCATATGTAAGTGTACCGATAAACAGGTATTATAAAGTGTGCTTTGTTTTTAAATTATACATATATGTCTGCTGCCATCTTCAGTTTTTACAACATGTATTCAAGATAGGATTAAAAAAAACAAAACTAATACCTGATTTATTAAATCTTCTTTTTATGTCGGTAGGTCTACAGCTGCCAGCTGTAGAATAGCAGGCCAGAAAGGGGGAGAGGGGGACCGTTAGATCTTCATTCATTCATTTACATCTCTTATTTTTAGGTTATTTTTAAAATCTCCCACCTACTCTGTGAAATGAGGGAAAATATATTTACACTAGCTTTTAGATTGGGAATGTGGCAGAAGGCTATAAGCACTGGCAATCCTTCATATCCTGCACCTTCCATCCATTCTACTAACCATCTCTCAAATTCCCAGTGTTATGATTTCCCTGCCAGAATGAATCAACAAGAATTGGTGGGAAAATGGGCAATCTGATGCTGGATTCCCCTCTTTGAGGTTGGAGTTAGGGTTCCCTGTCTTTGATCTCAGAGAAAAAAAATCTATTAGTGTGATGCCTCTTGGGATGTTATCCAAGTGGGGATAAATAAACAAGAAATCCTTTGGAAAACATCAAGAAAAGGGCAAGTGTGGGTCAGTGTTAAGAGCAGCTTTAGCAATGTAGGTTTCAAAATTCATATAGGATATTCCACCATTTTCATCTAAAACATAGTGCATGAAGAAAGAACAAATCCTGCCTTATCTAGCACTGTTTTGGTAAACAGCCCTCCACAACACACATTGAAGGAGATGAAATATATCATATGGTACTATATCTCCTTCTAAAGGCATTCTTACATTTTAAAGAGATATGACTCATCTTACATTATAAAGTTCAGGTCCAGGAAATTGGAACTTTATATAACGAACTCTACTTATGAGACCTAGCTACAGTTAGTCCTTGACTTACGGTAGCAATTTATTCTAAGACTTCTGTTGCAAAGTGAGATGGTTGTTAAGTGAATTTTGTCCCATTTTTTATCTTTTTGTCACAGTTGTTAAATGAATCACTGTAGTTAAGTTAGTAACACGGTTGTTAAGTCTATCTGGCTTCTTCATTGACTTTACTTGTCAGAAGGTCACAAAAGGGTTAGGGTTAGGGTTAGGCTTAGGGTTATGATCCCAGGACACTGCACATCATAAATATGGGTCAGTTGTCAAGCGTCCGAATTTTGATCATGTGACTCTGGGGATGCTGCATTGGTCATAAGTGTGACCATCAATGCTTTTTTGTAACTTTGAACTATCACTAAATGAACTGTTGTAAGTCGAGGACTACCTGTTTACATGTAAAGCAAAACCAAACAAAAAAGGTTGGACCAGCAGTTGGAATCCAACGTGGTTTTTTTTCAACCTTGTCCCAGACATTTGTTGAAACACATTGCCTGAAATTATTTAGAGTTAAATATAATTAAATAAAAACAGGTCTAGAAGAACCCAAACAGAAAACATAAACCAGACTTTAGTTGGTGTCTTTTGGAAACTTGGTAAGGAAAGACAAAATGGATACAGTTAAATCATATCATTATTAATAGGTAGAAAATGAGGACCTCAAGATTCAATCACAACTTAATATTTATCTGTGTATAAAAGATAGTAAATATTCTGAGAGAAGATTACAGTGGGTTTTCCACCACTCATCACAATAACATTTCTATTAAAAGAAAAATGTATGTTGAAGTTTCCTTTAAAGTGCTTTTTTTTTAATGGTAGTTGAGTTTTCTTGAAAAGGACCAGAAATTCATGATTCTCATGGGGGAGGGGAGGCTTCAGCTAATTTTAGTTTACTGTCTCAGCTATTTCACATAGGAAAGTACATTGTGTGGTCCAAAATTCTATAGATTGCAACTTGGGGGTCCTGAGGGGCTGTCTAAGAGACTGGGCTGATCTCGTCTCATCTTGGAAACTAAGCAGAAACAAGCCCAGTTGCTGCATGAAAGGGACACTACCAGGATATCTCAAGAGCTTCTGCATTCAAGTAATTTCTGAATGCAAGCTCCTTCTGAATAATATTAGAAGGTTTGGATGAAATGGCCTCGCTGTGCTGATGGCAGCCAGTTTTTATTGCCACCCTAGGTCCAGTAGGAG
Source organism: Laticauda colubrina (assembly GCA_015471245.1). Classification (NCBI taxonomy): domain Eukaryota; kingdom Metazoa; phylum Chordata; class Lepidosauria; order Squamata; family Elapidae; genus Laticauda; species Laticauda colubrina. The sequence continues at coordinate 39,008,930 of BLBF01000020.1, read as the reverse complement.
ATATCTAGATGTCCTGGCTTAGAGACATTTCTATATGGGGAGGAGAAACAAGCTTAAGTCTTTATCACTCCAAGACTGAAATGATGTTTGTAAATAAATGATGTGGCATCCGAAGACCATCCATTCCCAACAGTTACTCTGTACAGAATTGCACTTCTCCTGAAGAAGTCAGTCTGCAATTAGGGAATCCCCCATAAAAAACAGATGGAAGCTGTGGGTGGCCAGAGAGGGCTTTTCCCAACTTCAGCAGGTATACCCAACCTGGATCAGGAACAATAACTCACATCTTAATCACCAATAAGCCAGACTAATGTAATATACCTCATATAGGGCTGCCTTTGGGTATCACCTGGAAGCTACAGCTGGCACAAAATGCAGCAGCTAGAATGCTGATGAATTAGCCCTGCCAGTGCAACATAATACATATTTTAAGTCACTGGCACAGATTGCCAATAGGCTTTAAGGTACAACTGAATGTGCAGTGGATACCTGAATGTAACCTTTAAAAGGCATTTATGGCACAGTACTGTATCAGGAAATACCTTACTACAGGGATGTCAAACTCACGTCATCACAGCAGCATCACGTAACTTATCGGGACTTTTTTCCCCTTCGCTAAACCGAGTGGGGCCAGCACATGACACATCCAGCCCGCAGGCTGTGAGTTTGACACCACTGTCTTACTAGAATAGAGTCTATCCATCCCATCCATTCATTACAAGAAGTCTTATTAAGGGTCTCCCTTCCTGCTAAAATGCATAGGGTGTTAAAAACAACAATAGGGGCCTTCTTGGGAACCCCTACTTAATTACATACTCTCCTCTCCCACGAATTACACATAGCTTCCTTGCTCTTTAGAAGTAAGCTAAACAGCCTTATTGTATCATTCTTTTAGCCCAAGCTTATTAGGGGAACTATGAGGGGTTAATTATGAATTTGCCATATTAGTTGAGGTTTGTCGTATTTGACTATTTTCTTTGGTTTGTTGCTTGCTACTCAGATTCTTTCAGAATAGGAGCAGGTGGGAAATGTTGTACATAAATGATTTTTTTTAAAAAATTGTCTGGGTCCATGAGCTCACAGAAATAATCTTTTTGTCCTAGATTGGTAAAATTATGTTTTTCTTTTCCGACTTAGTTTCTTTCAACATAAACACCCACAGACAGCTATGAGAGTTAGCATGACACCTCTTGACGTTCATGATTTTCATTGGATTTGAATATGAGGTAGAAAGGATAAATCCTAAGACCTTGCTGTGGACTGTGAACACAATAATAATTGTGAAGAGAATTATGAGGAAAATAGGATGGATAGATCTGACAAAATCCCCAAGTATCATGTAATCAAGAAGCATATGACTCCTGGACATAATATTTTATTGGGTCAGGTAATATTCAGATCATTGGAATCACAAACTTTCAAAATGAACTGGTTTCTTCCCCAGACTCATCTGCTTAAAGTTCCGTTGGCTTGAACTAATTCAATATATTACTACTGACATTGCCTGGAGCAAATTAAATTGAAGATCTAAGCTAATTATATTGGCAGATTATTCTTAATATTGCCAATTGAAAATTCTAAGGTTTGCAGTCACAACTCATCTAGAGGAAACTACATTGTGGGCAGCTGTTAGGTACTCTAATAGTAATTGACAGATAAATAAAGTCAAATATAGTATCTTTTGTTTAAAAAAAAATCACAATAGTGGCTATCTACAAGTTAGGAGAACAGCTTACATAGAAAATGAATGGGGACACTGGCTGCTTGGCAGAAAGTCTTTGAGGATAATCCTATTTAGTTTGATTTACTCATCTGGTAAGGACTGAATTTGTTACCATAAAACTCACAACCAAGAAGAGAGCATGAAAAAACTTTCCATCTTATTTCAAACGTTTCTCCACAGAGTAATGATCAAAAGAAGGACACTCTGTAAATTTGCTTTACTGACAATTACAAAAACTCTGAAGGTCAGGAGGTTCACTAAAACTTCATTTAAAAAAAAACATGAGAATGCATTTTGTTTAAAAAGTGGCCTCTTTAATGTGTCTAACCAGAGACACTGCTAATATTCTGAACGTTTCAAAAATACTAAAACTTCAACAATGCTATTCATGTTGCCATACCACTTAATGGGGCCCTATCTGGAGCAAGACCAAACTTGTGACTATTCATGCTATCATTCCTACTGGCTTTCTGCAAGCTAGGAAAATGAACTGATACCATCAGATTGACTTTTGATGGTTATTTATTTAATTTATTCATCTGTATTTAATTATACATACATACATATGTACATACATACATACATCATTTTAGCCATTGTCTATTCACTGCAGGATGAAGGCCTCTTCTGCATGTTTCCATCCAATACGGTCCTGGGCTTCTTTTGGCAATTAGGCCCGCAATACAGGTAGTCCTCAATTTACAACAGTTTGCCTAGTGACCAAAGTTACAATGGCATTGAAAAAAGTGACTTATGACCATTTTTCACACTTATGTTGCAGCATCCCCATGGTAATATGATTTACATTTGGATGCTTGACAACTGACTCATATTTATGATGGTTGTGGTGTCCTGAAATCATGTGATCCCCTTTTTTGACCTTCTGACAAGTAAAATTAATGAGGAAACCAGACTCACTTAACAATTGTGTTACTAATTTAACAATTGCAGTGACTCACTTAACAAATGTGGCAGAAAAGTCATAAAAATGAGGCAAAACTCACTTAATAAATTTCTCATTTAGCAACACAAATTTTGGGCTCAATTTGATCGTAAGTTGAGGACTACCTTTACTTGCTGATGCCGTCGATCGATCTTGTTTTAGATCTCTTTCATGGACACTTTTTATCAAGTGGAATCCATTCTATGACTGCCTTGGTCCACCTGCCATCAGTTCTTCTTGCTCTGTGACTAAGCCATTCTCCTATGAGCTGTTCAGAGCATCCAGTAGTGGAGGTGCTTCAGTCTCCGCATTCATAGGCTGAGCTTGATTTGTGGAATGCTCCTCCTCCTCCACGTGACTCCTCCTCAGCATTCCCCAGTTTTTGCTCAGCCTCGTACTAGACAGGCAGTGCTTTGGATGCTTATTTGACCGAAACAGGAATATTAGCAGGTTGATTGCAATTCGGTTCCCTTTGTTTATTTTTTTTGTCTTTAGCCTTCTCCCAATCCCTTATCAGTCTGACAGTCCTGTTTAAGGGAAGTGCCGTTTGCACACACCCCCCCAAAAAAGGTGGCGGGAGGCTTTTGGAGCTGCTCTGTACCACCTCCCCACAGCCAAAATTTCCTTACCTGTGCCAGTTTGATTGCTGCTGTGTCTTTAATTTTGTTTCCTTGCCAGCGGCTTGATATTTTGTTTTTAAAAGTCGTATCACTTTTACCCCCCTTTCGAACGCCGTTTCTTCAATGGGGAAGTTAATTAGTATTAATTCCCCTTTCCTTCTCCGCCGTTCTGTTGATTTGAGAGCTCAGGCTTCGTTTGAGCTCCGGCTTAGTTTGCAAGGCAGGAAGCTGCTGCTGAGAAGCGTGCAAAAAAACTTTAACTGCTGGAGGCCATCTTGAGTAGCCACCTCATGGCTATGCGCCTTGTCTGTCTTTCCTGAGCTGTGTGAGGTATTTTCTGCTTGAAGCAGCAGAATCCCTCCAGGATTCTGAGAGCAATTTTACCCTCATTTTGGCTACCTGCCCTCGAGGATAATTAAAAAATCGTTGGCTGAACCCTCACAGCCTTATTCTCAGTGGCACAGCAGCAAGCACCTAGACCAGTGTCCGCCTGTCCATGGAAGCTGCTGAAGGCCCTTTCAATCATCAATCCAGGCCATAGGCATTCGCTATTTGGCTAATTGGATTACACATTAATCTTGGTTGTTCTCTTATTAACATTGGAATATATATATATATCGCTACTCATAGGAGCAATTACAAAGCAATTGCAGCAATATTATAATAATTATTACAATCATAATAATTACTCATGGTAACAAACTATTTGACAGTATATTTTAATTTCAATAAAATATTGTTACTGAGATACGACTCATTATATATATATATATGTATAGACACCAGTAAAATAAATAAAAAAATAATAATTATAAAAGGGGGCAATAAGAACTTTATCAGAGCCACCGTTCTTGTCTCAGATCGGACCCTGGGCGTGCCAACTGCCTTGTACACAATTTATATTCAATTACTGTTATTCTAATTTTAATCAAAATGGCAGATGGTAACACCTCTCAGGCCCCTTGCTTGAAGGCAAAAGCCAAATCAAAACACAGTGGAAATTCTAAAGCCTCAGAACAGGATGCCTGAAGGCGGCATAAGGCCTTACAAAAGCAAATAGACAGGCATACTCGAGAGTTCCACGCTGTATCTCAGGGTGTCTCCTCTTCCAGTCCGCCAGTTTCTTCACTCCTTCCTCCTCCCCTAGATCTCTCCCTTTCATCCAGGTGCAGCTTGACTCCACAAGGACAACAGGTCCAAGTGTCTGGAACACCAACCAGACGGGCCCCTGAAGCCACATTCACTCTGACAGCCACTGGTCCTCGCCAGGGTGACAGTTTCATTGAGGAGGTCCCAGAAAGGATGAAAGCTTGGATGGAGATGGCTATTTGCCAAGGGATTGCAGCTGGGCTCCAACACGCTGTAATGTCCAGACCTTACACTATGGCTACCGACCAAGAGCCCCAATCGCTGAGGTCACTGACCAGGTCGGAGCAACACCAGACCCAGGTACGTTCACAGGGGGAGACCCCCCTCCAAGCGCCGGAGGAGGAGGAGGAGGAAGTGGATCAAATCTTTCAAATGGCTGAGTCTGAAGTGGGATCAATGCACGATAGCGAGCCCCTGTCAGAGGCAGACCTCTTAGAAGGGGAAAAGTCTGAGGATGAAGACCTTATTTCTGACCAGCCTGCTTTTACAGGCTTATTCCGGCCACAGCTTTTCAAATCTCTCTTGTTTAAGGCAAAGAACATTGCAGGCCTAAACAAGCCAAAACCATCTGACACACTTGACCCTTCAGGGGAGGGACCAGAGGACATGATCTTCAACCAACTGGTAGTTGAAGCAGAGGTAATTCCAGTTCCACCCATATTTTCGGACCTGGTGCAGAAGTAGTGGGCTTCTGCAGCGGAATACACCTCCCCAACTGGACATGATAGGAAATATTTCAACTTGGACCCTGATTTTGCAAAATTACTGGGTACTCCCGAGGTAGATGAGCCTATAGTGGCTTTAGTGTCCCCCTCTATTCCCAGTGAGGCACTGGAGGCCTTAAAGCCGGAGGAAAAATAGCCCTACACAGAGCTCATCATTCTGACGCGTGGGCTATCAGATCAGCCATGGCTGCCTCCTTCTTCATGCGGTCGTCTCTTAGATGGCTTCATCTTTTGAAACAACACATTCCTTCTTCTAACATCAGGGCGCACCAAGATATCGCCAAACTTACGGCAGTTGCTGAATTTTCTGCTGATGCTACCTATCACGCAGTCAAGTTTTCAGCAAGGGGCATTACCTCACATGTCACAGCGCATAGCTTGCTATGGTTAAGACACCGGCAAGCTGACTTCAAACACAAATCCAAGCTGGCCTCATCCCCCATTGTGGGAGATCAATTGTTTGGCCCTTCCCTGGATCCGCTACAAATCGAAACACGCAACAAGAAGAAAATTCTCCCTTCCTTTTTTTGGAAGTCAGATCCCAGAAGCCCCTAGTCCTTTCAGAGGGTATCTTTTCCATCTTACTATCAGGAATCCTTCTCTTCAAGATACCAGAGACCCCCAGCAGTAAGACCAGGACAACAACCAGATAGGTCCGACTCCGTGAATAGAAGTAGAAGGGGTGGTCAATCCAAAAGATCCTTTCGGGGAACAGGGAACAGGCCCTTCCAGCGACCAAGGTAACTCCCGGGACCCAATTCCTATTGGCGGACGTCTTAAGTTATTCGCTGACCAATGAGACTCCCCTACCTCTGACGCCTGGGTCAGAAATACGGTTAGATTTGGACTCGCGCTGGAGTTTAGCTCCATTCCCCCAGATTCCTTCATGTCATACCCTCCTTCCAGAGACCCGGTCAAGCGTAATTTCATGGTTTCCGCTGTCCAACATCTACTGGATATATGAGCCATCCAACCAGTAGCGACCAACCAACAAGGGCAAGGTTTTTATTCACATCTTTTCGTTGTGCCAAAAAAATTTGGGGGGGTGGGGTGGAGAGCAATATTAGATTTGAAACATCTCAACCATTTCTTAGTATATCGCAAATTTAAAATGCATACCCTGCAATCTATATTACTGGGCATCAGGAAAGGGGACGTGCTCACGTCCATAGATTTGACAGAGGTGTATTTCTATTCGGCCCTCCCATTATAGGTTTCTGAGATTCTGCGACAATAACCACCATTTTGAATATGTGGCCCTTCCATTCGGATTAGCCTCTGCCCCCAGGACCTTCACTAAGGTCCTCGCAGCGCTAGCTTCCTACCTCAGGAACATCCTGGTACGCCTCCAGTGTTATCGTGACGATATTTTGATTTTATCTCCTTCCGCCCATCAGGCAGTCATAGACACTCAGAACACATTATTATCCATACAAGAGCATGGCTTCTTAATAAATTGGAAGAAGAGTCAATTAACACCTTCAACTCGGTTAATTCATTTAGGGGCAGTCATAGATACGGTGGAAGGCAAGGTTTATCTGTCACCAGATAGACTAAATAGCATTCAAAAATTGGTTAAGGAGATCAGGGCGTTTAAGAGGGTGTCTTTAATGGACCTATCAAAATTGTTGGGCAAAATGATTTCATGTATTTCTATTATTCCTTGGGCCCGCCTTCACACTAGATCCCTCCAGTGGTTCCTGCTACCGTACCAGCGATCCGGCCGAAGCAACTCCAAACACAAAGTTAGGGTTCTGCCCAAGGTTCTCAAATCTCTCCTCTGGTGGTCCAAACCGGTAATCAACAGAGGCTGTCTCTTCAAGAAACCACAAAGGCTCACCATCACCACAGATGCCAGTCTGTTTGGATGGGGAGCTCACATCCAGTCGCTCACAACCCAAGGCCGATGGTCCGACATAGAACAGTCATGCAGCATAAACTGGCTGGAACTTCGCGTAGTACACCTGGCCCTACGCAACTTCTTCCTCCAGGTAAACAGTCAGCACATGCTGATACTGACAGACAATGTAACAGCCAAAGCTCACATAAACAAGCAGGGGGGCACACAATCGAAGCAGCTAATGCGGGAAGAGGAGCGCCTGTGTCGCTGGGCAGAGAACAACATACTTTCCATCAAAGCAGTCGAATACACAGGCAGACAGGCTAAGCAGGGCCACCATAGATCAATTGGAGTGGTGCCTCCACCCATCCCTGTTCCAAGAAGCAGCACGGACATTTGGTCAGCCAGTGGTGGACCTATTTGCTTCCCCTCTCAACACTCAGCTTCCGAGATTTTTTTCCAGGTACCCATCCCAAGGGGCGGAGAATTTCAATTCGGTCCGCTGTCATTGGCCCCCGGGGTTCCTGTATGCATTCCCTCCACTTCCGCTGGTTCCCAAAGTCCCTCTGTCGCCCAGATTCTAGAGTTTTTACAGGTGGGACTTGATAAGAGGTTGTCACCTAATACATTAAAAAGGCAGGTGGTGGCCTTGGCATCAGTTCTCACTCACGAGGGCCTCAGTTCTCTTTCACATCATCCATGCATAAGATCTTTCCTTCGAGAAGCCACCAATTTGCACCCTCCAACAGTGCACCGTTATCCCACCTGGGATCTTAACAAGGTCCTTATCGCTCTCACTAAAGGTCCTTTCGAACCTTTGAAAACGTCAAGTCTCCAATTTCTCACGTACAAAGTAGTTTTCCTGGTAGCGATCACCTCCGCTCGTCATATCTGAGAAATTGCAGCCTTGTCTGTCAGACAAGATCTCTGCATTTTTCATGCTGATCGTGCGGTCCTTCGTCCCGATCCCACATTTATGCCCAAGGTCAATTTGGTTTTTCATAGAGCATAAGAGCTTATTCTTCCAAATTTTTGCCCCAGACCATCACAGGGGATGGAAAGACAATGGCATAAGCTTGATGTGAGGCATGCTCTGCAAATCTATATCAAGCGTACAGCGGCTTTCAGGAAATCAGAGGCTTTATTCGTGTCCTTTCAGCCAAATTCTCAGGGTTACAAGGTTTCACCATCTACGATAGGCCGTTGGATATGGGCGGCAATAGCAAAAACATATCAGACCCAATTTCTACAGGTGCTTAGGGGCATAACAGCTCATTCAACAAGGAGTGCAGCAACTTCAGCAGCATGGGCCACACAGGCTTCAATAACTAAAATCTGTCGGGCTGCGGCTTGGGCTTCCCCATTGCCCTTCATTAGACACTACAAAATTGATGTGTTTGCTTCTGCTGAGGCTTCCTTTGGCAGAAGAGTTCTGCAATGGGTCCACAGAGACCAGGAGGAGATTCCAGACCAGATGGAGTCCCTCCCGTAGGACAGGACAGGCTTTGGTATGTCCTACTACTGGATGCTCTGAACAGCTCATAGGAGAAAGGGTGCTGGTACTTACTTGACACGCCTGTTCTCTTTGAGCTGTGAAGAGCATCCAGCCCCACCCTTTTTTCCATCTGGTGGGGTCCTGTTTCGGCCAATGAACTTTTTAGAATGTGAGGATGAGAGCGCTTATTTCTCTCGTCTTCGCCAAAACTGGGGAATGCTGAGGAGGAGTCACATGGAGGAGGAGGAGCATTCCACAAATCAAGCTCAGCCTATGAATACGGAGACTGAAGCACCTCCCACTACTGAATGCTCTTCACACTCTTCACAGATCAAAGAGAACGGGCATGTCAGGTAAGTACCAACGCTCTTTTCCATTTCAATTCTTTTATTCTCTTGATGATATCATACACTTTCATTTGTTCTCTAATCTATGTGCAGCTCTTATCTTGTCTTGCATCTTTCCATGGCTCTTTGTACCATTCACAGCTTTTGTATTATTGTGAGGTTAGTGTCCAACTTTCACTGGCGTATGTTAGAGCAGGTAGCACACACTGGATCAAAAACTTTTCTCTTCAGGAATAGGGGGGAGGTTGTTCTTGAAAATTATGCTTAGCTTGAAGAATGCCTCTCAATCACATTTAACACGGCATTCAGTTTCCTTTATTTATCATCTTCCATTGAGATCCATTGGCCAAGATATATGTAGTGATCTACTACGTCTCTTTCTTCTCCAAATATATAAAAAATATTACTTTGATGAAAGTGAACCATTGATCACTAAACAAATCAATTCAGAATTCTCATTTGAGGCACAGATGACCAGGCTCAAATCATCCTACTTTGGACATATTATCCAAAAAAAACCCTAACCCAGCTCTTTGGAAAAGGCTCTAAGAACAACCAGCAGCAAGATGGATGGATTCAGTTGCAATGGCAATGAGTGTACCATTGAGAGACTTGAAAGGCTAGATGTAGAAGATGAACAGGCTGACCCTAGAGGGAGGGATTGTGCGCCATCATTCTCAAGTCCTTTGCACCCACAAGAGATCTAAGTCCAGCCCGTTTTGAATTCTGTTGTTGACTCTTATCTAATACCCATTTACCTTGACCATTAGTAGATCAGATTCTTATAGAAGCCGTTAGCATGCATTAAACCTGCATTTATTTGAACTGTCTTGATTTCTTGCACCTGACATCAGGTTAGGGATAAATCATCATGGAGAAATTCTATATGATTGCTCATAGGTTAAACCACCCTGATGGCACATAATCAATCAATCAATCAGAAAATGAATCACCAAATCCTTTTGGTTGTAGAAAAGTACAAATCTAACAAGTAAATAAACACTTTTTTACCCTGAAAAGTTACAAAAATAATGATGAAAAGAGAGAGAAATAAAACCAGCAGTAAGGAAATTCTTTCCTCAGTTTGTAAAATGTATTTCTATTCATTTATTTGTAAATTTACATGTTACTAAATCAAATGGACTCCCTTATACTGAGATAATTTGTGGCAAGTCATTCCAACATTACTGTTCAAAATTGCCTTTCTGGATACAATAGGAATAGCTTGTACATATAAATTATAAAAAGTTTCCTGTATGTTCTGTGAGACACATACAAATGTCCCTTTTCCACCCCTCATTCTTATTTGTTCCCCCTCAATTAATCACATGCCTCATATGTTTGAATTCAGACAATACAATTGGAGAAGTTTGAAAGTTTGAAATCAAAGATCCTTATAACCCTAACCAAGCACAGGGAAAAACACAAGACTCAGAAGAAAATTGTAATATTGATACAATAATTCAGCTTTTTAAAGAAGGTGCCCTCTGGGTGTTTCAGATTACAACTCCTATCATTCTCAGATCACTAGGCCAAGTTCTGGGACCTGTAGTTCAAAGTTTCCAGAGAACCCTCAGCTGAGCCAAGTCCATCAAGATTTTTGAACCAGAACTGTTATCGTTTTATTTTAAAGCAACCAAAAATGGCAATTAAAACAGAATAAAATGGTGTCAGCGTGCAATTGTGCCAATCTATCTTTGCCAGAAATAGAGAAATTTACACCTTGCACCAAGACAGGGGAGACTGTGTGTGTGTGTGTGTGTGTGTGTGTATGTGTGTATGTGTGTGTGTAAACACACTTTGCATAAAAGGATTGGCAGGATGGAGGCACAAGCTTAGCTGGACCTTGTCCATACAAATCTGTGAAATCCAAAAGAGGGATATCTTAAAATATATTTTTTCTCTTTGGAATATTTTGTTTTGGAATGCCAGTAATTCTAGAGGCAAGAACAGCCGCTTTATGTTCAGAAATGAGCCAGCTGGAGAGCTGAAGCCCTCATAAAAAAATGAAATGCCAAACCAACCCCTGCATCTTCCACAGTCTCTCAGGTCACCTACCAGATTAGAAGGCCTGTTGCTAAGGCAACCATATCTTGCAAGTGCTAGCTGAACTTCCCCATAATTTTAACCCTTTAACTAGCTGAGGAAGGTAATGCTAATAATCTTGCAGCCTGGAGAGAAAGTTAGATATATTGTCTGCTTAAGAAAAGGGGGGAAAGAAAGAGAAAACACCCAATTCCACATTTGATCCTTTGGCTGTTTTCCTAGAGATTTTTTTTTTTAAATACTGACTGATAAAAGAAAAATATGGTTTTTTAAAAAACCAAACTTTTATAAGCGGCTGCCAAACCGTGTGAGTGTAGCTCACTTGTGCATGCCCAAGTGTGTTGGGGGAAAGCATGCTGTGAATATGAAATAGGAGGAAACAAAGCATAAGAGAGTTTTACTACTCCTTGTGGTCAGAATTTAGTGGCTGTGTATTACAGAACATGGCCAAATCCTTCTGTCGTAAACAGAAGGCAGAAGAAAGCCACAGTGAAGTGGACAGATGGCCAGTGGTATACTAATACCTTGTGGTTGTCTGAGAGCAACCTACTGCCAATTGACATGTCCCTGTCTCCTTTCCCAATGCAAGGCAGTCCCCCCTACTTCGCTTGTCTCTTTGCAAAGGTCTTGGTGAAAAAACACTTCAGAAACATGACTAAGTGTTAAAAAAACAGCAGCATAAGGCCAGTTTTTACCAGAAATGAATCCTTTTATGTGGGTTCGCAACACATTTTCGGATGTTACAATAAATTGCTTGCTAAAAATAAAAGAACAAGAATCCAAGAATGTATTTTTTTTTAACTTTGTTATACTGATACAACAAATTTGGGTCTTGCATGCCTCGAACTCTGCAACAATTCAGTCCTTTATCGAAGGTCATATTGGCAGGAGGGATTTAATGAGAATTGAATACAGAACCAGAATTGGAAAGGCAAATCCACAATGTTCTACCCTTTAACAATTATGTGGGGTAGGTGAGTTGGAGCTGTTGTCTTGAAGTACAAGGAAACAGAAGGAAGTTTACCACAAGGTGTGTTTTTTTTAAGACTGTGGATGTTCCTCTATAATAATATTCGCAGAAGTGGTTGGCAGTAAGAATGTCCACTGATGAGGCAAATATCTGGATGTATTTGACAAGACAAATTTTAAGAAAGTGGGAGAAAGAAATCATGACACCATCTTAGTCCTAAAGTGTACAGAAGGATGGAACGAATTTAAAAGAGAAAAAGTAAGCATCCTTCACACAACTGTAAAGGCCAGCCATATGTGAAGAAAGAACATTTCTATTTGAACAAAGTTTGACTAGAATCTCTTCTACATACAATCAAAAGCTGCCAGAAGTGGAAGACAGCAGAAAATAAAATCAATGCCGAGGAAGGAAGATGCATAAGGCCTAACCACACTGGGTTTTTTTTTAAGGAAGCTTACAGTCCCACATTTTCCATTATTAGTTTTCAGCGTGAAGTGAATTGTTAATAAAATGCAATAGGATGCATGGAACATTCTGGCTGATATTAACTTGATGATTTTAGATGGATTCACTGTATGATAATACCCAGTTACTCCAAATGGAAATTATCTACACCAGGCGTATCAAACTTGCAATGACATGTTGTCGTCACATGACATATTGCAACTTCACCCGCCTTCACTAAACCAGGGCATGAGCCTGGTCAGCTCATGATGCATCCAGCCCACGGGTCATGAGTTTGACACCCCTGGTTTAGACTCTGGCTGACAATCTTATCTATATCAAATCCATAGAAAATTGTTTTTAAAGATTGTATAGAATTCTACTAAATTTTAGTTGTTAGCAATAAGGAAAAATGGGTCTCTTGTTTTGTTTAATCATTTTGCTCTTTTGCAGGTCTGTTATCATTCAGCCTGAACAGGATTTCTTCCTACTCATTTGTATGCATGAAAAATATTGGTCTTGTCTGCATCTAATCGTGTTTGGGTGAACCTTACATGAATGACTAAATTATTGCATGAATATCTAAACTATTACATGAGTGACTAAAGATTTTGGCTGAGCCAACCTACATTTAACAAGAAAAAGGAATGGCAGTTGTTAACCTGCAATCTGAAGATCAAATAGGATTTCTGGTCTGCTATATGATCATCTTGAAGAATTCTTGGTTTTACCACTTTCCCTGTAAGTACTGGGTTTCTATGGTGACAATAAACAGTCATTAGATTGCCAAAATTTGGAATAATTTAATGCCTTCTCTTCTAAATTCATAGGAAAAACAATTGTTTTTTAAGTTCACCCTCTTACCAACAAACTACAATACTAGATGGAATTACATTGACAAGTAGAAATACAATCCCACACTGGTTTCAAAAAGGAAGATGTAAAAGAATGAGATAGTGGATTCCAGCTTTGATAGTAATATAGGGGGATAATATGAACAAATATGAGGCTTGTTTTTTTGCTGCCTCTGTTATTTTTTTACAGTTTTATCGCTGAACTGCACACTTAACCTGAACATCATTTGCCATGTAAGGGATCAGATACAGAATGTTTGAGAAACTGCTCAACATACTTTAACAGAGCAAGTGTTTTACCATCAGACTTTGTACAAGTTAGCAAAATACCTTCTAAAATTACTTACATTGGTGTGCTGGAAATTGAAGAAGTAACAGTTTGCTATATCCATTCTTAACAACTAACCTAACATTAGTGTGTAAGCAACAAACAATTATTAACAATTTAGTATTTCAATGTTCATTGTGAAATAACACTTAGAAAGGGCCTGGTCAGAGTTGACTTTCCACCAGCATCTTATAAATGACAAGGCACACATTACAATATTTAAGCATGTTCTAGGGATATCTGGCAGACAAGAACAGTATTTTTCCAATGAGAAATGCAATATTTATTAAAAGTACAGGTAATCCTCAACTTACAACAGATCATTTAGTGATAGTTCGAAGTTACGATGACACTGAAAAGTAACATGATAATTTTTCACACTTATAACCATTGCAGTATCCCCATGATTATGTGGACAAAATTTAGATACTTGGTAATTGGATCATATTTATGATGATCGTAGTGTCCCTGATCATGGGATTACTGTTTGTAACCTTCTGACAAGTAAAGTCAATGGGAATCCAGATTCACTTAACTGTGTTAATTGTTACTAACTTAATAATTGCACTGGTTCACTTAACAACTGTGGCAAAAAAGGTAGTAAAATGTGACAGAATTCACTTAACAACTGTCTTGCTTAGCAACAAAAAAATTTGGACGCAATTGTAGTTGTAAGTCGAAGATTATCTGTATTTTTTTAAAAAATGAATCAAATATTCAAACCAATTTATGTATATCAAATTTGTTTGAATAGACATTAAATAAGGCTAATGCAATACCCAACAAATATTATCGAAGCTCCCAACAAATAGACAATAGAGATCTCTTTTTTGCAAACTATGGTTAACAGCTGACTTTCCACAAGACATAAAATGGAAACAGCCATCGTACCATAGTTGGTGATTATTACATACCTGAAAATACTTGTATATCATCCTTAAATAGTTTTATTAAAGTACTTTATTCATGAAAGTCCAAACTCGCTTTATGGAAAAATAAATATGTTATTTGTCCAAATCTATTTAAATTTTGGAGCTGAGACAAAACTTGAAACAAGAACTCATCGTTGGACTATGGACTGCACTCCCTAACCATGAATCGAAATAATATAGAAGCGTAGGTTAGAACTTTTATTAACTAGAAATGCTGAGTTCTAATCCTGCCTCAAGCATGAAAGCTGACAGGGTAACTTTGGACCAGTTACTCTCAAGCCCAGCATACCTCAAAAAACTATTGTAGGGGAAATAGGAGGAAGAAGGACGTATGTTTACCTTCTCAAGTTATTTACAAAAGTAAGAAAGACAAGATTAAAAAAAAAATTCTTTCTTTCTTCTGAAGTATAAGTAAACTATAAGACCAGAAAATCAGAGATGAGTAAAGCAATTTAGCAGAAGAACCAGTGATATTGTGCTTTCATTAAAAGATTTCTACTGCATTTAAAAAGGCCAAAAGGCTACTGAATTATGTTTTTATTTCCTCTAGCAATGCTGTCACTTTTGCAAAATCTTCTACCCCATCAAAAAAAAGGAAAGGAAAGGAAACAAGTATCACGACCTTTTAAATTTTAAAATCACATTTCTTTGCACACTTTTTGCACTCCAAAAATTTTGTAACAAAGGATCCTGCCTATAGGACTTGCATATCAAAGAATTTTAAGTATACAGTATATATTTCTGCTTTAAGGAGCAAAATGACAGCACCACACAAGCACAATAGGAATGCTATTGGTGTAAGCAAAGAAGACTCAAGAGACAGTTAACTAGTGACTTTATTAGGTTCCAGTGTTCAATGTCAGAAGCAGAAATATGATTTTTTTTAATCTGCTGAGTTCCAGGATAAATGTTATTATATAGGGTTACAGCTGGCCCACAAAGTTCAAAATGAAACTATAATGGTTTATGAAAAGGACTGGATGTCTAAAGATACAATGAATTTATTCTGCATGTTGAAGCAGCGACTTCTTTTTTAAATCGCTTTCACCATGTTCCATTAGTTCATTGTTGACAACTTTCCCTCAAAGACAAGCTTAAACATTTGCAAATGACACCATCTCATACACCATATTATTATTTGTTAAGCTACAGCATTATGGCTTTCTAGCTGATAAAAACCAGTAAGTAAAAAAAAAAAGAATGTAGAAACCAGCTTTCTTCTTCAAATTAGGATTTAGCAACACAATTCAAAAAGATTCCTAGACATTATACAATACAGAGTGGCAGAGATTTAAAAATTCTGGTAAAAATCCAATTATAATAAATGCTTCTTAGTTAATAAAAGCAAAGACAATTGTGTGTAAATCTGTTTTAAAGGTGGGGGGGAAGCTGAGGACATCAGAGGACAACTTAAATTTGATCCCACACACACACTGATGTGCTTATTAGAAAATCTGACCACCAAAGGCAAAAGTTATATATTACAAAGCTGGAACAAACGTGTTTTTTTTAAAAAAACTACATCACTTTTCTCTGTTCCCCTCGCCCCCTCACAATCTCTTAATCTTTCTTTTATCTTTCACTACTTGTATGGAGCTGTAATTTATGAATTAAGGAAATAATCCTGACTTAATGACTGCAATTGAAATCAGAATTTTGTTTGTAAGTTGTTGTGGGTTGTTAAGTGGGTCCCCATGTGACCTGGCTCAATTTTACAACCATTTTTATAATGGTCTTAAAGCAAATCACTGGGGTCATTATGAGAATTACATAGTTATTAAGCAAACTATGTGGTCATTAAGCAAATCCAGCACATCCAATGGACCTTTTTTTGTCAGAAAATGGAAAAAATATATTGCAAATTGTGGTCACATGATACAACCAGTTGTAAATATGAACTAGCTGTCCTAAAATGCAATCATGTAACTGTGTAGTGTGGCAGTCATAACTTTGGCATGGGTTAAATAAGAGTGATGTGATTGATTACTAAGCAAGGACTATCTGTAATAATATACCTAGAAGGCAAAAACATCTTGCCAATAGGTTTTGGAATTGGATTAAAGATATATATCGCCAATATTAAACATCTGTAATACCTGGCAAAATTCACAACTAAAAAAAGGGAAAATGATACATATTGACAAGACATTTTGACTCATGTATTATAACCATGAAGACATACAAAGGTCATTATGCATTAATAGCCTCATCTTATGGGTACAAGCACCATAGATTGTCTTCTCCAACTAATGTTGGTCTGACCTAATAGAACAGGGGTGATAGAATTTTCCCCTTTCGCTAAACTGGGTGTGCGCATGGCCAGCGTGTGACGCATTTGGCCTGTGAGTTTGACAGCCCTGTACTAGAATATATAGAGAAAATCTAGAGAAATCTGAACCCCAAATTTCCCAAAAGTATGGCTGGGGGGGGAGGGGGTTCTGAAGCTCGGTGTTGCATTTTGGTGGCAGAGACATTGCTTTGGAATAGCCCTCAATTAAAATTGAACTGGCTTCCTCACTGTTGTTTTTTAAGAAAGTTAAAAACTGAATTATTTTAGAGATTTTTTTTCTTAATTTGACATTTGATGCCATCTTGTTTTTTTTCTTTATTCTTTGTTTCTTTTAATTGTTGTTTTATTTACTTTTGATGTTGTTTCACTAGATTTTTATGATCTATTGATGTTTTAATTTGTGTTTGCATGCATTATATAAATTGTTGAAAGCCATTTGATTGTGGTAGAGATTTGTTAAGTAAATTAATAAATAAAAGCACAACACACATTAATTCTGTCTATCTTTAATTTAATAGCCTTTTTGCAACTTAAGCAAATAAAGAACATTCTTTTATTTAAAAAAAATCATTACCTAATGACTAACCAACATTATACTTCAAAACCACTTCTTTGTTCTGAAAGTTCAGTTTAGTCCTGGATGAAATAAAAGCAGCAAGAAATAAACATGTGATAAAGTAGATCTAAACCAAGGCTAATGTCCATCATACATTGAAAGTGGTAATTTGCCCATTCTAACTTGCTATAGTTTTTTTTAAAGTTTTAATTACAGGATGCAGGAGAAAACTAGTCTGAAATAAAAAAAATGCAAAAGAAGAATTCATATTGAACAAGACTGTTCCTTGATTGCATTTTTAAAAAAAATGCAGGATATCATATCATTCTTTCAGTCAGGACTGAAGTTGACAGAAAGTTTAACATTCCAAGTCAATCTTAGCTATTATGGTTCTGCATAATGCACATAAAGTCACCTCCTGAATACAAAGGAATAAGTGATAGCACATAGAGTGATCTTAGTTTACAACTGTCAGAAGTAAAGAAATAACACATGACCTCTCAAGAAATCCCATTAATAATGTGATGGTCCTTAAATGTCTCATTCAATCTCAATCCATTTGGCATCAGAAAATAATACCAGATTTAGGGACAAGCAATTTATGTATTTATTAACTTATATAGCTGCCTTTCTTATACAAGACAATTCTAGATAGCTCCCAATAATATATAAAATAAAAATACAATAAATAAAAACTAACTTCATAACAACACACTTATCATAATATAGTATTTTAATATTGAAAACATATAAAAACAAGACTCACATTAACATTGCTGAGTTTATGTTTTATTGATATTCTGTGCTTCCTATGGAGCAAAATGTACAATTCACACATATTATACAAAGCTCTGATGCTATTAACCATTATGATTGTTGCTCATTTGACTTTTAAATCAATTGATAACAACTACAATGTGCATGTCACATCTTCAGCATTCAAAGAAATATGTTCAAAACACAACTATCAGCAACTGAGAATTATTTTTTGCATGCCCTATTGTTTGAACTTGGTATATACTTTATATGTTTAGGAACACATGTTGGCTGAGGACAGAGGATAAGAGGGTGGCCAATATTGATAAACTGTATTAAGCTTCTTCCTTTCTGTATTCAAGTGCCAGACATAAGTTAACGCCAAGGGGGAAAATACATCCACACTTCCTTGTTGCTACTTTTCACTTCTGAAATGGTTTGGGAGAACAGGCATCACAGTTCAACAGGGTGGCTTATCATTAGATCTTGTCTTTAGGCCTTTCAATTATCAGTAGGAAGAGGTAGTTCCAACATATTCCTTGCTTCACAAAAGAAGTGTGAGATTACAATTAAAACATTGCTTGGAAAAATAAGTGGAAGTACAATACTTAAGATGCGTGTAAAGAACCTGCATAAAAGCATGTGCTTTGGCTATGAAAAAAAAATTCAACAAAATCACAGGGGAGAGGGAATTTGCACTGAGAAGCTGGGAGAAAAAAAAATCAGTGCTCAAAATCAAAATCACCCTACTGTGACAATTATGTGAAAATTTGTTTTAGATGACAAAGTCCAAACTTAATGGTTAGGATTTCCTCAACATCCTTAGGAAAAGTGCAGTCTGTCAGTGGAACCATTTATTTAAGGATGTGATAGAATTATTTCCCTGGATATTTTCAAGCAGAGCTTGAATAGACCTTTGTCATGGATGCTTACATTTGAATTCCTCCACTGAGCAGGGGATTGGATTTGAAGGCTGAGGTAGGGTCTTCAAACTCTGTAATTCTATAATTTTTCTAAAATATTTGCACATCTGACAAGAGTTACGGTGATCTAGCATTATGGATACAGAAACCTTTATTTATTGTCTTCTGTGAAAAGGAAAAATGCTAACTGTCTGCAATGGGAGATGTTTCTGGGACTGGATGAATTGCATCCTAGGTACTGAAGAAAATTTCTGGCAGTCTAGTTGAACCTCAATGCTTTATTTTTGAGAAAGAATGAAGAATGGGATTGAATGCCATGGCAGAGAAGAGGAAGTATTGACCCTGTCTTTTCCAGTCATGCCAAAAGTAATCTGTTCTCAACTTCTAATCAGTCACCACCTGAGTAATTTTAGGGAATAACTGTGGACATCAAACATAATTTCAGCAAAGTATTTGACAAAAGATCTGATAAACTTATTACTAGACTAATTTTGTTAGGACAATTAACTTCTTTACACTTAGACTTAGGTAAAGAAAAGTTTGCTCTTGGCTTGTGGATGAAGTTGATAGAATCTGCAGATGATACAAAATTAGATGGGATTTAGAGCTTTAGAAGACATACAAAATTCAAGACAATTTTGAAACAAATGGGTGTAAGTAACATAACAATATTTTAATAAAGATGAGTGAAAAGTTATTTAGAAATAGAAGCCAAAAACACAAATATTGAATCAAAGTATCTGGCCTGACAAGAATGTATCTGAGAAAAGATACTGCCATTGATCCCAAAACAAATATGAATTCACAATGTGACATGGCTACTACAAAGTCTAAAACAATTTAGGCAATACTAGCACAAGGATAGTTTGTAATCCATAGAAAATAACCATTCTTCTGTTTTCTGCTTTGGACAAATCATAACCTAGAATATTGTGTTCTAGCACCAAATCATATTTCTGTTATGAACCTCAGATCCTTGAATTTATATTAGCATGCTTAACACAGCATATAACTCTATTTTCTTGGTGTTTTATGTTGATCATAATATATAACATCCTTTCTCAAATTCTGATATTGTTGTTGTTGTTGTATCTTTGAATCAGTCTTGACTACTGACAACTACCTGGACAAATCTTTGCAGTTTTCCTGGCAACATTTTTGAAAGTGGTTTGCCACTGCCTCCTTCCTAGGAGTGAGAGAGTATGACTGGCCCCAAATCACCTAGTAGGCTTTATGCCTAAAATATAACACTCACAGTCTCCTGGTTTCTAATCTGGTACCTTAAATCATCACACTAAATAGCTTGTTTGAAGTCTATGGTGGTATTCAGTCATTCAGGTCATGGTTGCCCCAAAAGGAGCTTTTTTTCAAATAGAAATTGGAGTTTCTTGTTTTTTTTCCTTGAAGACGTTTCTCTTCTCGGAAGCACCTTTTGTGTTAGCTCTAACTTATTTATTAAGTATAATAGTAAAAAATGTTACAGTGACAGCTTTACAAACAAATCTTGATAATCCAGATAAAACAATCTGGAAATTATTTTTTTTAAAGCTTTTTAACATGATCCTGGAAATCATCAGACTTCTTTAGGATAAAGATTAAAGCAATGTTATAAAAAGTTTATCAACCAAGATTGATTAAAAATCTATATGTTTCCCAAACATATTCGCACAGCAGAAGGTAGGATAACATATTTCTGTTTCCAAGGCAGTTAATGAGAGCACCATGCCCTTCCACAGAAAAGGAGCATAAAACTGTGTTTACATCACATTGTGTATTCTTTGCAAGAATGATGAATGAGCACTTTTGTACTGAAGAGACAAGCAATATGGTTTTCACCTCCCTGATCATTTTCTAGAAGGCACGTTTGGTGAAAAATCAGCAAATGGAGAAGCAATTGCTTGTTATTTTCATCAGAGGATGCTAAGTGCCTGCTTTACCTTGACCCTTTCCCACACAGCAGCCAAAATACTATCTTCCTGAAGAACGCCAACTTTTTTTTAAAGTACCTCTGACCAATCTCCCCTTAGGTCCAAAAAGCTTTCAAAAATAAGCCAGGGGCTGATTTGCCAAAAGAAAAGGGAGGAGATCTGAAAAGGGAAAATGGAGAATCCATTATTTTAGCGAAGCTATATACTAAAAAACAGACAAATACTAAAAATGGACTGCACAGAAAGAATGCCGAGATGAAGCAACATTAAAAGTTAAACTTAATTAGCTGGCATATTGACAGAGAATCCATTGTGTAGTACAGTGAAGCAATCGAAAGTTCAGAGCCTTGGAAAAAAAATGTTGAAAAACTCACTGATGTTTGCAGGTAAAAACAGACATGTTGTTGGTACATACCATGCTGCTAGTTAGCTCTCGTAAGAAGTTGTGTTATGCAGCATGTAAACTTGAGCCCTAAAATGTTGTTTGGGGGGGCGGGGACTTCCATGGATAAAAAATGAGAAAAATACTAATAAAACAATTGCCAAATTCCAGATGAATTAAATAAATTGTTAATTTGAACAGTTAAAACAATTTTTAAAAAAACCTACTCCCCAAATTATTTCACTAAGACTATAACAATTTACTTTGGCTGAATTCCTACATTTAGTACATCTACTCTAAACCATATAACACTGTCTCTAGGAAACCCATTCTTGATTACAAAGAAAAATGAAGCAGAAACATGAAAAGTCAGTACATGGACTGATCACTTTCAAAAGGAAATCATGGATCCATTTCTCCACAAACTTGAGAGACTGGAAATAAAACAGTCTATTAACCTTCCCTTCACTGTAGAGATTAAGCAATCATCCATAGACCGATATGTTTGCATATGTACTATATAAATATATGTATAAAATATTTATCAGGAGCAGACCCCGCACATGTGATTGTTGCATGCATGAAAGTCCTTAATTGGCCTTATTCTGAAGTAACATGAATCCGAGGCTCTTGCAATAACACCAAATAGTTGTTACTATGTTACTACAATTTCAGTCATCTTGGCATTTTTATAAAATGAGCTTCAACTTAGGATATGTGTACTTGTTTCTGTATGGCATTTATCATTTCAAATATGAAAATGGATGGTATTCTTTGCAATATCTGGGATTATACAAAATATTTTGAGTCCTAAATTCCATTTTAGCATTAGCCTGAATGATCTTTATTTAATCTGCCCCAAAGTGAAATATTTAAACTCTTCCAGACAACAATTCCCTTCAACTTTAATAACCATCACCATTGTTGAACTGAGTTGATAGAATCTGCATATCAACTATTTTCACTGTACTAAGAAATGCACAAATATATTTGTTTCCTCCAAGAAAATCAGATCATTTAACAAAATTAGATTATTTGACAAAGCAAGCATGAATTTATGCCTAGTACTTCATTATATTATTTTCTCCGATAATTGGTGGAGACACACTGGAAGATTCTCCCCTCATTTCATCCTTATAATAGTAGTGTGATATAGGCTCAGACATAGTGACCAATCCAAAAATCATCTAGTAAGATTCATAATCATGTGAGGAATTGAATCTTATTAAAGAACCTTGAGTGCTTTATGCTGGTCCGTCATCTTTATTATTTCCAACAATGGGATGAAACCTCAAGGATGTAGCCACAGATTAAATATTAGGAAGAACCTCTCATAGTAAGAACTGTCAATCGGTGGAATAAGTTACCATATGGAATGATTTTTTCCTCTTCTCTAGGGGATTTTCAATACAATCTGGACAATCATCTACTGGGGATGATGAGATGATTTCTGCAATTTACAATAGGTGAATGACCGCTTATACCCAACTCTTTCCTCAGCTATAATATTCAAAAACATTAATCTCACATATCATATTCTTATTTGCCTAAATTTATAAAAATGGAAGCCCAAGGCAATCATGTGTTTCACCAGAATTTGAGCAAAAATTACCCCAACAGATAGAAGGCATATTTTGTCTGAGTTTGGGAATAAGTGCTTTCTTGCCTGGGGTGATAATAAGGGGATCTTGTCAGAAAAAGAAAGGGGATAGACCCATGGAGAAACTCTTGCCTTTTCCAGCAAGATTCTTGAATTTTCCTACACTGTAGAAATCAACATTAGAATCAGGTGGAAAGAAACCAGCCATCAAAACAAAGACCATTTCAAGGCTGCTTTATCATGTGTTTTTAAACAGAAAGCCTTCTCTGAATTCATGGTGACACAGTCACAGTTGAAGGTCTGGGATGGAACACTTTTTGTGCTTCACAAACCATTTCAGGGTGCTTAGAACATAAAAGCTTCATTTTAGCTTCGTGGCTTGATTTATATTGGGTTGCCAATATAAATGCCAAATGCATCTCTTGTTTAACTTAGGGGAGGAAAACATGAAGCTGAGGACAAGGAAGAGGAAGCAAAATAGAAACTATCAAGACAGTGTTATTTAGAACACAAACAATACAAATAGCCTTCTAAAAAGTAACTCCTTGTTTCTTATATCACAGAAGCAGAAAATGTATACATTTGTTTATGAGAGAGGTAGCTATATAAATTGGAGAAAGAGAGGGGGGAGGAAGGAAGGAAGGAAGGAAGGAAGGAAGGAAGGAAGGAAGGAAGG
>BLBF01000020.1:38955269-38983999 GCA_015471245.1 Laticauda colubrina | reverse complement strand
AGGAAGGAAGGAAGGAAGGAAGGAAGGAAGGAAGGAAGGAAGGAAGGCAGGAAGGAAGGAAGGAAGGAAGAAAGGAAGGAAGGAAGGAAGGAAGGAAGGAAGGAAGGAAGGCAGGCAGGCAGGCAGGCAGGCAAGGTTTAGTCCATCTTAATGACTATCACAATCAAACACGTTCCACCTGTAGTCCTCAAGGAGCAAAAATTGCCCCTGCTTGAGAAAAGTTATTTATTGGATTTATATCCTATATAAATAAATATAACATAACACTGTATCAACATGGTTGATATACACATGTATATCAAGCCAGGTTTTTCTATGTACAATAATCTCAGAATTGTACATCAACTAAGGATGTATTGGTAGCAAAATGTAAACTTTCATGCACTTTCTCAACATACTTGCAAAATAAACACCATGGATATACCAGGTTTCCTTGAAAACGTTTATCACTCTGCAAGGTCATACTCGCTCAGACATCTACCATGTATTCCAGCAATTCTGTAATAATTAGCTTTAAGCCAATTCAAATGAAGATTTGTAATTGGCATTGTAACTCCCTCTAAAACCTCAATCTGATTATCAATAACCATATTTTGTAACCAGAACAAGCTACTTAAAAAAAAAACCTAAGAATTTCTGCAAATTAATATAGTAGAAGCAATTAGGGATATCACTTTGTTTGTTGTTGTGTACCGAGTAGCTTTCTTACAAAAAGATTGTCAATTACTCTAATTAAGCAACAGTTCACAGACTATATCACCAGCTTACCATGTCCTGCAAGTAAGCTACATATAATATAATCAACTAAGGCAGAAGGAAAAGAACTTTTGAGCCAGGGTTAGTGTCTTCAGAAGACCTAGGTTGAACCATTGTTGGATTTTTAGATCTCTAAATTGAAAAGTTGGAACTATTCCTAGGAATGGTGCTATTGTAAGGTCCTTTTTGTACAACTTTGCAGTAACTCTATTGTAATTACAAATAAGGATCAGTTTGGCAAGAATTGATTATTGTAAAGCAGATTGGGTTTTTTTCACCTCCCCTGTAGTGAACTAACTAGACACCTATGTAACAAACCAGTGGTGGGATTCAAATTTTTTTACTACTGGTTCTGTGGGCATGGCTTGGTAGGCGTGGCAGGGGAAGGAAACTGTAAAATCTCCAGTCAGAGGTGGGATTTGCCAGTTCTCCAAACTACTCAAAATTTCTGCTACCGGTTCTCCAGAACTGGTCAGAACCTGCTGAATACCACCTCTGAACAAAACAATGCTGAACCCACTAGTAAATTAAAACTGTTAAGATCTAACAAAAAACACCAACAACTTGTTGCTATCTAGAGATTTTGAACTACAATTCCTAGGATTCTTAGTCGGCATGTTTAATATCCATAGTGGTTAGGAATTGTGCAAGACCAGTAATGGGGAAACTGGAAAAACCTGAGAGAATGCCCAGCACTGTTTTAGTGTTAAATCACAAACTTAGTGATAAAAAGGACAGTAGTTGAATATCTTCCTCAAAATCAAGGACTTGCACTCTTGCACATAGACTTTTTCGCCTGCTAGAAACATTAGGGGAGGGCTGGGGCAGATGAAAATTCAAGAGCATGCACAGGCTAGAATATGAAACAGCCTTAAATACAAAATTGCATGAAAGAGGCCTGGAACAGTAGTTATCAGTTGGTTTTTTTGAAGGAGGCCTTGAATAGTAGTCTTTTAGTTTTTCAAGGCTCAGGATATCTCTGATCCAAACTGTACTGCAAAAGCCAGCTTTAAATGTTCCTCAAGTCCTCCATTCAGCTCTCCCTTCTCCATGCCCCTCACCTTGAATCAGCATCTTTTCTCTTCTTTTCATTCTCTTGAAGAATGACTGCAGTTCAGGCCCTGATGACTCCTGGAATTACAAGTTGGGCCAGTTCCTTAAAGCAATGTCAGCAGTTTGCATAGGGGAGCATCATGAGACATCCCTCAGCTGCCACACCATCACAGAGGGGACTATATATTAAAATTGCTGACAAAATCTCTCCTACCACTGAGTGTTGCAAGCTTATTCATTTTCTCATGCTATGTTATAACTTTGCTATGATCGGACCAACCTGATTTGGGCTGCTTATTTGTGTAAATACTTACAGACATTCTGTAGCTAAATGTAATTAATTCTAGTTTTCTATCTTCCCTCTTCTCTTAATATGACATCCAAGAATAAAGTCCTGGGAACAGCAAAAAGTTTTCATTCAGAGGAAGCCATGTTTGAATTCCATAGATTAACCAAGAGGCATATTGGGTTTGCAAGCAGACTTGTTCAAAACAACAAAACCTGAGAATCTATAACAATAGTTGATGCCAAGGAACAGACCAAGAAAATCATGGCAATTTGACTCTTTAATTTGCAAGAAATCTTTCAAATGATAAAATCTGTCTTCTTTTCACAGAGGTATCCTATACCAGTCATAAGCCAATTTGGACTAACAATGACCACAAGCAAATATTAAAAAACCGTGAGGGCTGCTATGCATGTAGCCCAAGGTCCACAAAAATATTTATGTTGTAAGAAACTCTGATTTCATGCAAGTTACTAACATACTGGCTGGCACAATATCTTACAGCACTTAAATCAGGCCCCAAACAACAGGAAGTCACAGAAACATTCTGGTATGTCATTTTACCTAGATATTTCTGTATGTAAAAGAAGAATGAACTCCACAGCTGCAGAAACTACTGGAGAATCTGTGCATTTCCAAGTAAATGTAGAAGGTTCTACCAAGTCTGAGCCAAACTGAAGAGAATTATAGTACCATACACAGCAAACTGGAGTCAGAACAAAGACAGAGTTGCTGCTGCAACTCTATCTGAAAAACAGAAATATTGTCAACCTTCTTTTGCTGCCACTTCCACACATCATATTTAGTTTAGTGACAGCTGTTTACAGGAGAAGGAAAACCTGCAATGTTAGGCAGTAGAAAAGAGACAAATATAGCATCTCATCATAAACTACTGACGGTACAATTTTTTTATACAGGCTGATTAAAAAAAAAAAAACGTTCTCAAATATATTGTGGTGGGATCCACAGGACACAAGACCCAGATTTTCTGAAAGCATATAATATATACCAAGCATACAAACCCGAAACCAAACTAGCATTTTTGAACAAGTGATAAAAGAAAAATGGCTTTTAAAACCTATGCCTGATTAGCCAAAAAGATGAAATGTCTCAGCAGTATTCTCTGTTGGTTGTAATTTCCCCCTGAATTCTTGTGCAACTAAGCTAGAGTTCAGGAGCATCCTCTAAAATAAATACAGAAATGGCACATTACAGTGTGAAGAAAACTAAGCAAGTGTTCATCTGTAATGTGTGGCATTAACAGTTTGCCTTTATTTAAGGTTTAAAGGGATCTGGTTTATCCTACCATGGAAGGATGTGTGTGCAAACATTTAACAGATCAAACTGAGGTGGCTCACAACTACACTCCACTTGGGCATGGAGACCAACACTCTTTCAAAATGAGAAGCACCTTTATGTCAAATGAACACAAACCATTTTACAAAAATAATAGAGGAACGGCAGCCGGGGAAGAGTAAGGTGCTTCTCAACCCTCCCAACCAATGCCAAGCTCATTTGCGACATAATGCAAGATCAAACATTTCAGCTTGTCCAGAAAGTTTGCCAGTGACACAGCCAGAAGTCTGCTTTTGGACTTTATCTTAACTTTCCAGGCTGCCTAGTCATGCCTTTACAGCAGGCATCAGGGGTTGGTAAAGCCTATTCTGTGGCAATCAGACCCAGCCTCCCCCTTAGGCACCTCCTGCCTCTTTGTAGAGGAAGAGGAGGAGGAGGAGGAGGAGGAGGGGAGAAAGGCAGACATAAGTAAGAATGCAACCCTAAGGAGAAGCGCCTGGCAGCCATGCACGTCAACAAGCGGGCAAGGCCTAAGCTGCCACCTAGTAGCCACCACTCAGCCGGAGAAGTGACAGGGTGTGGGGGGAGGGAAAAGAGAGAGAAAGAGAGAGGGAAATACTCTTTATACTGTATTTTTCTTTGTACTCCCACCACCTCCCTTTCCCCCCTGTTTAATCCCCAGGGCAACAATCAGTTATGCAAATTGTCCCTCCCCCCCACCTCCTTCCACCTTCTAGCCTGGCCGCCCTGCATCTGCTCTGGGTCGATTCCCCCCCAAGAGGAGGCTACCTCCCTATTGTTCAGCTTCAGGGAACACAAACAGTCCCTCCCCTCCCTTCTCCTCCTCCTTCTTCTCCCCCCCTCCCCTCCCCTCCATTCCACTTTCTTCCTGCCTATGGAGCATTTCCCTTCCACCCTCACCACCTCCTCCCCTCCCTTCATACATTTTAAAACCAAGGCTTTCTTTAAAAGCACAGCATCCATAGGTTCTTTTACCATAAATCACGGTAAAAAATTACAACTCTCTACATTCTGACACAGTAAAAGGGTGCCCTCAAATTATGTTCAGAATCAACCTCTCTCTCTCTCCCTCCCTCTCTCTCTCTTTCTCTGTGTGTGTGTGTGTCTGTGTGTAGAGCGCTTTGTATGGAAAGATGAAGCAGCCACTTGCACAGAGCTCTTCTGGACTAGGATTTAAAGAGGCATCACTTCTCATGCACCCTGAAAAGGTTTTCTGTTCAGGTCTGAATTTCAGAATCCATTACAAAAAAAAAAAAAAAAAAGAAAGAAAGTTAAATTGTGTTCCAACTGACAATGCTTCTGTACACACCTTCCTTTGCACAAGCCACTTCAACATTGCCTGCAAGAGAGTTGCCAAACCAGCTCGTTAATTATCTCCTTCAGTCCCAGGGACTGCATCCAAAAACACATGAATTTCTGCAAGCTCCGAAGTTCACAACATATCCAAACCTGCTTTCCATTGTCACCACATGTGCCTCTATGTAGAAGCATGTGCGTGTCTATATATGTTACTGGTAAACTAGCAATCCTAGTCTGGTTTCTGAGCACCTAAGAAGCAATACGGTACATAAATCACAGGATTCAACAGGGATGATTGTAGCAAATACCGAGGAAGGCGAAAACAGAAAAAAGATTTAGATTTAGGTATTCATTCTTTAAAATGAATAAGGGATGTTATAAAACACCACAAGATTTAAAACCCACAAATGAGTTTATATAACTTCCTAAAATATAATTACAGCAAAAAATATATTGTTTTAAGTAACAGGACTTAATTGTTTACAAACTAAACCCACCAAGAAATCATTAAAGTGTGTGTGTGTGTGTGTGTGTGTGTGTGTGTGTGTGTGTTTTTAAAAATCTGCCCCAAAACTAAGATTCTAGAAAATATTTTTTGCTCAAATCACATGAACTATTTGAAAGTTGTGCATGCAAATGGAAGCCCTGCATTATTACTTCTAGAAACACTAAGAAGCTTGACTAATCCTATGGTCCAGTGGGGCATTCCACCTTTGAGCAAACAGCATACAGATGTAGGTTCTGTAACCTGTGTCTGGACTGAATCATCAATATGCCAAAAAGGAAATCTACTGATATAAAAACACAAGAAGACTTATAGTGTCAATAACCTCAATTTGTACCTTTAGAACTTCTATCACCAGTGCTATAACCAGCTACGTCTGTTCTCCAGAAGGGAGAAATGAAACCTCTGAAGATAAAACAGAAATACATTAACTTTTACAAACCTTCAGTCTTTTCATGACAGTTTCCATGAATTAGGAACAATGCAGGCAGTAGCCAAGTGCAGAAGAACAGAACTTGCCTCAACTCCATCTGTTTCTTTTCCCCCCTCCATTCTAAAAATCAAGACTCACCCCCCCCAAAAAAATCCCTTCTCTTTTTTTTCCCTCAAATGGGAACAAAATCTGGACATTAAAAAGATTTTTGTGGAATCCAAATAGCAAGCAGGATGTATCACATTTTATAGCAATATAAGCTCATGACAAACAAGTATAGAACACAATTTTTCACTGTGAAATTTTGGAGAGCATCAGACAAAATGCAAGACCTACTCTTTATAGAACTGCGATCCACTATAAAGGGTTTAAAGCTAAATAATTGGATGGACAACAGCAATATTTGTGCCCAATGGAGAGAGCTTACAGTTACTGTTGAAATCCTCTTATGTGTAATGTAACGCTTGGTATTAAGAAGAGTATTCGCTCCACAGACAAGCTTTACTTGCACTGGGCTATCACTTTACAAAAATCAGAAATTTTCAAGTATTGCCATAATAGATCCCAGATTGCATCTCAGCAGGCCCTGCATATCTTCTGACCTCCCAAATCAAGAGCATACCATTTTTATTTTTATATAATTCTTCCAGTACTGTTCAAATTTGGCAACTTCGTGGTATGTGGACTTCAACTCCCAGAATTCTCTTAACAGCATGTTCCAGACATCACACTCCAAGAGAATGCTGGGAGTTAAAAGTCCACAAATTTTAATGTTACCAACTTTGAACAACACTGTTCTAGAGCAATTATGAGATTTGGAAATGTTACAATTAAACCAACAATGCCTGATTTTTACAATAATTTTACCATAATGGTAAAAATTAGTACAAGGGTTCAATTAAAAAAAACCAATTCTATGCGGGAGAAAACCCAAATAACCAAAGATCCACATGCAAATACCTGCGAAAACCTCAGAAAATATATATATATTTCATACATATATATATAAATATACATATATATAATGTGAGCTGCAAGCTCACATTACTCTGAGAAGCACAGAGCTGAAGAAACAAGCCTGAAGATGATGAATGAGACTTCATCGAAACGTTGCCTAGATACTTCCAATTCTACGCGGGAGAAAACCCGAATAACCAAAGATCCACATACAAATACCCGCGAAAACCTCAGAAAACATATACACACACACACACACACACACACACACACATATATATTTGTTTTTTAACTTTTCGCGGGTACATGTGTGCTGTTCAGCTTCCTTCGGGTATTATCCCACGTCATTGTAGTGCTTTTAAAGTTGTAGCAACGTTTCAGCAGAATCTCATCTGCCATCATCAGGCTTCTGTATTGAGTTTGTATGTGGGTCAGGCTATCACAGCCGTTGGTTTTAAATTTGAGGCTAGCCTATTATTGTGGCAGGATGTTTTTTTCTACATCCTGATTGGTTGAGAGTCTTGGTCTGTGTTTATTGGACTTGGAGTTTGTTGGCTTGGTGTTTCTGGTTTCTTCTGTCTGTTTTGTGGCTTTGATTGGCTGGCAACACTCTGCTCCTGCACTGGAGGCTTTCAGTGCAGCTTGGCTTCGTGTGAAAGGACGGCTATTATCTATTAGGAAGCTTGGTTTCATCTGGGTGCCTGGCGGGGGGGGTGTTTGAGCTGGAGGTATCAGAGGGAGTCTGTTTGTGACCAGGTGTTTGCCTGGCTTGTGGTGTGGAGATCTTTCTATTTGAGAGTGCAGGCTTCCAAATGATTGACAGTCTGCTGGAATCATCTCTTCTATTCATGCTTTCAGGTCTTTTTTCAATCTCTATGGCTTCTCTGATGATTCTGTGGCTGGGGTTTTCTATAGTGGCTAGGGTTTTAGTGCCATTGAAGTTGATGTTGTGACCTGTGGCTTTCATGTGTTGGACTAGAGAGGAGGTGTGTTCCAGCTTTTTTACTGCATTTTTGTGTTCATCCAGGCGGGTACTTATTCTTCTACTGGTCTGTCCAATGCAGTCTCCCAGCAGACAAAGGGAATGCCACAGTAGTAATGGATAGAAAAAACTACGAAACAAAATTGACAGACCTACTCCAAGACTCCACATACAAACCTATAAACACAGACCCAATCACATATCTGGAAAAATTAACCAAGAAGAAAATTATAACCAGCCACATAAGCAAAGAAATCCAACAGACGATCATCCCAAGAGAAAAATCTTCTAGATGCCCCAAATTATACAGCCTCCCAAAAATACACCAAGAAGGCATACCTCTCAGACCCATAGTCAGCTCCAAAGGAGCACCATTACAAAACCTAGCTAAACACTTAGCAAAACAACTACAGCCCCATGCTGAAACCGCAGCTTCACATGTACAAAACTCATACCACTTTTTGGAAATGATCAAAGATCTACACGTGGAACAAGAAGATCTGCTTTTAAGTTTCGACGTGGTTTCACTATTCACTCAAGTCCCGATAAAAGAAACTCTTGAAATCATAAAAAATAAATACCAACCAGCCAAAGACCTCATGGAACTAACAGAACACTGCCTAACCAACACATATTTCACATACAAAGGACAAAGATACAAGCAAATTGAAGGAGCCCCTATGGGATCACCACTGTCACCCGTCATTGCAAACCTGTTCATGGAAGAATTCGAATCCAGAGCCCTGGCTAATGCCACCCACCAACCCAAACTATGGCTAAGATACATTGATGACACATTTGTGATTTGGCCCCATGGAAAAGAAAACCTAAACAATTTTCTAACACACCTAAACAGCACACATCCCAAAATCAAGTTCACCATGGAAACGGAAATAAACAAACAACTACCATTCCTAGATGTACTAATCTACAAAAGAACAGATGGCACACTGGGACACACCGTATACCAGAAGAAAACACACACCAACCGCTACCTCAACGCCCAATCCCACCACCACCCAGCACAGATAAATTTCGTGGCCAAAACACTAATTACCAGAACCAAACGCCTGGCAGACAAGACACATATAAAGACTGAACTATGCACCCTGACTAAAGTATTGACAGCCAACGGCTTCCACAAAAACAAAATCACCAGCTTGATCCACAAAAACACACCAAGACATAACAGAGACCTAGAAGATCAACAGATCCATGGAACAGCTGTCTTGCCCTACATAAGAGGTACTACAGACAAAATCAGTAAGATACTATACAGGCATCACATCAAGACTGCCTTCAAAACAGACAGAAAAATAGCAGCCATCCTTAAAAATCCCAAAGACAAAATTGACCTGGAAAACCAAGGCATATAGGAAGTTCCCTGTACATCATACCCGGCCACATACATTGGACAGACCAATAGAAGAATAAGTACCCGCCTGGATGAACACAAAAATGCAGTAAAAAAGCTGGAACACACCTCCTCTCTAGTCCAACACATGAAAGCCACAGGTCACAACATCAACTTCAATGGCACTAAAACCCTAGCCACTATAGAAAACCCCAGCCACAGAATCATCAGAGAAGCCATAGAGATTGAAAAAAGACCTGAAAGCATGAATAGAAGAGATGATTCCAGCAGATTGTCAATCATTTGGAAGCCTGCACTCTCAAACAGAAAGATCTCCACACCACAAGCCAGGCAAACACCTGGTCACAAACAGACTCCCTCTGATACCTCCAGCTCAAACACCCCCCCACCAGGCACCCAGATGAAACCAAGCTTCCTAATAGATAATAGCCGTCCTTTCACACGAAGCCAAGCTGCACTGAAAGCCTCCAATATAGGAGCAGAGTGTTGCCAGCCAATCAAAGCCACAAAACAGACAGAAGAAACCAGAAACACCAATCAAACAAACTCCAATAAACACAGACCAAGACTCTCAACCAATCAGGATGTAGAAAAAAACATCCTGCCACAATAACAGGCTAGCCTCAAATTTAAAACCAACGGCTGTGAGACCCTGACCCACATACAAATTCAATACAGAAGCTTGATGATGGCAGATGAGATTCTGCTGAAACGTTGCTACAACTTTAAAAGCACTACAATGACGTGGGATAATACCCGAAGGAAGCTGAACAGCGCGCACACACACACACACACATTTTCTGAAAGGTTATAATGGCTTCCAAGTAATTATTGCAAGCATCGTAATGCATTAAAATCAGGATGCCACATTTAATCAAATTAAATCTACCTACTGTATTTATTGCAGCTTTACAAACCACCACTATATTTATATTTTTGCCCAGCAAATAGCACTTGCCTGGGTTAAATTAACAATGTTATGAAACTTCTTTGCATACCAAGTAACAAAATATAAGCTGATCTACAATCATAATTACATTGTGAAGATGAAAGTCCCTCCCCAAGCCTAGCCATAAAATATTATTTTTTTTGTCATGCTCCTTCAGATCTGAAGAAAGGAAAAGAATAAGTACACCAGCAATAATGATAAGCTGCTGGTGTACATGATATACTCATTGGATATTTTTTCTCTCTCAGATTGGATTTATCTATTTCTTACAACATTTCTAGTTCAGTGGCCCCGCATGCCATTCGGGGGTGGGGTGGGGGGAAGAGGGGATGATTCTGTGTGAGTGATAGACCCATGCGTATGCGTTCGCCCGCCACTCGCATGATTTGGTTCCGAACGTACTGCAGCTCACTAGTGGACTGCAATCTGGGGGTTGGGAACCCCTGCCTTACAACACAGAATAAGCCCCCTCAACTAAACATCATAGGCTTGAGCAACCAAACATCTCAATCTGCATCCAAATACATGTGCATTTTTGTCTACTTCTTGTTGCTCTAGCTTTATTATAAAGTACTAGATTAAAAGACAACACTGGGACTCCTGGGCTGAATGTATCCCACATAGAGTTTGTCTGACTATGGTCTTGCCTTCACTTTTGTATAGGGAGGAATGCATCTCTCAACAAAATTATTGATACATGGTTCACAATTCTCATTCCTACAAAGAATAACAAGGCAATATGAAGAGGCTGTGGGAGGACTATGGCTTCCTCTTCTGTCAGCAGCTCTATCAGTGGAGGCCTTGCCAGAGTTTCTTGGCAGTGAATGCTCTAAGGCAGTGTTCTCAACTTTGGCAATATGTCCAGAGATGTGTGGACTTCAACTCCCAGAATTCCCCAGCCAACATGCTGGAGTTGAAACGCACACAATCTGAAGTCCATTGAATTTCCAGGCCAACATTCTGGAATTGAAGTCCATACATCTTAAAAGCTGCCGAGGTTAGGAAACTCTTCTCTAAGGAACTCTTAATAGCTGCCATTTTAACTTCCCATAATTCCCAGGAGCACTGCTACATCAGGGGATTCTAGGAAATTAGAATGCGGGTACACTTAACTATTTTGTGATGCTTAGATTCCTGAATAAAATTGGGGGTAGTGGAGAAAGGTGGGATTAAGTATGGGGACCAGGCAATGACAAGGAAAGAGAGGCCCAATAACTGCTCAAAGAGGCTGAATGCAACACTGTTATCGATTGTGTTAATTTCTTAAACAGCAAAAAATTCAACTCTTTGATTTAATCTTCTTGGTTATTAGAAATTATTCCTGTAAATTCTACTCTTAAAGCCCAGCTCCATGAATTCTGGTTCTGGTGATGAGGGAAAGGTACTTTGCACATGTTCAACATGGGTACAGACTCCTGTGTACATTATTTGGGTGATTCTTTTGAAGATTTAACAGAGATCAGCATATACATGACTCTTAATACGTGACTCTTGAATTCTACTTCCTAAGTGACTGAGATTAGAAGCAATTGGTGACCCAGCCATTCAACATGTAAAAATAAAGAACTCCATACACAATCCTCCAGAAAAGAATGCTATAACCATGCCCTATGAGCTCCATGCACCTCAAGGCTACAGAGAATCCAAGATTTTCATACAATTAAAATATCCATGTTTCTCAATTAAATTTGAGGATTGCCAAGAAAGGCAACCTATAGCAACTGTTATCTTTATTTTTTATATTGTTTATTTTAAGCTGTCACCTGCTTATGATATTATGAAAATATTAGCAGCAGCCCAATAGACAAGAGCAAGGGTCTTCAAACGTGGCAAGTTTAAGAGGTGTGGACTTCAACTCCCTGAATTCCTGAGCTAACATGACTGGAGAAGGAATTCTGGGAGTTGAAGTCCACATGTCTCAAAATTGCCAAGTTTGAAAACCCCTGGGCAAGAGGCTTAGCTTCTGTAGTTTGTGATCCTTACAAACTTTTAATCAAATGGATAATTCTTAGCACAGATCTTGGGAGAAATCTGAACCACAAAGAATGAAGTGTTAGTGGAAGGTCACGTTCAGAAGATGTCAGCAATACAAAGGATACAGGTCGGCTGGAGAAATGTAACATGCAGCTCAGATATAATGATGGAAAGAGAGGAGAGAGTGTTTCACTTTAACTATTGTAACAAAGTGAAACCTTGAATATTTGAAGACGGAAGCCCCAGGTCAAAATAAAAATCATGCCTAAGGCTATATATCACTGTCATTCACAATCAGCTTTATACAGCACTGCAAATAAATGGGGTTCCTTTTTATCAGAAAGACTGTTCTAAACCACTAATAAGACAGCATGGTTTTGGCTTCACTACTGAAATTCCATCACATTTGCCAGGCTCTTGAAAGTTTACCTGCCCACTTTATGTTGACTGCTGCCAAGCTTCCCTTTTAAATAGCCAGAACTTTGATTCTGCCACAAGTCTGAAGCTACCTTAATGAAATGGCTAAAGGCAAACTCTTGCTCAACTCCACAGCATTCACTTCACAAACTTCGAGAAACAGATGGCCAAACCCAAACCTATGTGCTGGCAGATTATTCATTCCTATTTGGATAAGAAGCAGATTTCAGAATTCATTGACAAGAGTCGAAGGAATACAAGGTGTGGGTTGTTTGCAAGCACAAAGAAAAACATCCTAGCTTCATTACAACTTCATGTCAAAATGTAGCAATTGTTGTTATTTACTTTCTGCTAGGCAGTAGGAAGACATAAGGCAATACCACTCTTTATTAGATTCTGCTGTATCTTTTCTTCAGGAGCCCAAATTAGCAAGCATGGAGATCTTCCTTCAGGTATTCACACAACAACCCTATAAGATGAGGTTGGCTGGGAAAGGACAACAGGTTCTAAGTTGCCCAACGAGTTTCCATGATTAAAGATGAAATTAACCCAGTTCTCCTTGACCCTGGTCCAATATTTAAATTATTATACCAGGGATCTCCAAACTTGGCAAGTTTAAGATTTGTGGACTTCAACTCTCAGAATTCTGTAGCCAGCCATGTTCGCTGCGGAATTCTGGGAGTTGAAGTCCACAAATCTTAAAGTTGCCAAGTTTGGAAACCCCTGTACGATACCAAACTGGCCCCTAATTCCCTGAAGCTCAAAGCTAGACCCATTTATCCCTCTACTCCAAAGAGATACCCATCTCAACCACAGGAAGGAATGGGGCATGACACAATGGAGTGTCGGAAAATTCAGACATCTCTCATTTCTGTGCCCCTTGAGCCCTCTGCCCCAAGACTAGCTGCTCTTTGTCTTCCTACCCAAGTGCTCAAAGACCTAGAGGCAAGCAAATCATCTTTGCAGGGCTGATCTTCCTTCCCTCGTCAACAAAAACAAGTTGTTCTTGCAAACGCTGCCAACATTTGCTTGCTCTGACTGCAAAAAGTCACAGCGTTATCAGGACAGTGGCTATTTCTCTTCCTTGCTCCTCCCATCCTGCTGCTTCAAGAGTTTAACCAGGGAACATGTCATCAGCCATAAAGGATTTCCCTCCCCCACTGTAGCAATAAACCAACAAGCTCTTCAGTTTAAAGAGACAGCATCTTTCCAATCTGCCCATTTGTTGTTTGTGTGCTGAAAACAAACAGGGGGAGGGGAAACAGGGCACAGGAAACCTCTTCTCTTGCTTCCACATCTACCCTTTGGGAGCTTACAGACTGCCAAGTTGATCTGGAAGACAAAAATATCGTCTCCAGTTGTGTTGTGATTGTTATGATCAGCTACTGGCATGGTCAGGGCTGCAACCCAACTCCAAATGCCTGCCCATCTCACTGAAATACACTGCTGGCTGATTGCAACACACATTCATGTGTTTGTTGTCTGTTTACTCAGAACCTGAGGAACAGGTTTTGCAGCCCGTCATGGCAGATGTTATCTAAATCTCACTTCAGTCTTGGCTGCTGGGAAGGACTTGCTGACTCATGGAAAAGGCCTGTGGTTGATTTCAAATTTACCTAGGTCTTCTCAGAAGCTGCACACTCAGAGGGGAGGGGAGAAGTGATGACTTCCAAATCCCTGAGGATGAAGCCACTTTAAAAAAAAAAAAATCAGGGTTTAACCAGCTTGCCTTTCAAACATTCAACAAATCCAACACTATAACCTATGCATCATGCCTCTCTCTCTCTCTCTCTCTCTCTCTCTCTCTCTCTCTCCCCCCTCTCCCTCTCTCTCTCTCCCTCCCCCTCTCTCTGTGTGTGTTTACATGAGCAGACCTGGGAGCCATTTGCTGTAAATGGCAACAGCAAAACTACTGGGTTTTGCCATCTGTCTTTTAAAAACAAACGTAATGAGTTTGCTTCTAAATGCTGCAGCCCATTCCCTTTGCCCTTCCATATGTGACTGAAACTACAACACTGACAGGCACAAAGCAGTACAGAGGGACACCGATCCATCCCTAGTCCTTTTATTTGCAGGGAAATGCAGTATTGTTTTTGAAGGGATGTGTTGGCTTTCCATGTTGTTATTACACAGGCACAACTGCACCTTTTACCCAATTAATTTGCTTAGATTAAGAATACATTTAAACACATTTCATCAATCAAGACAGTGTTCTCGGTTAATTGGAGAGATGATTATTTTAAAAATGTTTTTGTACAAATATTTACAAACATTCACCAGTGACAGGCTGTAATGTTTGTAGGTAGCTGAATTAAAGCCTTTGTATTAAACACAACAGCAGAAGCATGTCTTGATTCTCATGCAGTAAAGAATGGCTTCTGCTGCGATATTTGATTTTGGCTTAGTCTGTTGTGCAAATCCAGTCCATTCAATAAACTATAGCTTAGTGCAATGGATAAACTAGGCCATAGCCTCTTTTGAGGTAGAAGTTGATGAGCCCTGGCTGTGATTCATCTCCAACTCACACACTGGGTTTATGTGTGCAGGTACAATGGAAGGTTGTGCAACAATTCACCTTTAAAAACGTTTCCTGATATGCCAGTGGAAAATGCCCTATCCTCCATTCCCAGCTTTTGGAAAATGGGAGCTATCTTTCCTTAAATACAGTTGCATAGGGGGTTAGAGGGGAAGGGGGGGAA
Organism: Laticauda colubrina; assembly: GCA_015471245.1. Taxonomy (NCBI): domain Eukaryota; kingdom Metazoa; phylum Chordata; class Lepidosauria; order Squamata; family Elapidae; genus Laticauda; species Laticauda colubrina. The sequence continues at coordinate 38,968,997 of BLBF01000020.1, read as the reverse complement.
ATGAACATTAAGGAAAAAAGAATGAAAGGCCTGTTTCATTGCTGTTGAAATGAATGAAAGGCCTGAATATTGCTGTTCTTAAAGACAAATTCATCAAAGTCTTCCTTCAAATCAGATTGTGAAGGAACTAAGTAGTTTTGCTCTGCTCAGCTTTCATTAATTTTTTCCCTACCTTTCCATATCTCTACTCTGCTACTTTTTAGCAAACCTTTTCTCCTATTCTTTACTGCCTCTGCTTTACTTCTAAAAACCACTCTTATTGGCTCCTCCCCTTTGCTGAGACTACTGTCCCAGAAAACTTAACTCTTTCCAAATGAAACCATGCACTTATTTGATGATTAATTCAATTTATGCAAACAATAGCAACTGATGAAAATAGTAACTTAAGTGGAATTTGTTAATTCTTGCAACAGGATCTGAACAAGATTTGGAGGTTCCTTTGATGCACCTTTGACTTGCTTTGCAACTGCCCTTATGTCATGTTTTTTGGACATTTTGATGTAAACATTGTCATTTAAAAAAGAAAAGAATGAAGAAATCGAACAACTTTTCTTCCAAAGATGCATCCAATTTAGAATATACCATTTTTGATAGTAAGCCTGCCTCCAAAATATTTTATATACCTAGCAATCCATTGATTCTGATATATTATCCATACATCTTCAGGTAAATAATGTTAATTCTTCCAAAACAAAAGATACATATTTTATGTAAATGCATGCAGGTTTACATGAAGAACCACATGATTAATTCAAATTTCTTGAAAAGATTAAAAGTTAAAGGAAAACGTCTGTAACTGTTTCTCAGGTTAATTTACTATCAGGAAGAGTCACAACCAAGTAACATGGATCAACCGTTTAATCCTTGCAAAACAACTTTTCATGTTTCTTTGAGATATGCACTCTGACAAATTCAATGAGACTGTGACATGTCCCTTATCTGTCTTCTTTATATTTCTGTAGTCAAGTCTGAAGCAAGTCCTAAGTTGCCATTGCTCCTTATAGCAGACAGTAGGAAAAGCATATGCACATCAGAGGCCCCAGTCCTATATCTATTTATCTGTCTGCCAGTAAGCCCTATGAACTCACCCATATGACATTTTTGGCAATGGCCACTTCAGATGATGAAAAATGTTTTGAAAGAGTCATAATGGTTTATACTCATCTTATACTTTTACCTCCTTTAAGCAGGATTTCCTAGGGGTTTGAGCATATAGAAAATCTGTTGGAGCTCACGTTACTGTGGAAGAGAGGAGGCATGCATACCCCCCAACTATTCCTCTTTAAACCAGTTGCAATTCTCCTATCATCCATCTGCTACCCATATTTTCCATAGGCTGAAAGTGTCCCCTTCCATTCTTGTCACTTTTACCCCCAAATTTGCTATCCTATCAATTGAAAAAAGCGGTGGGATGTTCAAAATAAAGCTATTTGAAGGAGAGATGTGCATCTACAGATCCGAATTATTTAAAAGATACAAAATACACAACCCCCAAAACAACTTTTCCAATCAATTTCCCAATTGGTCTCTCTGACTTCAGAGGACCAAACTAAATGGTAGAATAGTTGTGTTTGTTATGGTATCAAGGATAGGAAAGAAGGCTTGGAGTTGGAAAAGGAGAGGAAATAAATTTAATGTGCCAAAAGAAGTAGACAAGTTCAGATCTCCTAAACCCACAGCCAACCTGGCTAATCTCGAATGAGATCAAAAAGAGTGACACCAGGCCAGTACATGGATGGGACACTTCCACAGAATCCCTGAACTATAAGACACCCTGGAACCAAGGCAGCGGCAAACTACTTATGTATTATTTCCAAGGAAAACTCCATATCCATGACCATGAGGTCACCCAGAGTCAAGCATGATTCAAAACTATTTGACATGAAACATCTTATTTGAAAGTTACACCCAATTTGTTTTAGCTGTTCTCTTTCTTTCTCACAACCTATATAAACAAATGTGGTTATTACTATCTATCATCTCCGGTTTGATACAGAAATATTAAAGCCTGTATATACTACTTCATTCTCAGGTATACCATAATAGCAGTAGGCAATGTGGTGTCCTCCAGTTATTTTATTCTGCTACTTTTGCAACTCTGTGCTGGTCTAGGCAGTTGAAATCTTGAACACCAAGGATGGGAGGGGACTGCCAAAAGCGCATACTGGCATTCTGCTAGCCCTCCCTCATTCTTTTACCAACAGCACCCTGAAGAAGATAAGTACTTGCTGTAGCTTTTAAGCAAGTTAAGTCCAGTAAGTTACCTCAAGGTACTTTTAAAGTCTGTATTTAACTTTGCAACATGCTACAGTTCTGTCCAACAGAACACGACTTTGAGATGGTCTTTTCTTAAAGAAAATTCAAGTACAAAACAATACTTATTGGATTCATCAGTTAACAATGTATTAGGATTTACCTTGTGTGTTCCTAACGATACTTGGTGGTTCTAAAGTGTTTAAAGCAAAGTTTTGTTCGGTTGTACAGTTGTACCATTCCCTTATCTAGCATCTTCCTTATTAGCAAGCATTACAGAGTGGAAAACCAAGTTTTGGATATTTTTTTGCCCTTAAGTAAAACAAGGCCCTGGTGAATACTTGAATGACAATGACCATCAGGGAATATCAGGTTCATAAACTGTACTAGAAAGCCAAAACGTATTTCATGATGAGAAGACTACATCAAATTATTTTCACGCTGTTGGCCAGGAAATTGATATAACTGACTATATCCACCCAGACACCAAAAGTCTGAGTAGAGAGCAAGTTTTCCTTTATCTTACCTTCTTCTAAAAGCTCTTGCTGAAACTCTTATAACACTAGGCCACAATTTTGGGCCAGTGATCTCCACCCAAATCTTGCTCTAAACAAATAATTACATTACTTTGTCTTTTTTAAAAGTTGTTGTTACCAAATTAGAAGCAAACACATCTGTCACCCGCTTTGAGATTAAGGTTTCAAAGGCCAAGTAAATGGAGTACATCAGAAAAAAATCAAAAGGATTGTATTGAAATGAGACACTACAAAATGCGCTACAAAAAAAGTAGGATAAAATCCAAGCTTCCGAGGTAAGGAAGGAAATGATCAGCAGAACAGGAAAGTCATACTCATATTCACACATGATGCACCAGATTCAAGCAAAAGCTTTTTTGTCATCTTTCCAAAAGAGAAAGAATTTTCTTACTTCTCCCCATTCCTGCATGATTGGGATAGGAACACGAAGCAGAGCAAAGTCTTCTCTGGCTTTTGTGTGTGAATGGCTTTGAGCTCCTTTGTTTCCCTGAAAGGACGGGCAGAAAGGAAATGAAGGAAGGTTTACAAGATTTGTATTTACTCAGAGCTACAAATCTGTCAGCAGCTTACAGACACACACATCCACGCACACACACTCCTTCACAAAGTTCTTTTTCTTCTTGCAGGGGTGGAGCTGAGGTCAACTCAGAAGGACAAAATGCCTTCAAGAGGCCAGCCTCTTGTTCACAGCCAAAGGAAAAGGACCCACCGGCCTGCAGCAAAATGGTATGGATATGGCTGTGAGAGGGGAAAACATTGGAAGGAAGAGAGATTTACACATATTGTGCAAAGGTGTGTGCCTGCCTTGATGAAACCTAATGCTTTGAAGTCAACCAAACAGTACTTTTTTGGAAATGCATCTTTTCTTCAAACCTTATTGAAAGTGGTGGAATAAAAGGGGAGAACAGAGGAAGGGAGATGATTCACTTTAATGTCACCAGCATCATCACCACATTAGCTCAGGCTGTCCGGTCATTTTTAAACAGGGCGAGTAAGAGATAAAGAGCCATACAATTTGCCTCTAATAAACAAGCCATGTCAAGAGCATCAAAAGCACGAATGAACTTCTGAGTCAGTACTGTATTCTAGCAACCAGACCTTCGCCTCCCACAAGTATTTCCTCTCTCCCTAAACAAGGACATCCAAGCAACTGACTGATCAAACTGTACATTTCAGCAGAAGAAACCAGTTATCCCCTGCCTTCCTCAGAAAGAAAAGGCAAAAAGAATCAAGTGAGGCTTATCTTCCATTGCCCTTAAAGTAAATGGTCAACCAAAATTTAATTAATTAACTCATCAGAATTTAATTAAGCCTCTTCTCTCTGACACCTCCGGTCCTACTCAACTCCAAGGCAACGACCACCACCTATAGGTCTACCCAACCGAAACAGTTCCTAGATTTAGAGACAAAACTTTGGAGCTTCTGTGGAACCAACTACATTTTACTTTGTTTTTGTTTTTAAATCGGCACCGCATGTTGTGAGGTGGGGGTGGTAGGGGTAACGTCTGTTTCCATTTGAAACTGTCAAAATTAGCATGCAGTAATTAAAAATCACACCCTTTCTCTTAATAACCTAACCAGCATGATACAATCAGGTTGTGCCAACTCTTTAATCTAATTGACTAATTACAGATTTTAATTTAGTCAGTTACTGAACAACTGTTGACAATTTGTTTTCATTAGGGACAGACCAGGATAAATATTTAGGCTCCCCAATCACAGAGACTATAGCGTAAGAGCCTTGCCATGACCTCTTGGTATACTGCTTTGAGGGTTTTGTCAATAACAAGTTTAAAAAAGAAAAAGGAGCAACTGTTTCCCAACAGCCATCCATTCTTGCAAGCTCCTATGCAGTTCAAATAACTCTTACCTTAAGAACATGAGTTCATTTGGATGACAAATGGGGGGGAGCTGCTTCAAAGAGACAATCAAAGCTTTTAACACAGTCCAATGTTATCCCAAGAACCCAGATGAATGAGGGCGTTTCAATAATGCATTTTTTATTCTTCCATAGTAAAAAGTCACTGCCACTGGTTTATCAATCAGGGATTATTATGAATGAAAAGTGAGTTAACCAAAGTTCATTTTTTAAGGACAGTATTTGAGTGTCTTCTTTGGAATAATGGATCATAAGATTCTTCCCTTTCGTAAAAGAGAAAATTCTGTAACTTCTTTCTCCAATAACATGGCTTGTGAAGTATATTCCTATTCTCATACACACATACATACCTGCATTATTGTTTCAGAAATATTTAACAAGGCATGCTGCAAGCCTTAGGCATATCTCTTCAGCATTCTTTTTACCCCCAAAAAATGTTGAGGAAACCTTAAAAGATATTCTACCTTACAGCATCCTCTTCCTTATGAAAAGGTAAGACAGCTTTTCCTCGATAAAATTAAATGTTATCAAATGATCTATATATACCACAGTTTGTGCAGTAACCTGAAACTGTACAACACCCAATGCTAAACACATCTCTAAGTCTCTTAATTTCTCTGGCACAATCTTCCCAAACCAGGCACTCTTCCAAGGAATCGGGACTAAAACCTTAGAATTGACTGATTGATGGGAATTGTGAATGTTTCAATCCCCAAACATTCAGGAGCTATCCTATTATTATTGTGAGTGACAGAAGATTCTTAAGACCTAAACCTATTGCAACTTTTTAGCAGAAGCTTCCATATTTTGCCTTTGTAAACTACCAGCCCTCCTCTTGTGCTGGCATACTAGCTTTCAAATTAATTTCCTGCAGAAACACTCTGTCACCCAACTAAAACATAAGGCAAGATAGGGATTAAAAGTTCTACTTTCTTATTAGATCCTACTCCGTGACTTTTACTTCTTTACACAATCCTGTAAGTAGAAAATACTTGAAGAATGGTAGATACACTTCAATGGCTAGGAACACATATCACATTTAAATCAAAATCAAAATCAAATTAAACTAACTATTGTTTAGAACAGTGAAAGCTCAGCCCATAACTGAAAACACACTGGGCGTAACATTTGTGCAAAGCAGAAGAGGGAAAGATACAGACACTGGAAACACCAGAGTTAAACAAAGCTTGCATGGTAATACAATCCAACCATCTGCATTGCTGTCGATTTCATAGCTTTCATTAGTCATACCATATACTTCTGCCCTGCTTTATAAACTTTCAACCCCTGCACATGTGTTTACCCTTCACCAATAATATCCTTCACCAATAATATGTCCACTTGTTCTTGACATAAGGAAACACATTTTGAAATTTTAATGAAAGATCATAATTATTTATATGCTGCTCTTCCCCAGGACTATTACCAAAGAGTTCAAAGTATATCCAAGGACACTGATATGTTAATAATAATAAATAATAACTACAGTATAAATAAATAGGAACTAAGAAAGAACTATCTTTTCACACAATACCAAATAAAACAATTCAAATAAGCTGACTCAATACAAGAGCTCTGACTGGATTTATACAGATATTTATACAGAAACTTTATACAGATACTAAAATATGCTATACTCAAGGTCGATTATATCCAAAAGGCAACAAAGGCTTCTCCAAACACAGATTCACATCCTTACTCTTCACATACTGCTCTCCTCAGCCTTTCCCCAGCCCTTTTTTTTTTTTTTTTTGGGGGGGGGAGGGCTTTCTCCATCACTAATTTGGGAAGTATATCAAGTCATTAAATCCACCAACTTTGATTGTGTACTCAGCTGCTTCCTACCTGTTTGGATGATATTAGCACATTAAGCCCCAAACTTGATCTTTCTTCAAGTACTGATTAACTAAGGTTGTAACCTTAATAAGCTCTGTGAACAGAGACTTACTTTTGAGTAAACAGGCATAAGAATGGACTAATTCTCTCCACAAATTATGTTGCTTCTGCTGGAGAAAGAACTTGCCTTTAATTTTGCATTTCTACCTGCAAGTGATGTGAATAGAAGCTGTTTGGGAAAGTGGATTTTGGTTTATTTTCAATGTTTCTCAAACTGGAAAATATGGGAAATATCATTTGAACTGGCCTAGTATTTACAAATTTGCATTCTTACGCTTCAAACAGAAACATTTTATGTAGTGGCGCAATCGTGAAAAGTATAGTACTGAAGGCTATTTTTACTGATCACCAGTTGCCAGCAGTTTGGCAGTTTGGGTCTCACCAGGCTCAAGGTTGACTCAGCCTTCCATCCTTCCAAGGTCAGTAAAATGAGGGCCTAGATTGTTGGGAGCAATATGCTGACTCTATAAACTGTGAAAGTATACATTTATATATTATGAAGCAGTATATAAGTCTAAGTGCTATTGCTGTTGCTATTGCTATCTAGTTGGGTGGCTACCTTTGATATTTTCCCCATTTTTCACCATCAGCACTTCTATCAACTAGAGCAGCGGTCCCCGACCTTTTTGGCTTTATGGACAAGCTGTGCCAGTGGTGCCGGGGAGAGGGACAGCAGCCTGGTTACGAATGGGCCACGGCCCAGTATCAGTCCGCGGCCTGGGGGTTTGAGACCCCTGAACTAAAGCATCAGGGACATCCCATGGGAATAAGTGTATGCTTATATGTTTCCTTCTGTCTACCAACCATCCCAATAAGCAGACGCACATAAATCTATTGCCCTACAAGTGCCCAATTATGGCTTTAAAATGCAGAACAAAAGAAAATTAAAATCATCAACCATTCTTAAATATTCTTGTTTTAAATCATGATATTAATATCAATCAGATGCTTTTCATTAGAAATAACAAAGAACAGCTCACCATTCACATGCTTATTTATTTCATGCTCATTCCTAAATTTTCTTTGCAATAATTTCTTCATTTATTTGTCAGCCATGTCAAGTGGGTGTGAGAATTACCCTTCAGATTTTTTTTTTTTTTAACAGGGAGCTGGTTCTCCACAATAGTATGTGATGTGGGAGTTAATACTCAAGAAGACATGTGGAACAATTCTCCAGCAACTGTCAAGGACATTAAGGCAAGCATTACACAAGATGTTTTAAAAGTCATGGCCCCAAGATCATAGATTCAGACCACAAAATTTTATTGTCAAGTTTCCTTAGTAATATGTTTCAAGAATCACGCAGCTAACCTTCAGGGGAGTCCTAAGGAATTCATTATATCGAACAAAACTGAATTCTAGAAATGCACACTGCCAAGAGTTTTAAAAAGTGTTGCAGTCTCCTTTCTCTAAACTTTCATATACTGTATTTACATGAAATGAGAAACCTAGACCAGAAAGTGAAATTTGAAACTGCAAAGGGAAGCCCCAAACACCTTGCTATGAATTGTCTTGTGTATCATAAAGGAGTCATAAGAATAATCATCTCATTAGTCACAGTACCTTGAAGATCAAGAAGTTGAGAAAAGAAAGAATCCATGGATTTCAGGCAAAGTAAGGCCAGTTTAAGCATGATGACAATCTACACATTATCCAGACACAGAAGGGGTTGTTTACCCCTTTAAGAATATTAAGATTGAAGGAAAGGATAGGAAGAAACTCAGAGAAAGTTTCTATACTTATTCCCACAAGGGTTCTTATTAAGCCATAAACAAGGTACAACATCCAACATAAATAGTGGCATGACAATTTAGTGCAGCAATTATGTTTTGCAAGCAGAAAGGATATTTTAATTGCAAACTTGCAATTGTTTATAAGAACAGAGTTACAGTTTGCACCTTCAACACCCACACAGCATCTGTACCAGGTTTAAAACTGAAAGTTAAACACTTTCCCACATTTTTCCCGTGCACTATTTTCTTTATTGGTAAAGTAGCTAGCACACACCTCACTCAACCATATAAACATGTATACCATTCCGAGTTGAAAGTTATTCCGAGTTACAAGCTCTTTGGCAGTGCTGAGATGGGAATGGAAAATTATATCCATGCTTTAGCAAAGCAATGCTTGCTGCTGATAGGGGAGTTCAAAATCTATTGTTCCTGGTGTGGGAGGCTTTGCGCATATCCAGTTGCTGATATCTGCTGTTAGTAGTAAATGGAATTAACGCAGCACTTGTTAATAGACTATCATACTATTTTCAACTGAAACTGAACTCCAGAGTTATGACAGCTATGAGAATCTGAAATGCATGTGTGTTTCATGTCGTGGCAGAGGAAGAACCATTCTGAAGAATGAGATTCTTGTCACATTCCCCTGGCAATTAAAGTTAAATCGTGTAGAAAAAAAATATTTATGTCACACCTACTGCTTTTTGCATAACCGAGACAAGGAATTATTTATATTATAATTAACTTTTCTGATATATAACATAGGGAGGAAGGATTTTTAAAAAGGCAGTGATATCTAATTTCTTTTAAATGCTATTTTGCAGAGCCCAGTCGGCAGATTCCATTTCCAACAATCCCCCAATTTTTGTAACTGGCTCCTGCCTTAACACATTCTACAGTTGTGTCGAAAAGGCCCCGATTTTCATTAAAAGAAAAGAAACATCAAAAGAAAAGATTTTAGAAATTCATAACATGCATCTTAACAAAATACATACTACTCAAAAGGCAGCTACTTTTGGAAAACCTCTGCCTGCTATCCAGTGAAAATATTGTCTGTTGACATCGGTTATGAATTTTTGTACCGTCCCTCAAAAGTTCCGCTCTGAGGAGCCTGTGCAGACAGAATAATGCTACAAAAAGTACGTAGCGACAGTCAACTAGATTTAAGTTCATTTTCTGTAGCTGGAGGCCAAAATCGACTAAATTGGTTCTAGTGATCAAGTTTTCTGCAATTCCCCATTCTGTGTATTAGCTATTTGACAGAAATTCACTGCGGTATTTAAACTGGCAGTCATCACAGCTAACTCAAATTGTATTGGCTTTCAGAGTGTTGAAACGGTGAACTGCAATCATCAATCGGCCAATTCCAAGATAACGTGGTGGTTGAAATTCCCTGTCATGCTGTACAATCCCTTTGTACCAGCTCAGAAGATGCACAATAAAACCAGCAACAGGAGTGTCTGGCAATGCTACCACAATGTAATATGAGTCTGCCCATGGAGGGGCTTTGGCCGGAAACAAGGCAAAGGCAAATAGTGCCAACAGTGGTGTAAACCTCCAGAGAGAGCGCAGCCTTTTCTTTTGGAAAACAAAAATACAGAAACACTGAAATTGAAAGCACATTTTGGATTCTGAGTCTCCCACCACCACCCATTGACATTTTTCCAAATCACAGATCACCAAAATACCACATTAAAAAAACGAGCGGATTTTTTTTCCTCATCTCCACGCTACTGTAAGATACTGAGATAAAAGGACATAAGTATTAAAAAGGGGTGGATCACTGCAAACTTCAAATTACCTTACATTGTAATAACTAACAAATGTGATGGGGTTTCCATATAACTTTATTATAAAGATTTTAATAAAGAAAGATAAAAACTAATGGAAACTAATCATTGAGAAAAAGGGAAAGAAAGAAAAAAAAGACAAAGCCAAAAATGCAGGGGGGGAATGAAAGCATATAAAGAAACAGCTGCTTTACACAACAGTTATATGGATACATATATATTTACTTTGTATTTATAGCACAACTTCAATTTTTTTTTCTATCATCTTATTTTTTTCCTAATCATCAAAAACGTATCAAAGTGGTTTTCTTTCCTGTTTTATGCAAAAAGTGTATAATGTGTGTTTTCTAAATGTCAGAAGTAACCAAATTATTGCCCCAAAGGTGTTTTTCAAGAGGCAACTGGACTTTCATTTTGTTTCTCTTCTAAGAAGCTGAAGAAGCTTCTTGGATGAGAAGCGAAACATCTTCAAAAAAAACCCAGAAAGTCCAGTTGCCTCTTGAAAAAGCACCTTTGGGACAACAATGACCTGGATAACAAAACACATATTTATTTTTTGTACAGTTAACTCTGCAATCAGGAACTTTTCTGGGTCTGACTCCAAGACAATAGAAGCATCCTAACTGAACAAGTGGGCATGGTTTTTTTTACATTACCGAACTTTATCTTTGTGGCATCCGGATTTCCACCTGAAGGAAAACCTGTTCCCAGATCCTCCTGCCTGTATGTAGCAAGCAGATACAACGAAGTGCATTTTTTAAAAAAATATTGCTTTCCATTTACAAGGAGTGAGCGAAAGAGATTTTTCTCCAAAGCACAGTGACTTCCCATTCCTTTGATACATGGTTTAGCTGGTGCTTTTTCTCTCAATGCTCCTTGCATCTCAATCAGAAAAATTCTTAAATCAGTACAGGTCAACGATCTGAGAGAACTCTTACGAACAGGACAGTGAATGCAAAAATCTACCTCAAGCTCATTGTTGGAGGGTTTAAAAAAAATTAAAAATGTTCTTTGGGGAAATTGCTTGTTGCTCCTGCTGCTTCTATTATCATATAGTTATACTGGGAAATGAAATGGAAGTGACACAGCATGCAATTCCTGTTATAGAAGCCTCTAATGAAGCATGATTTCCCATTCTTTGAAGGATGTATTCCCCAGGCCTACTGATCTGGAGAGATTTGATCTTAAGCATGCAAGTAACCACACCTCAACTATAAACAATGGGAAAGAAGCATGCAAAGAAGGGAGATTTTCAATGCATTGCAATATGCTCAGATTCTATCTTTCGCACAGAAAACATTAGGATTTCTCCCACTTTTAAGCACGTTCTTTTTGTCTTCTGCCAGGTAATTCTCTTGATAAATTGTCTCTAGCGGAATAGCGAACTCTACAAACACCTGAGAGATAAATCTTTACACTGGGAACCATGCCTCTGTTCAAAAGTAACTGAATAGCAATTAACCATGCATGGCTTTTGTCCATCATTCTGACAATCTATAATAGCTGTTTAGTTTGACCACATCCACATCCACAGCAAAACCTTTCCACCTGTGAAAATGTTTTTTTAAGAACATAAGCAGCAACAGCTGTTAACCCATCTTTCACATCACGCATCCTTTCAAATTCCCACCTTCTGTCATTCCAAATCATGCAATCAACTCTTCTCTCATATAATTTGAAACCTGAATGGATCTCCATTCACTGAAAAATCAGAAGGCCTATGCATAGCCCTTATTCTATCTACCATCTTATGGTGTTACAGGTGAAAAGCATATGGGGAGAAAAAGATCCTAGCTACATGTCAAGTAAATAAGTAATTTACCTTATACAGGTAGTCCTTGACTTACAAGTTTGCTTAGTCACCATTCAAAGTTACAATGGTGCTGAAAAAGGTGACTGATGACCATTTTTCACACTTACGACCTTTGCAGCATCTCCCTGGTCAAATGATCAAAATTCTTGACAACTGACTCCTATTTATGACGGTTGCAGTGTCCCAGGAAGTCATGCGATCACTTTCTGAGACCTTCTCACAAGCAAAGCCAATGGGGAAGTCAGGTTCATTTTACAACCATGTCACCAACTTAGCAATGTCAGTGATTCACTTAATAAAAGTGATAAGAAAGGTCGTAAAGTGGGGCAAAAGTCATTTAACAAATGTCTCACTTATCAACAGAAATTTTGGGCTCAATTGTGGTCATAAACCAAGGACTACCTGTAATCCAAGATTCTGATTGGCCACACACTGACAAAAACCATCCACATTTGAAACCTGATCCATCTTTCCGAGAAGAAGAATAGCCTGGAATTACACATCTCATCTTGGCTCCTCCCATTCACCAGAAACTGTCTTTTTATCTTTGTACCCTCCAAAGCTAAAGGAATACTATTTCTGCAAAAGCAGAATAATCCTGAAAATAATTTACAGCAGATGAAAACAGAGCTGAATCAAATATGTTGGCCTATCTGCCCTTCATGTGGACATAGCAACTATAAACCATATGGCAACGTTCTTAACATACTCCTGTATTATACCTTGCTTGAGAAAGTGTGTGTATCAGTGCGCATGCACAGATAAACTTACACATCACTAGACTCCTGTTGGTATATAATGGCAAGCATGCTATACATTGCTTGTTGAAAAGTATTAATTCTCGAGAGTGGTAAAAACATCTTTATTGCTTGAAATATCAATAACCAAAGCCAAGACAGTTATGAAAATACATATTAACCATCTATTTCGTGACCAAGAGGACTTTTAAAAACAAATAGTATAGCGAACGGATGAGAACAGGAAACAAAGTCTACTAATCAACCTAAAAAGGTAAAGTACTTTGAAGTGTTATGAAACTGTATTACACTGAGAATTTTAAAAACCTCAATGAGGATTGTAGTCTATTTGCTGTAAGCTTAAAGCAACATGTATCAAAGATGTTTATGTGAATCATCTAATACACTCTGGCCTATTATTAGAATTATTACCAAGCTAAAAAAGATTAATTTCTCTAAATACAGTAAATCCTCAGACACTATTATAAGGCTGCTGCTAATGTAGCATTACTGAATTTTGCATGCCAGCGCTACAACTCTATATTCCTTATGCCAGCCTTCCCCAATGTTACGTTCATCGGGCAAGCTGAGATAATAATCATCCTAGCCAATCTGGCCATCAGCTGCAAATTCTGGAGCCACAGAATGCAAGAGAAAACTCCCTTCAGTTTGCCTCCTGTTGAGTTTCCAACCACAATTAAATATTATATTAAGAAAATTCTTTTCCCCCATTCACTGGTTCTTGTAATATCGTAACTGTGAAGAGCAATGAAAACGCAAAAGTTTGCATAAATCTGAGCAGTCATTTGAATGATCGCAATAGAGAAACTCCCTATGGGAATACTGGCTTGTTTTTTTTCCCCCAAGTAACCAAGAAGCCATTTTTTTTCTTTTAAAAATATATTAAGTCATGTTGCATGTGGAAAGTCCAAAGTATCCACAATCAGCAAATGATCTTGAATAAAACCAGCAACCAAACTAGTCCTAGTCCCTATGTATGGCAGAAAGAGCTAAAGAAATATTTTTGATGATGATGATGATGACGACGATGACGGAGGAGGAGGAGGAGGAGGAGGAGGAGGAGGAGGAGGAGG
>BLBF01000020.1:38918373-38946814 GCA_015471245.1 Laticauda colubrina | reverse complement strand
TGTATGTATGTATGTATGTATGTATGTATGTATGTATGTATGTATGTATGTATGTATGTATATACACACACACACACAGATGGGAATGGGCTGTTTTCTTTCTCTCTTCCTTCCCCAAGCCAGATCGTTTGGCCTTCCCAAGCTATTATTATTATTATTATCATTATCATCATTATTATTATTATTATTAATTTATTCATTTTGCTTCTAACGACCGGAGTCGGGGGTGGGGGTGGGGAGCGCGACCTCGTCTTCCTGAAATCGTTCAGCGAAAACCTTACCACGTTCAAACCATCAACTTAAGCCAAAAGGCCTCCAAAAGGAACCGGCCCCATCAATTTCCCCCCCCCCACACCCTTTTTAATTTTTATTTTTTAAATTATTGCTTGCTTTACTGTTTTTGCCCCGGAGGGGGGGGGGGGAAACGTTGTTGGAAATCGATAAAAGGATGGATCCTTGGCATTTCTTCAAAGAATAATACATTTTGGAGGTCTTTAAATATGCGACTTCATAAATCACCCAGCCTCCGAGATGAATGTGCCAAGGGCTATGCCTGCACCCAGGAAGGGCGCCTCGGCTCCTTGTCACAATAACTCACCGTTTCCCCCTCCCTCTTTCTGAAGTATAGGCGCCTTCTTTGCGGCTCTTTTTTTTTTTTTTTCCCCCCCCCCCCTCCCCCCCCCCCCCCCCCCCCCCCTCTCCCGTCGGTCTCTTTCTCTTTAAATGTACTATAACCCGTTTGCTACTGTCCCTTTAAAAAAGACAAGCTGAAAAAGCTTGTGTAAGAGCTGATTGGTTGCCTGTTTGGATACATCCTTAGGGGGGACTAGAAACTGTTCGCCTAGGTTGGGTTTTTTTTTGTTTTTTTTTTTAAACTGTGCTGTTCCAATAAACAAGTTACGCCCCTCCCCCTGACATGCCTATCACCAAACAATTAAAGGCTAGGTCAGTGTCCTGGGGAAAAAAACAGTGGAAGAAGGAAAACTCAGCCCCAGAGTTAATACAAACTGCAAGCACGCACACGCCCATGAAAGTTCAGCGATATTGTTCACAGAGAGGGCGTTTAAAAAATAATGATAATAATAAAATTCCTCAATGTATCAAAAAATCCTTCCAGAGATCTGCAAATGTAGAAATGCAGAAGGAGGTTTGTTTGGTTTTTTTTTTTTTTTAATCGAGGATTGGATTTATTTTTATTTTCTTTTTTTTTTTCAAGAGTAAAGCCTCTCCGTCCCCCTCCCTCAATCGGTCTCCCAAGAAAATGATACAGCCCGAAGCTTTGTAGTCGCCTTGATTTAATCTATGCCATGCATGGTTGCTGAGGCTTCTAGCGAAACGTAAAGGAAAACCCAAAAGCTGCAGTCAGTCTGTTGTAAAAAGTAGCAAGTTTGAAATAAGATTTTTTTTTTTTCCCGGTAGGTGGCATGGAATGCATAGAAGGGGAAAAAGGCATTCTTTTCAGAGCTTTTAAAATTGTTTCCAGCCATTTAAAAAGAAAAAAGAAAAAAAAGCCGTGTGTGCCAACAATAATTACATTAGTTTAGCCTGTTGTTACTTTAAAAGTCGGAAAGAGTAGCCATCATATTTGCTCAAGCCAAATCCCTTTACTTTCCTTTTGAGAAGGAAAATTATGATTAACCTATAGATCTGTTTACATTATTGAATTAGTATAACGTGGCTGGATAAAACACAGATGCAAACTAAGGTTTGTTTGCTCAGGGTGTATTGTGTCTAGGTTGTGGGTGACTGTGATTGGTTTGTTCACATTAAAAAAAAAACCAGTTAAAATGGCCCCTTGAAAACCTGTTTGAAATAGAGTAGAAACCTTGTCATATTCTGAAATCTATAGAACAGAGAGTGGCAAAAGAAGTAATGATGCACTTCTCATAGCAAAAAAAAAAATCTTGCTACTCAGAATGCAGCACAGTTTATTGTAAGATAAACTTCACAAGGTAGTTTACTTTGTCATAGTAAAAGAGGGGGGAAATGGTTGGCTGCTTGTCCAGTATTCTTTATATTGCTATTACTTCTGTTGTAACAACTCCTACTTATATAGTCATCCAGAAGGATCATTTGGTCTAATCAACACACCAAACAGTTGTGGATACTGGACTGGCTAAGTGATGGTTTACTTAACATGCATTGTGTTAAGCCACAGTTATAGCCGACATCCAAACAATAAAACATTGTTTTATAGTCTTCATATAACACATGATACCAAACAAACCACATTGGGCTTATGATTCTGTGTTAAGTCAGTGGGAAAACATGGCATGGCATATCTTCTTTAAAAATATAGTATCTTGTCCAGAAGTTTTATTTTATTTAAGCCAGGGATCTCCAAACCTGACAACTTTTAAGATTTGTGCATATCAACTCCCAGAATTTCCCTGATTGGGGAATTCTGGAGTTGAAATCCACAAGTCTTAAAGTTTCCAAGTTTAGAGATCATTAATTTAGGCCATTCTCTGCAGGGTAAATGATCAATATAATTGATTCTATTATTCATATTCTGTTGTTTTTACCCATTGTTTTTCATTGCTAGCCTCTTTAAAACTCCATAAATAACTATAAACATTACAGTGGTTATATGAGGACAGTTATTATTATACAGGTACATTTCTAAAGAGATGATCTCATCCCCTCTCTCAGTACAATGTAACTGGCTGTATTTGAAGACCATCAAAAATGTTCTGTGGAATGTGGCCAAAACCTGACCAACCTATTTTGACAGAAGGGACATTTTAATTAATTATAACAATAGCCAAACCATCAGGACTGGTGGCCCCAGCTGGCTGTCTTCTCTAGGAATGTGCCTAATCTGCTTGTAAAGTCAACCAAGTTGGTGTTCATTATATATAAGAAGTCCATATTTCATATATGTACTGGGTGAAATACACCCTACATTTCCTTGCTTCGTCTGGCAAGAAAGGAAGAACATACAGGACTTTTCATATCCCCAGTTTTTATATAACATTTTGCTCCTGAAAATTTCAAAGGCAGGTGATGTGCCTTCTATCACAGTGATTGACATAAATGGCATAACTTAAAAAGTTTTTAAAACTGGCCTCTGAAAGTCATAGGAACAAAGAGGTCACTGGATTGGTTTGGACCACTTTGGGAAGTTTATGGGGTTTTTTTGTGGGAGACCAGTATCTAGAGACCAGTATTCTAGGAGTATGTAAAAGTAGAGTAGATGGCTGTGTTCAGCTCATATTTTCTGGCATAGGGCAATTTTACTGGGAGGACAATTTTGGCAGGCTATACTGGCAGAAGGAATCTCAGTGTGTGTATGGTTGCCATGATATAAAATTATGTTGAGACTCTAGAAAGAATGCAGAGAACAACAAAAATGATTAAGGGACAGGAGGCTAAAAATATTTGAAGAAAAGTTGCAGGAATTGAATATGTCTAGTTCAATGAAAAGTAGGACTAGGGGAGACATGATAGCAGGATTCCAATATCTCAGGGGCTGCCACAAAGAAGAGGGAGTCAGGCTATTCTCCAAAGCACTTGAGGACAGGACAAGAAACAATGGATGGAAACCAATAAAGGAGAGAAGCAACCTAGAACTAAGGAGAAATGTCTTGGTAGTGAGAACAATTAACCAGTGGAACAATTTGCCTCCAGAAGTTGTGAATGCTCCAACACTGGAAGTTTTTAAGTAGAGATTGGACAACCATTCATCTGAAGTAGTCCCTTTCAACTCTTATTATTCTGTTATCCGTTACATAATGGTATGTGAGAATGACATTGAGAGACAGGAGGAAATGCTGCAGACTAAGCAACAGTCAGATAAGAGGCAGCTGTGTTATAGAAGGTATGGGGACATGGCAACCTTCTCAGAAGGGACCTTCCCAAGTTTCTTGGACTGTAATGGTGAAGGGGGACAGATGCCTTTTCGGATTTGCAAGATTCTGTTAATGTAACCTAATAGAGCTAGCATTTCTGGGTGTGCTTCTTGTTCAAATTATCTCACAAGGCTGATAGTATAGATAACAAGGCAATGCAGTAGTAGCATTTAGAATTAGCCTTTTAGAAAAAAACCTCATCCAATGAAATGTGGAGAGAAGAAAAAAAACAACTGAATGATGAAATGTGGAAAGTAGAAAAAAACTGAATGATTACTGTCTGTCCTCATTTGCAGCAATATCTCAGGGTTCAATTGGGTGTAACAGATATGATATTTTTAGCATCACCCTGAAAAGAGGGAGCTGAAGGCAATTTTTGCTTTGTCCCAAATAATCAGAAAAGAAAAACCTAATTGGGGCAATCTTTGTATCTTTTCTGGTGCTAAGTTGCCTACTCCTCCCACCTACCCCCACCACCCATCCTGGAACCGAGTCCTTGAAATACAAGCAAGCAATAAACAATCGGTGGCAGCTTCGTCCAGCTTTATTCTGAATTATGATTCCTGAGAATGACATCCCCACATTAGAAATGTGCATGTTGAAATACAAAGGAAAGGTCTTATCGGGACAAATCAACATTAATGACAACTTCAAAATCTCTTTGCCACTTTGTCTGCTTTCCTGGCAGGTTTTTGGCCCGGCACTTTTTTCTTTGTGATGCGGTGCTGCAGTAGAGCCAGAAAAAGAAGCCTTTCTTAGTGACATCAACCTGTATCAGGAGGATTAAAGGGACGGGCCAAATTCAGTTTTCTGAGCTCACTGCAAGGAGAAACAAGTGGATACACATGATCGGCTGGGAAAGAGCCAGCCTCTGCTTTTGACAGAAATCACTTCCCAAAATGGAAAGAGGACTGGCCAAAGGCAGGAATGTGGACTGTCATATTGACAGCCTGTGTCCAGCTTTCTGCAAGTTCTCCTGATTAAATAGGTTGGATGAGTTTCAGCTCTCAGGGAGAGCTGAAACTTGATCTTGTCCTTCCCGGTTCCATTTAAAATCCCCTTAAAGCTATCTGAAGTGACTCCTCCTCCAACATCCAACATAAGGGCTAGGAAAAACAAAACAGGTAGAACAAGCTCCCAGAGTCGGTCCTTGCCACAGGAGAATCAAACAGGAGAATCCGGCATCCCACCCTCTCCAGGAGGTCTTGCCCAGATTTCAGGCCTCCTTTTGAGAAGAGAAATGGAAGTACATTAACATGCTGGAAGGAAGGGCTAAAAGGGCAACTTGGTTAAAATTGATTAAATTGGTTTTTTTTAAAAAATTACCCATAACAATAAGGAAACTTCAATCCAAAAAGAGATCACTCTGGTAGAAAAACAAATCTGGTCACGTTGCCAATTTCAAAAGCTGATATAAAAATTTATGCCACTAGATAAAGACTGAATGCAGCAATTATCACATTAAACAAGAGGAAAACCTACGCACCAATTCCACCCGCGCTTTTTACAATTTTGTAAACAACCAACTAAAAGACTCAAGGTCCATCCCACCCCTGATAGGACCTAATGGTAAAGATTGCAACAACAACACCATTAAAGCCAACATCTTTAACACATTCTTTGGTTCAGTATTTGTAAACACATAAATCGAACCACAGACAACTACAATGATCTAATGCATATCGATTTTACAGGAGACAATGTTGAAAAAGCACTACGCAATCTAAAACCATCTCTATCTATTGGACCGGATGGAATATGTGCCTACTTCTTAAAAAAGCTATCCACTGCCATAGCTGAATCTCTAAGCATAATCTTTGAAAAATCTTTCAGGACCAGCTCCTTGCCAAAACTATGGTCACAAGCCACGGTCATCCCCATCTTCAAAAAGGGAGACCCCAGCCTAGTTGAAAATTACAAACCAATCACCTTATCCTGCGTCACCTGTAAAGTCATGGAATCAAATATTACCCAATCCATTATCCTCCAATTAGAAACAGATAACCTACTCTCTAATAAACAATTTGGTTTCAGAAAAAAACTATCCTGTAATCTGCAACTCTTACACTGCAAAAACATATGGACTACACAACTCGATCAGGGCAAAACAATAGACGCAATCTACATAGACTTCTGTAAAGCCTTTGATTCAATGATATAGACAAACTACTCCTAAAACTAAAATCTTATGGTATCTCTGGACACCTGCATAACTGGATGGATGCATTCCTGTCAAACAGACAACAAATGGTCAAAATTGGAAGTGTCCTATCAAATTCTGTACCTGTCAATAGTGGTGTCCCCCAAGACAGTGTTCTGGGACCAACTCTCTTCATATTCTACATAAATGACCTCTGTGATCATATTTAGAGCAACTGCATTCTCTTCGCTGATGATGTAAAACTGTTCAATACTACAGATAATACTGCTACCTTTCAGAAAGATCTTGATTATGTATCAGAATGGTCAAACAAATGGCAACTTCAAATCTCAACAAATAAATGCTCTGTCTTACATATTGGCAACAAAAGAAAATCAGAAAATAAAATACAAGCTGAATAGTCAAGACCTTGTTGATGATCCAAGCTCTGTAAAGGACCTTAGAATACTCATCGCTAATGATCTAAGTGCAAGAGCCCATTGTAACTACATAGCCAAAAAGGCATTAAGAGTTGCTAAGCTAATCCTACGTAGCTTTTTCTCTGGTAATAGCACACTACTAACTGGAGCATACAAAATATTTGCTCGACCAGTACTCGAATACAGCTCATCAGTCTGGAACCCATATTACATATCTGATAATAACATAATTTAAAAGTCCAGAAATATTTCACAAGAAGAGTTCTCCACTCCTCTACTCGTTGCAGAATACTTTATGCCACCAGACTTGAAATTCTAGACCTAGAAAACCTTGAATTACGCCATCTTTGGTCTGATCTAAGTATGGTATATAAAATCATACATTGCAATGACTTACCTGTCAATGAATACTTCAGCTTCAACCATAGCAACACAAGAGCAAACAATAGTTATAAACTCAAGGTTAACCACACCAAATTTGATTGCAGGAAATACGACTTCAGCAACAGAGTGGTCAATGTCTGGAATACTCTCCCTGACTCTGTGGTTTCTTCCCCAAACCCCAAAAACTTTAACCTTAGACTGTCTACTATTGACCTCACCCCTTTCCTAAGAGATCTGTGGGGGCATGCATAAACGCACCAACGTGCCTACCGTCCCTGTCCTATTGTTTCTTTTATTTTTCTTATATGTACCCATTTCATGTATTCATAACTATATATATACTTATACCTATTATCTTATAAGCGATTGACAAATCAAATTTAAAAAAAAATGCAGACCCCCATCCTATTCAGGCTTTCAGTGGAGATATACTTGTTAAACTGAGTAGAATACTTTTGGAATTGCCTTACACCGAAAAGCATTGGAATGCTTGACTGGCTAAGCAGCCATCTACATAAACGCAGCATGGCATTTTGTTGGATTTTTAAATAGGAAATATAAATAAAATAAATTTTAATAAGCATGTGTGGAACCAGCTCCTGCCTACCCAGCAGTTTGAAAGCATGCAAATGCAAGTAGATTAATAGGTACCACTTCATTGGGAAGATAACTGCATTCCGTGCATGTATAGCCATGCAGGCCGCAGGACCACAGAAAATGTCTTTGGATAATGCTGGCTCCCTCGGCCAAGAAACAGAGAGCCTTACAAGTGGCCTCTGATGATGGAACACCCACAACTTCTGAAGGCAAGCTATTCCATTGGTTGATTGCTCTCATCATTAAGTATTTTCTCCTTAGGTTGCTTCTCCTTGGTTAGTTTCCATCCATTGTTTCTTATCTTGCCTCTTGGTGCTTTGGAAAATAGATTGACCGCCTCGTCTTGGTAGGAGCCTCTCAAAGATTGGAACCATGCTACCTTATCTCCCCTCATCCTTCTTTTTGTTAGACTAGACCAGGGGTGTCAAACTAAAGGCCCACAGGGTGCTTAAATGTGGTTTGTGGGGCCGGCCTAGAAATATCAAAGAACTGGTTCTGCTGGCCAAAATGGGCTACGGGGGGGGGGGGTCTTGGGGCCTCACGAGGCCTCCATGTGGCCCATTTTCAGCTGGAAGAGTGCTGCTGAAGGCCAAAGAATCCAAAAACAGACTGTGCAGAGGCCCCACAAGGGCAAAGTGCCGTTCAGGCCGAAAGCGGAGCAGAGGGGGCCGTGCCAGCAGGACGCTACAGGAGGCGTCAGTTCCATCTCCCCCTTCACTCCCCAACAGCCCCCCTCCCACCAGCCCATGGAGGAAAATTAAAATGCTGATCTGGCCCTTGAAGAAATCCAGTTTGACACTCGTGGACTAGACATACTCAATTCCTGTAACCATTCTTCATACGTTTCAGCCTCCGGTCCCTTAATCCTTCTTGTTGTTCTTCTTTGAACTTTTCCAGAATCTCAATCTCTTTTTTTATATTGTGGATACAATAGTCCAACTGTGATATTTACTATGGCTTTGTAAAGCGGAACTAGAATTTCATTTGATCTTGATTTTATCCCTCTATTAATGCAGCCTAGGATTGAATTGGCTTTTTTGGCTGCTGCCACACACTGTTGGGTCCTATTCAAGTAATTGTCCATTGAGGATTCCAAGATCCCTCTCACAGTTACTAGCATTAAACCAGGTTTCACTTACTCGGTGCCTCTGCAGTTGTTTCTTGCCGAAGTGTAAAACCTTACTTTTTTCTATGTTGAATTTCATTTTTTTAAAGATAAGTAGGGCCAAGTGTTTAAGTCTGTCATGATATTTTTGGATCTTGAGCTTTGGATCAATGCTAAAGATAAACACAGGGTTTAGCCATTGGATAAACCATGTTTGGTTGGCTTCACAAGCCACAGCCATGTTTTTCAAATTACAGGTAGTCCTTGATTAACTACCACAATTGAGCTCAATTTTTTTTTGACTAAGCAAGAAAATTGTTACATTTTGCCCCATTTTATGACATTTTTTGCCACAGTTGTTAAGTGAATCACTGCAGCTGTTATATTAGTAACATGGTTGTTAAATGAACTTGACTTTCCCATTGACTTTGCTCATCAGAAGGTCACAAAAGATCATATGACCTCAGTATATTGCAACCATCATAAATATGAATCCGTTGCCAAGCGTCTGAATTTTGATTACGTGACCATGGGGATGCTTCAATGCTCATAAGTATGAAAAATTGTCGTAAGTGACTTTTTTTCGGTGCCATTGTAACTTTGAAGGGTCACTAAATGAACTGTTGTAAGTTGACACAGATTGGCTTTAGAGCCAAAATCAGACAAGGCAATCAAAATCAGACAATATAGTTTAGCATGATACATGGAGCCATATTTTGAAGAATTACAGAGTTCTGAATCTCAGTTACCCATTATGTTACCATGATTGCTTTTCATGAGGTGGAAAAATCTTACCTGAACATATATACACTGGAGGTTTATCCAACCCCTTTGCTTTCTGCTAGAGAGAAAAACATATCGTCCAGTGGTGGGATTCAAATTTTTTTACTCCCGGTTCTGTGGGCATGGCTTGGTGGGCATGGCAGGGGAAGGATACTGCAAAATCTCCAGTCAGAGGTGGCATTTGCCGGTACTCCAAACTATTCCAAAATTTCCGTTACTGGCTCTCCAGAACTGGTCCAAACCTGCTGAATACCACCTCTGATATCGTCCTTTTAAAACAAACAGCAGAAATTTCTGGATGACAGGCTGGAAAGTCTGGGTTTTAAAAAACCCTTGCCTCTTCAAACAATTCCAATTCTGCTTGGAATTTCCAGAAAAACAAATTGCAAGGCCAGCAAAAGCTGCATCAAAATAACAACAATCCTACCTTCAGGTTGAAGGGACTGTTAATGGGATAGACAGAGTTAAATGCCTGGTTAGCATTGTGCTAAAGTTATTCTTTATTTTCTATGTGCTAGTTAAGTTCTTTTATTGCCTTTGATGTTTACTGTCTCCATCCAACTCTGTCATTGTACATTATTGTACCTTTGAAGCCTCTTTGGATCTTGGAGTGGCAGACCCATCTCACCTGTTGTTCTGTCCCATGGTTATATTTTCTTTTATAGCCTTTTATGGGAGATACTGGTGGTGATTTTAGGAGCACCAGTATTATTATTAAAAAAATAATAATTATCCCACCATTAACTGTTCTATGCGTGATGACTTAATATTTAAGAAGAATTAGTTTATATTATATTTCATTTTTAAGTAAATCCTGTTTTTAATTATACTTTGAGATATTAATTTAACTCCTATTGGCTTTCTCATTCACATGCATGAAAGCTAGACAAGCCCCAAAGATGGTGCTACAGAATTCATTTCATTTTTATCATTCTTTCCCCCCTTCTCTTAGCTAGTAAATATATGAGGTGTTGTGGGTCTAACCTCTGACACACACCAGAATTAAGTAGGTGGATGCCAAGAAAAATGTTTCCCTCACAGGTAGTGACAACAGGAGCTACCAAGCAGGTTAACCCAGAGGATTTCTGTGAGGGAAGGATGAAACCTCCCACTTTGAAATGGAAAGTGGGAATGACCTTGGGATGGTGGAGGAGAGAGATGCTGCCTAGAGAATGGTCAGATAAGAGAGGCTGCATATTGGGCAGAGAAAGAGATTCAGAGAGGAGCCTCCCTAACTTCTCAAGCTATAAGAGACAGCGGAAAATTCGTAGTATCAAACTTGCAAGACTGTGTTAGTATA
Source organism: Laticauda colubrina (assembly GCA_015471245.1). Classification (NCBI taxonomy): domain Eukaryota; kingdom Metazoa; phylum Chordata; class Lepidosauria; order Squamata; family Elapidae; genus Laticauda; species Laticauda colubrina. The sequence goes on along the minus strand of BLBF01000020.1, from coordinate 38,936,214 downwards.
GACTTACAATAAAGTAGAAGAGTTCATCTGTTTCTGTATTGTAACAGAATAACAAATTGGAAGGAACCTTGGAGATCTTTTAGTCCAACTAGCTGCTCAGGTAGGAAGCCCTATACCGTTTCACACCAATGGTTGTCCAATCTCTTCTTAAAATCTTCCAGCGTTGGAGCATTCACAACTTCTGGAGGCAAGTTGTTCCCCTGATTAATTGTTCTGTCAGGAAATTTCTCCTTAGTTCTGAGTTGTTTCTCTCCTTGATTAGTTTCCACGGATTGCTTCTTGTCCTGCCTCAGGTGCTTTGAAGAATAGCTTGACTCCCTCTTTGTGGCAGTCTCTGAGATATTGGAACATTGCTATCATGTCGCCCTTAGTCTTGATACCTATCTGGCCTAAGAAGGCTGACACACCCTGAAGTCTTTGCCACAAATGATGGTAGAGATTAAAACATCTGGCTTTCATATAGGATATTGCTGTTTATGGCTAAAACACACAATCAACTTTCTTTCTTTTCTTCCTTCTTTTTTCTTTCTTTCTATAAACTTTTTCTAGCAAATTTAGAAAGTGACTTCACACACACACATTATTTTTGTGTTTAGATTTATTTTAGCACCAGGTTTGAAGTGACATTATTTTAGCACTAGGTTTGAAGTGACAAGCTAGGGTTGAGGCAAAGTGCTCCTATATGCTATTAATGTACTATAATATACTATTAAGGATTGGGAAGATATTTTGGCCCATTGAGCCAGCAGAAGGCATTTTAAAGGACAATATGTCAGATCTTGAGGATGTTAGAGGCCAAGGCAATCAGCACAAGCACTTCAGTGATACCCATAGACCTATTGAGTTATCTTGGGAATCCAAGCCCAAGAAGATTCAAAAGAATGGAGCTGGAATCCCAAGACGATGAGAATAGCAATAGGAATGGCACTTAGACTTTTGTGCTGCTTCACAATGCTTTACAGCCCTCTTTACATGGTTTACAGAGTCAACATATTGCCCCCAATAATCTGAACCCTCATTTTACCAATCTCAGAAAGATGGAAGGCTGAGTCAACCTGGTGAGACTGCTGAACTGTTGGCAGTTGGCAGTCAGCAGCCAGCAGAATTAGCCTGCAATACTACATTCTAACCACTGTCCCACCACAGATCAGTGGAGAAGAAGAAACAATGGGAGAATTAGATGACAACTTTTGACAAAAGGGGACTGGAGCAAGTGGAATGGTGAATCAGAATAGAAATGAAATCGATAGAAAGATGAAAGAGGTGGCACCTGGAGTGAAAAGAAAGAAGCCTGCTTATCACTTAGAGAGGCTGAAGCATATCGTGTTTTTTACTGCATGGATTCCACCACTCTGCTAGAAAAGCACAAGTTCTTTGATCAGAAGAAGGGTGTAGACCATTTGTACAAAATAAAAAATGGACACAGCAAGATTCATTTGCAAGGTCCTCAGCAAGATTCATTTGCAACCTACTTATCTACCAGAACATGGTGTAGTACTTTGTTGATTGTTGAGTGCAGTCTTTCACCTGGTGCCCCATGTCTCTATTGAGTTTTCAACCCTAAATTCACAAACTTCTGCCAATCCTATCTGAGGATTTGGGGAGAGGATTTGCAACCTCTGGAGGCAGTAGGTTGGGGAGGCAATAGCATTAGAATATTTCAGCCTATGTTAAGAAACATTCTCAGTTTTGTAATGCAGAAAGCAAACGTGTATTGGCAAAACTTGAGTAGAAGTTACTTCTCTGGATACATGTACCTACGTGTAATTTTAGATAAATGAAATCCTTTACTAATTCTTTATTTTTTTCCACTAACTCATTGAAACTATAAAATCTCATCTCATTTCAAGTATAGGCCAAATGTTTGTTAATGCAATTCCTTCCTAATAGCCTGGGTTGGTATTGTTAAGAAAATACTTTGGTGTCAGGGTTTGCTAAGATGAGGAGCGACCAGGACAATGAGCTCTGAACAGTAGACTAAATGACCTGTTTTGAAGGGAAGTTACATTTATAAAAGCCCTTTCTTAACAAATTAACTCCAGAGGCTCAAATTATGTAACTGGACAAGTCCATATATTGCATTAAAGACTACTTATTCAAGACTTTTTTTAATGGTTTGTGAGCTGGAAAGCTAATGGGCCACTCATTTCCCCAAGGGTACTAATAATTTGGGTCACCCTCAGAAGACACAGAGTTGTCCAAGGCACAGTCTTGTGAAGTTATCTGGATTGAGTTCAATTCTGTGAGTCCCAAGGAAGTAGACAAGGTCCTTCAATCTGTCAATTTGGCTATCAGTTTGAACTTCGCTCTTCCTGTTAAGGTGGCTTAAGAGATGACTTAAGGGGAAGGTCTATATGGTGTATTGTTTAAAGCAGGGGTCCCCGGTCCGGGGATCATTTTGTACCGGGCCGCAAAGCTTGGGCACTGCCATCTTGTTTCGACGGCGCTTCCGGGTTTTTGGTTGGAAAATGGCACTTGGGTGCTGAAGGAATGCTTGCACCTTAGTTTCGTCGAAGGGGGGGCAGCTTCAAACGAAGAGCTGTCCCGATGGCGGAGTCTCGTGTTATTCAGATACCGGTCCATGGAAGAATGAATAATCATGAAACAGGTCCCTGGAACAAAAAAGGCTGGGGACCACTGGTTTAAAGGAAACAAGTGGTCCCTCTGGACTTAAAAGAAATGGTGCTATGCCTCCTCTGAGGCAGTTGTCACATGATTCCTCCATTCTAGACAATTATCCAGTATTCAATCTCCCTTTTGTGGAGGAGTTTGTAGAGAAGATGAGTGGATGATAGTACACACAATCTTGGAATAAATGAATTATTTGAACCCATTACGATTAGCTTTCACGCCTAGGTGTAGTACAGGGGCAGCAAGAGTCATACTTATCAGTGACCTTGGGCAGAACCAAGGTGGTGGATCCATTCTTGTGTTCCTTGATCTCTCAACAGCATTTGTTATTATTGTTCTGACCCAAATCTTGTTCCAAGGAAACAAACACGAAACACAGGTAATAGCAAAACCCTTTAATGATTCTTTACAAATTCTGTTCCTTCACAGTTAAAAGGCTGCTTCAAATTAATTGTCTCTGATAAGAACGAGCCTTGCCAAGTTGTGCATACTAGATAAAGTTACTAAGAAATATTTCAAACACAAAAAGTCTCCAAACACCAACCAAGATACTCCGAATATCCACAAGGCTCCAGTGCAAAAACTTATTTGCTTCCTTTCTGGTTTCTCAGCTGGCTTTTATCTCTTAAGGGAGGGGCCATTGCCTTGCAGCCTTACTCCTGAGTCACCCATGCTGCTGCAGCTGCTCTTTCCTTTGAGCAGCCCTGCACACACACACAATGGGCACAGGCTCCTTGGGGACCTCCTCATCACTGCTGGCAACCTCCACAATCTCTGAAGGTGGCATTCCACTCCCTGATGATCCTGGCCTCATCCCTACATCACATGCAGGCCCCTCAACTGAGTCCTCACTCTCCAAGACCTCAGCTGTCCACACCTGTTGCAGGTGAACCACAACAACTATTCACCATGGCATCTACCCTTCTGGACTATCTGGGGGATTTGAGGGGTGGGACATTGTGTTGCAGTAATTCATTTCCTTCTTCAGTGGTCATGTTCAATGTCAATCCTTCAAGGCAGGGCCGCAGAGTTATGAATGCTAATATTACTTTATTATACAGTTATAGTTATAGAATCTTGGAACTCTGAATGCAATTCTGACAAGACTCAGTGGCTGGGGAATTCTAGGAGTTGAATGTACACATCCTCCAGTTGTCAAGGTTGGGGAACTTTGCCATATAGGAATATGGTCTGATGGAAAAGTCATATTTTTATGGACCATTTGAACAAGGATAGTGTGATACATATATTGGGCAAGGATGTTCCTTTGCTTTTATAAAGGAATAAATTAAGCTGGGAGCAGGTTAAAAGTCTCAGATGTATTGAAAAAGCCACTTGAGGGTCCCGTTTCTGCTTTCAGCTCATTATGTTTTCATCCAGCTCTCCAGAGGGCAAACTTTATAAAACCTTGCATTGTATTGTACTTTCTCCTTTCCCTGTCGTTGCCATTCTGTCATTCATTTCTATGGAAACGGCAGAGATTGAACTAGCAAGAACTCTTGATCATAGCCATTGCCTTTTTGGTTACAGTTTCCATGAGAACAGATGTTTGGTCATTGAAAGGGGTGGGGTGTTGTTGTTTTTTTCGGTAACTGAGCTTTTGGTTGAGAGAGAGAAAGATTTGTACTTAGTTTGCACCCTTAAAATTCTCAAAGTAAGTTTCCAGTGACTTTTGTTTTTGTAGTGTTCTCTTCAGAGTAAAGTCACCTCACTGTAAGGTAGGAAAACAAGGGTAGTAATAAAGTTTCTAGAAAATCCTGTATGTACTTTGATGTTTTGAATAACATCAAGGTGAGAGTGTAAACACATCCAGACCAAAGGATAGGTCAATCATCAGTAAAGTGCTTCTTCCAATAAACTATATATAAGAAAGTCTCCCCGCTGTGCAGCTTCCAAAATCCTGTCGCACAAAAGTAGGAGGATAAAATCTTGCCAAAATGATTTCAAGAAAATGTGCATTTTTTATTAAGACCTAAGCAAATGCATCTGGAATATAATGCAATATAATGTCTTTGAAGTGCAACTGTTGAATACCAGATGACATTGCCATGTAAAAAATGATTGGGGAGATTGACTTTAAAAATTCAATATATTGTACAGATAGCAAATACAAATCAGAGATTTTATTTCTAAAGACGGCACAGAGGGTAATATGGATAGCAAAATAAATATGAGGCTGCAATGAGTCAGTGGTGGCGTGCAGTGGTTAGAATGCAGTATGGCAGGTTAACTTTGCCCATTGCCAGGAGTTTGATCTTAACTGGCTCAAGGTTGACTCAGTTTCCATCTTTTCAAGGTTGGTAAAATGATGACCCAGATTATTGGGAGCAATATCCTGACTCTGTAAACTGCTAAGAGAGGGCTGTAAAGCCCTGAGATGCAATATATAAGTCTAAATGCTATTGCTATCAAGGAAACCAACAAAAAAATCAATATAGAAAACTGTGACAACAGTGTAATACAATAGAAGAGGGTGGAGCACATTTCCTTTAGTAAATATATATAAAATTGAAATGCCCTAGTTCTAATATATGCCCTTTCTTCACATATGAACATTGACTCTTGCAGATACAATCCAACATTTGATGTCTGTTCTTCATTTAGATATTATTATGGAAAATTTTATTCTTTTGCGAAATTATTTTTACTTGGAATCCCCGAAAGTGCCTAAAATAAATAAATCCCATTTTGAAAGTAGTTATCTCTGATGCTCATCCTGTCCTGATCATGAATTTTAGTTTCTACTAAATTGAGAAATTGTGTGGGGTACTTCATTTATCATTTTTTTCGGTAGTGATTTCTTTCTACATTATATTAGTTTTGTTTGATTCTTCCCTTTTTGTAAGGATGGAGTGCCTGATTGTGTTCTTTCTTTGGAGCCAATAGTCTGATGTTGATTGTCAAGGATGGATTTTTCGGAGAAGTCTCTCTCTACTACACTACATTCTTTTCTGTGATGGTGCTTCCATGCTGTTTCCTAATGAAGCTGCTTTCCCTGTTGATTTCCTTGTTGTGGGGAAAGAGAGAACTCTCCGTTCAAAACCCCTTTTAAAGATATTTTGCAGCTATTAACGGTATGCGGTCTCTGTTCATTTGATCTGCTGTTTTGTTTTGGAGGAAAAGTCTATGCTTCCTCCCCACACTAACATTTTCCATGCTCTAATTCCTTTCCTCCAAAACTTGCAAATATCACTCCATCTTTAGTGAGTCCTTGTAGCAATTTTGAGGTGATCCATGCAAATCCTGGCAGTACAGTAATAAAAATATAGAGATGCAAGCTTTTGTAACTCCCCTCTTTCCAGACTTTGAAGCATCTTACAGAAGCAACCTTTACACAAGGTTTTCATTTTCCTGTTGCTTTAAGCTACTTGGCAAAACCCTAAATGTGTCTCCTTATGGGTTATGGTGTTTGCATCAAATGACTGACTCAGTTAGAGTTATTTCATCTGACATTATAATTACATGTTGGTCCAAAGAAAGTGCTATTTTCTCATGTTGCCCTTGACAGGGTATATTCTGAGAACATATCTAGCACAGTTTACATCTTCCTTATCCCAATAATTCTTATCTGCAAATCTGCAGCAATCTTTTGTTAGCTTGCTGGGTGAGAATTTCAGTGGTTTGTAAACCCAGCACATCTAAAGACACTATACTGAGGAAGACTGTTCTACAGAAGTGTATCAAAGGATGTGTTCTTTATTTGAAGAGACCCATGTTTAACATATTAATAATTGCCAGTCAACAACTTAATTGGCACATAAGGATCCTGTTTTTTCATACCAAGATCCACCTCTTTCTGTCCCAGGAGCTCAGTTTTACACGTGAGTGTCTGTGTCTGTGTCTATGTGAGTATGTGAGTGTGTATGTGCATGCATAGACTGAACTATCTTGATTTTTTTGATCCCTCTACAGCTGAGACATATTCATTCAGAATAAGTATCACTCTCAATGAATGGAAGTTCCTTCCATGTAAAATGTATCTGGACTATAACCTAAGGCTGAATTTATCTATTTGCAAAGATTATCTGATTTGGGGATTCAAATCAGGAGTTCAAAAAATGGTGAGAGCTAGTGCAGGTCATGCTGGAGGTTTCAGTGCTTAGAATTAAATCAAAGTTCAAAAGAAGAGAATTTTCCTTCTTCCATAGTTTAATATGGGAAAATACACGTCATGGCAGCTTCCCCTCACCCCACCCTAGTAGCATAGTAAGATTTAGAATATTACAAAGAGATGAATCAGCATGCTATCTACCATAGAAATAAGTTCTGGTATTTTTTGAACAATTCATTAAGGTATCAGTCAACAACTGGGAAGATCCAGGTTCCAGTCTAGCATGGGCATCCAATGAATGGGACAAGATGCATCCATTACATCAAAACAGTATCCCTTTTCAATGTGTACCTCACACACACATTAAACAAAATAAGGTTTCAATTGCCTATATATGCCTATTCTTTGATGTCACGGACACTCTTGGACATCCCTTAATCCATTTTTATCCATGGAAATTCACTGGATGAGCCAAAGCTACCTCATAGTTTTGCTGCTGAGGTGACTGTTAGATCGTGGGAATGAGACTCAGGACACCAGTGTAGTAACCATTTGTCTTTACTTCATTATAGGACTGAGCACCGAAGAAACTGTGGCAGCCCTTTTATAGCCAGGCTGCTTGTGGCTGTGGCCAGTGACGACTCTTCAAATTTCCCGCCGCCACAGACTGACCAATTGCAAGTGAGTATGTTAATACATAACACCCCTCCCCAACTGGTCTGGTCCAACCAATCTGAGCTTTGCCTACCATACACAATCACGTAGGTAGATGGGGCTTTTATGGGTCCGACTGGACCAGCGGAATTCAGTTGCAGTTTGGCCTCTGGATCATTCAGATGGATCTGTTGTTCTTCCCGTCCTTCTTCTTGGAACCTCCTGAAAGATTGAGTCGGCCATGCTGTTCCCGCCAGGAATTTCCTGGCTGGTTGAGTTGGTGTAGCTGCTCCCACCAGGGGCTGCTTCCCTGCTATCCTTCCGGACCTGTTCCTGTCTCCCCGATCTGCCTTCTTCCCTGGTCCAAGATACGTGCTTGCATTTTCCGACCAGGGCTAACGTTAGTAGTGGTTGTTGTCTGTCTATAGTTGTCAGGGTTTGTTCTGTTGTTCTTCTTGCTTGTGGAGGGTCTCCCCCTCCCTCTCTCCTTGTGTGTTGTCTGTTTGAGGGGTCTCCCCCCTATGGTTATGTTTGAGAGGTCTCCCTTCTCTTCCCTGGGTTTGTTTTGTTTGTTTGAAGGGTCTCCCCCCTCCCCTATGATTGTGTTTGAGGGTTCTTCCCCCTCTTCTGTGGCTTGGTTTGGGTCACCTTTCATAACTCTAGACCTGAGCTGGTCTATATGTCTCTTCCAGCTCCTCCTGTATGTGGTGTCTACCTTGTACAAACAGGGTCCTGTTATCTGAGTCACCTTCACTGGTATCCACAATGGTTCCCCCGTAAGTTTTTTTGTGTATACTGGGTCCCTTGTTTGAAATGTGCTGCAATTACTGGAGGAGTCTGCTGGTTTTTCTGGGCTATGTGTGGGGTGCAGTCTGTCTAGGTGTGATCTTAGTTTCCTCCCCATTAGTAAGTCTGCTGGACTTTTGTTGTGGCACTGGGAGTCATGTGCTGTATGCTTAGTAGATTATCTATCTTTTCTTGTGTGTCCCTGGGCCCCAGCTTTTGTAATGTTTCCTTAGTGTAATGTACCATGCGTTCCATCTGTCCGTTCGTCAATGGGTGTCCCAGCGCTGTTAGTGCATGCCTTATCCCATGTTGTGCTATAAACCTCGAATATTGTTGTCGTGAATTGTGGCCCATTGTCGGATTCAATTACATCCGGCAGTCCATGTGTTGCAAAAAATTTCCTGAGCTGTCTAATGATGGCTTCTGTTGTGGTGGAGTGCATGATACTTACCTCTAGCCATTTGAAGTAAGTGTCTATGACTATTAGAAATGTGAGTCCTTTGGTTGGGCCCGCAAAATCAATGTGTAAACTTGACCATGGTCCCCGTGGTGTTTCCCATTCATGTTTTGGTGCTGGGGGGGGAAAGTTGGGCTAGATTCCTGGCAGCATTTACACATGCTACACAGTCCCCTATCTCCTCATCCATTCCTGGCCACCATACATAACTCTTGCCAGGGATTTCATTTTTACAATACACGGGTGTCCCTCCTGTTGCATTTCTAGTATGCTTTTCCTTAAGACGTCCAGTATGACCACCCAAGCCCCCCATAGTATGCACCCCTTCAGCATTAAGAGTTCTGTTTGTCTATTCCGAAATGGTTTGGTGGTCTCGTCAATCTCAGTCTCTGGCCATCCTTTTCCTACCCAATTTAAAACTCGCGCCAGGGTTTTGTCTCTAGTCATTTCTCTAGTGATGTCTCCTGCTGTTATGGGTAGATTTTCTATTTGAAGGGTCAGTGTGGTTGGTGCTGGGTCACCTTCTATGTAGAGTAGAGGGCAATGGCTAAGCATGTCAGCATGATTTATGCCCTTTCTGGGCCAGTGTGTTAAATTGTAGTTGTAGGAAGCCAAGAATTCTGACCACTGCGTCATTCAGGGTGACAGTATATTAGGTGTAGCTTTGTTTCCTGCAATGATGCCCAGAAGTGGCTTGTGATCTGTGACTAGTGTGAAAGTTCTCCCATACATATATTCGTGGAAACGCTTTATTCTGGTGACAGCAGCCAATGCCTTTTTGTCTAGTTGGCTGTAGTTCCACTCCGGCTTTGACAGGGTTTTTGAATAGAATACTGTGGGTGCTTCTTTCCCAGCTGGTAATACATGGCTGAGGATAGCATCGATACCAAAAGTTGATGCATCGCAGGTTAGCGTTATTGGGAGTGTTTTGCTGTATTGTATTAGTACGCGGTCTCATGTGATCAAGTTTTTTATTTCCTAGAATGCCATTTCTTCCCGTTGCCCCCAGGTCCAGGTTGCTTTCTTGTCAAGCAACCTGTGTAGGGTTCCGCAATTGTTGCTTTCTGTGGTAGGAATATATTATAATAGTTAATGAGTCCTAAGAAAGCTTGCAGATCAGTTTTATTCGTGGGTCTGGGGGCTTCCTTGATTGCTCTGACTTTATTTTCTGTGGGGTGGATTCCTTCGCTATCTATAAGGTATCACAGGAATTCAACTTTGCTTGCGACTAATTGTCACTTCTCCTTTTTTACATTTAGTCCCGCCTCCTTGAATTTACTTAGAACTTCCCTTAGGCGGTCCTGCAATTGTTCTTTGTCCTTGGCTGATACAAGGACATCGTCAAAGTATGGCACCACCTTTTTTTATCCCTTGCAATAGGCATTCCATTAAGCTATGGAACACCCCTGGGTGACACTGATGCCAAACTGTAATCTGTTGCATTTGAATGCTCCCGTGTGTTAGGATTGTCTGGGCTTCTACTGTTTTGGAGTCAACGGGTAATTGTTGTTAGGCCTGTGCAAGGTCTAGTTTTGCGAATATTTCTCTCCCCCCCCCCCGGGAATGTAATAGATGCTGTACCACTGGGACAGGGTATGTGCTTTGTTGGAGTGCATACTTAAGGGTTGCTTTGTAGTCTCCACAGATGCGCACAGACCCATCTGGTTTAATTGATGTAATAATTGGGGTTTCCCACTTTGCACGGTCAGTTGGCTCTAGGACCCTTTGTGCAATGAGTTTATCCAATTGCTCATCGATCTTTGGTTTGAGTGCGAAAGGAACTCACCTTGCCTTTAATCTTATAGGGGCTATGGTTGGGTTTAGATTAAAGAAAATTGGGGACCCCCCGATACTTGTCCAGCTCTCCGTTGAACACATCTTGGAATTCTTCCATCAGGTTTTCTTTCCACTCTGTCTCGGTGATACTATTGATTCCTGTGACTTCGATTCCCAAAGGTGCAAACCATTTGAGTCCCAGTAGGCTTGGCCAATTCTGGTTGACTATGGTTAGTGGGACAACTCTGGTGTATTTTTTGAATGTTACCTTGAATTTTCCAGTGCCCACTATGCATATTTTATTTCCCTGGTAGTCTTTCAGTGTCAGTGTTTGTCTTTTGAGTTCTTCCTGGTTTATGTTTGGTATCAGTCTTTTTATAGTGTCCCATGATGCCATTGACAAATATGAGCTGGAATCCACTTCCATCCGACAGGGTTGGCCCTCTATGATTACCTGGACAAAGACTTTCCTGGCATTTGTCATTTTGGAGTGTCCGCTGGTAACCTCTGGTGTGTTTAATCTCTTCCGTTGCTTGCCTCTTTTCCTTGCCTGTTTTGGTTGTCTTGGTTCCAACAGCTCCCTGTTTGTTTCTCCCTTTCTCTGGGGGTGGTGGTGGTGTTCCAGCTTTGTCTAGGGCTGTAGTCTTTTCTTGCTTGGCATGCCCTAGCAATATGTCCCCACCATTCACAATGTTTGCAGATTGCATCTAGGAAACAGCACTTGGAACATGGATGGTTCCCCTCGCAGCCGGTGCAATGAAATTCCTTCCTTTTTATGTTCCGGTCCCTTCTGCCCTGTTTCAAATGGAGTTGATTTATCCCTTGACCTTCCTCATTGTCTTCCGATGTGGACTTGATGTCCTCATGGTGGGTTGTGGTGGTGTTTTTTGGGGTTTCTGGTGGCGCTTTATTCATTTTCTGCATGGCGGCCACTGATTTCTATGTTGCTTCTGCTGCGGTAGCCTCTTCTATTGTTTCCTTGAGTGTTATTTTGGGTTTTGTTAATAGTTGACCTTGTAGTGTAAGATCTCTCAGTCCCAGGACCACACATTTTTTCATGGCTTCATCCATGTTTAGGAATTTGCATGCTCCGGTGATGTCCCTCAAAGTTGCAACAAAATCGCCGATGCTTTCGCTTTCTTTTTGGTCGTGCCAATAAAATTTGTGTCATTTCATGAGACAGGAAATGGTTGGTGTGTAGTGAGCCCTCAGTGTTCTTTCCAGGTCCAGCCAGACAATCAGTTGTTTTTTTTTGAAAATTTTATTTGGGTTTTCACAAAAAACAAAATACAAATAAAACATCTTTTTTGAAAATAGCATGGTCCCAGGTTATCACTTCTTCATACAGACACAAAACTCGATTTCATGCTCATTTTTATATTCTATTCCATATCTTATTACCATTTGATATTTTCTACATAGTTTTTCCCCTCTTTTAATTTTCTCAATTTTGTTTTGATTATCTCAGCTCAATTCAAATTATTATATTTATACTTTTGTCTGTCCTGTTACAATTTGATATTATCTCTTCTTATTTAACAAATTTTTCCCTGTAGTTACCAATTAGAGTATGACACCTTTATATCCTTTAATTTTGTCCATTCAAACTCTTATTTAAGCTTCAATGTATAGCTTTGAGATTATAGTATTCAATATAATACATAACTTCCAATCAGATTTTGCTTGGTACATTCTTAAAATAGACACAATATTCTTAAAAAGAAAAAAATTACATACATATGTAAATAAAACGCACATTCCATTCCAATTCAATTCTATCATTAATATGCATTAAAATCTTAACATCTTTAACATTTCTTTTCAATTGAATATCATACTTCTTTGGGAACACTTATAAACTTTCCATGATTAATTCTTTTTTTCCCCATATTTCTTACTTACTTATATTTTTATAAATCATTACTAATAATTAAAAATGTTCCCTTTTAATTCTCTCAATCATTTTAATTCATTTATTTGTTAACGAACACCCCACTACATTACAATAAATATTTTATCCATCATCATATTTTCTAAAATTATTTCTATTTGTAATATAACAGTGCTATCTTATGTACCATTACAGAATCCCTTTTACAATTAAATTTTCACCCATTATCTCTAAACAAGCTTTTGGTTACAATCCTTAAAATCCTTATATCTTTTCCCTGTATCTCCATTTCTTGTTTCTGTCTTTTACAACTTCTTTTCCTTGCTTTCTACCCCCTCTTCTTCTCCCTCCCCTTTTTGCCCCCTCATTTCTCTACTTCTAACTCTCTCATCTGTAATCCCCTCTTCTGTTGCTTTCTAATATTATACTTATCTTTCAAATTGTCCTTCTTTTTGGTTGTTTTTTCTTGTCTTAAACCTTTTACTCTCTTTCCTCCCTTTTCTTTTTTCCCCCCACTTAAAATTATTTGATCATTAAAGATGGCTTCTTCTTTGTCCCAATCTTCTTGTTCTGCAAGTGTTTCTTGTTACTTCTCATAGTTCCAGATCTCCATTTCTAAAAATTGAAACACGAAGCCAAAAGAACTTCTCCCTTCTTGTGCATCTTCTTTCCATTTTTTAAGTTCAGTTTTCAGTTCTTCAAAGAGTGATACCATTTTAAAAACTTTGAAACAACTACCCAGTTAATTTTAGTCAGTCTCGTTGCAAAAACCAAAAGTCACCAAATAATCCAATAGTCCAAGGCTGTTACTACTTGCTTATTTTTTCCACTTTATCTTCCTGGGGTTTTATTATTTTGTTACCAAGTTTCCATTAAAATGTATCTTTGAAGAATCTTATCAAAATTTCACTTTTAATTACAGTTCCATTCCTTAATTCCAGGCAGTCTCCTCCATTTTTCCAGATCCTGCCCTTGTATTCTTTTTTTCTCCTTTCCAGCTTTTAAAAACTTTAAAATGTCCAGAAATCTTTATTATCCTTTTCACTTTTCTTTCCAGCTTAGAAGCCTATTAATGTCAAAGTGGATTTTTTTTTTAATTTCTTGCTAAAGTCTCTTAGCTGTTAGTATAAGGAAAGGAAGAAAAAAACTAATCCTTTCCCTTCTCTCTCTCCTTCTCAGCTTCAAGATCTTCTTTGGGAACAATGTTGTTAGGTTTAAATACCAGGGTACCTTATTTGTTGCTTTTGCTGTTTGACCCGGTCAACCAAAACTTTCTCTTATCTTCCTCCTGTACATTCTTTCCTGGTTGAGCTCTTCTTTGTGGTGGCCATTTCTGCCCACCGATGCAACCACCTTCGGGAAAAGGAGTAATGGCCAGCTGGGGAGGAGAGATGCGGCTCTCCTCAACCCTGCAGGCAGTCTCCCCCCTCTTCACCACCTCTACAGGGTGGCTTAGCCCTGAAACCAGCTGGCTTGGGACACTCCAGCAGCGAGCACGGATCGAAGCCTCGTAGAGATGAGGTTTCGGTCTGTCGCTGAAGAAACTCAAAACCGGAAGCCCCAGACCATTATTTTCATGTCGGTGGGTGCTGTTAACACTTTGGCCATCTTGAATATGGCGGGACCTCAATGTGTGAGGAAGACGGCTCTCTTCCTGCATTCAGATATATTATTGAGGTCGCTCCCTCGAGGAACATGAGAAATCAGTCGATATACGATTCCCAGTCTTCAGTTGCTGGATCGAATGGTGCGGGTGGCGTGTTGTTTCCAGCCATTTCGTCTCGATGGGTTGCTGGTGTTCGTCAGTCGCCACGTGTTCGCTGGTTCCATTTGTCTCAGTATCCCACCTTCATTGCCAATGTTAGATCATGGGAATGAAACTGTGGACATCAGCGTAGTAACCATTTGTCTTTACTTCATTCTAGGACTGAGCACCGAAGAAACAGCGGCAGCCCTTTTACAATCGGGCTGCTCATGGCTGTAGCCAGTGATGGCTCTTCAAATTTCCCGCCACCACGGACTGAACAATTGCAGGTGAGTATGTTAATACATAACAGTGACAAAAATAAAGATACCTATGTAAGCTACCTTGAGTTCAGGGAGGATCCCAGGGAATTGTACAGTTGGTGTCCAAATGAAATCAGGGATGCTTACACGCACTTGTAGTTTTATATAAATAAATATATATTAAATATATATTAATCTATATTTACAGCAGACAAGATAGTCAGGGACATTGTGAGGTAAATCAAACAGCACCCAGAGCACCCAGAAGAAAAAGGTGTGGATAAAAAGGCAAACTCCCACTTTTACACCCACAGCAGCCAATCAGAGTGTAGATTGTTTCTCTCTTTTAATTTTGTTTCTTTTCAGTCATGAAATTTGCAGTCTGAATAATCTATAGTACAGTAGGAGGAATTCTTACCATATTTCCTAAGATTTTTTTTTGCCCTTTTCTGATTCCAGTATAATTGACTGAAAAGGATTGAAACAGAAGTAAGAGGAACATAATCATTCGTTAGTTCCATTAAATAAATAAATCTATATACTAATACAAATAGTCAGCTGATAGAAATAGGGCAGTCAGTCAGTTCAGCTCACAAAGCATTGCTAGACAAATGCTTCTTGAATGGCAATGGATTAAAACAAACGATAAAGCTACAGTCTTACAACCTCATGATTTCTGCACACATGTACATACCAAAGCACTGTGACAGCCTGATTGCAAGAGTTATTTCAATTTGATGGCAGATTTGTCCATCACCAAGCTTCATGATTCCCTTTCATTCAATCCTTCTAAATCTTTTATTTTATATAAACAGGAAAAAAAAAGAACTATTCACTATAGATACTCGACATTCAGGATATCCAAAGCACAGATCAGAAACTGAACTCCACAGAAGTCCAAGGTTAGAAATGAGTAAGTTCATGTTGTGTATTTAAGTTTAGATAAATTAAAATCTCTTCCAAATCTCAAGATTGTACAGTGAATAAGTATGGTCCATATCTCTAGTTAAAATGCATTTACTTCCATTTCAAGGTTAGGAAGACCTCACCAATAAATTATCTACATTTATTAAGAATAGATAAATTCTGCTTTACTTAAAGGCAATGTTTTTATTACATTACCTGAAATTTTACCAAAGACTTGCAATTTTTCATCAAATATTCCTCTAGCAAATTGGTTAGAAGTCATGAAGAAAGACTATTTTTTTTATATTTCACAGAATTCACAGAAATCTAAAATAAAAGTTTACAACAACAATAATAATAAGTCCTCGAGTTCTGACCACAATTGAGCCCCAAATTTCTGTTACCAAGTGAAACATATGTTAAGTGAATTTTGCCCCCTTTTATGACCTTTCTTGCCACAGTTGTTCAGTGAATCATTGCAGCTGTTAAGTTAGTACTTAACCCTTAGTAGTTGTTAAGTGAATCTGGCTTCACCATTGACTTTGCTAGTAAGAAGCAAAAAAAAGCAAAAGGCAAATCACATGACCCTGAAACAATGCAATTGTCATAAATATGAGTTGATTGCCAAGCACCTGAATTTTAATCACATGACCACGGGGATGCTGCAATGATAGTAAGTATGAAAAACGGGCACAAGTAACTTTTTTCAGTGCCATTGTAACTTTGAACAATACTAAATGAACTGTTGTAAGTCAAGGACTACCTGTATTTCAAAGATTAACAGCAAAGCTATCACACCCAAATGATAAGAAATTATATGGAAAGACTTCAAAGGTTTATAGGGAGAACAAAGAAGAACAAGAGAAAATGCCTCAGGGCTTTGTTTCTCTTTTGTTTTTTTAAAGGAGACAGTCCCAAATTAGTCTGAGTTACAATTTGCATGATAATTTGAATACGTTAAATAATTTAATACTTTACTATTAAAAGTCATAACATTCAGAAGAGGAAACCCAAAATGCTTAACACATATGCAGAATCTATTTGGAGAAGGGCCCCTTTTCAATACCAGGCTCTGATCCAACATTTTCAACTGCATTTGGAAAAATGCCTATAATCAATGCAGCTCTCACAGCAATAATATGGCAGTATCATGACTAACCACAGAGCATAAGTAGCTACTTTTGGATCAGAGGAATAAGGTCCAATAAAGTAACTGGGAGATGACAATGGAATTACTGTCCCTCTTTAAACAAACTGAAATATTTTCCCCCCATGAGGTAATTGAAATGTAAGTTTAGAAATAGTCTGGTACTGCACTCTGCACACTTGAATGACAATGTGCCAGAATGACAAAGGGTGCTCAACCTTCTTGTGTCAAGATGTCTGATGTACGTGCAAAAGTCATGGCATTTACATGATCAAGTGTCTCTTTACATGGAAACTTTAAGACTTACGGATTTCAAGTCCCAGAATTCCCCAGCCAGCAATCTTGGAGTTGAAGTCCACAAGTCTCAAAGTTGTCAAGTTTGGATACCCTTGGATTATAATATCATTCATGAGTTACCATCTGCCTTTCCTGCAGACCCTCATGGCCAAGAGCAATACTGTAACATCAAAATGGTAGGTACAGCTGGATGACTAAAGCCCCTACCATTTTTATTTGTATGTGACCCATGTGGTGCACATTAAAAAGGAAAGGAGTTTTGGTCACCTGGACATGCCTATCATTTTGACATTATAGCCCCACTCGCAGAAGCCTCTGCCTACTGCCAATATTGCTCAAACTACAACAGCCACACCAGAATGCCTAGGGAGTGGAAGAGGCAAGGGAATCAGTATCTTGGCTTTTTTTTTTAATGAGCAAGACCCATGTATAATCCAAGTGATTGGATGGAAAGGAGCCCAGGTAAAATTTCCAGCAAATAGGAATTCCCTTTCCAGATACCAACACGTAGATATATTTTTATCGGATCAGATTTTAAATTTCATTAAAAAAGAAGCCAAACAAAATGAAAATGCAGAGTTTAAAAAAGGAAAAGGAAAACGAAAGAAAGTTGAGGGTGTAACATGGCAGCCTGGGGGAGGGTGGGTAACCAGTGGTATGATTCAACCAGTGTAACAACCAGTTTGGTGAGCGCATGCTTTGCGCGCCCGCACAGCATTTATAAAAGACAATTTTTAGCTATAATACTTACCTTCTGCTGCATCCCCGGTGAGTAAAACAGTTGATGCCTGGCAAACAGGAAAAGGGCAGGGGCAGATGAGCGGGCCCAAATGATCACCAGAACTACCAGTTCACCTGAACTGGTTTGAATTGGTAGAATCCCACCTCTGGGGTAACCACTTGAATTACATTAGTCAGAAGTGTTGTCATTAGCTGGGACCATCTGGTTTTTCCTGCCCAAGTGTTATCCCAGTGAATTTCAGATCAATGCAAGCAGTTCTCGACTTACAACCATTTGTTTAGTGACTGCTCAAAGTTACAAAGTGGCTTTGAACCTGTTTTTTCACACTTACTGTTGTGTTTTTAGTATAACTGAAGTTTTCACTCACATCTGCAGTTTAGGTGGGAAAATCTCTTGAATGTGATTGGCTGGCTCATCTGACAGCCCAGATAAAAGGGGAACTGTCAGACAGGTTCAGCCATTCTGTTCTCACTGTTAATTGAATAAACAAGTTGGA
>BLBF01000020.1:38871962-38918363 GCA_015471245.1 Laticauda colubrina | reverse complement strand
AGGTTCAGCCATTCTGTTCTCACTGTTAATTGAATAAACAAGTTGGATTGTTACCTTTGGCTGCGTGTCTTCCTTCACCTACTACAGAACACTTACGATCACTGCAGCTTCCCTGTGATACATGACCCCCATCATGTGACCATGGGGATGCTGCAATGATCACAATGGGAGGTAAAGAAAGTCAGCTAGAAGCTATCTCAAAATCTCTATTAAAGCTTATGGAACAATTTCTTTTGACTCGATTTCTACTTACTCAAACCAAATTCTAATTAACTGGGTTGCAATTGTTTCTGGACATGCCACCAACTTTTAACTTTCCCACATTTGTCTTATTTTACAGGAATACTAATCAGAGCTGATCAACATATTAACTCTGGTCTCCAGAAGACAAAAGATTTCAGGGACGCCAAGTTACCTCATAATATATATAATGATGGTCTGAAATGAGACAGGAGCCATGATCTGCCAGAGTGATCAAAGGCATAGATGATAGGTTTATGTGTCGAATGATTGTTACTTCAAGGCTAAGCAGCTTTCCCCATATTATTTGAGAGTCTGCAGGAGAAACAGTGGCTGAGCCATCCATTGTGCTAAGCCATAATGTGATTTGCCTGGTTTAAGGTTTGCATGATGTGACAGCAAGTATTAAAGTAAGTCAAAGGGACTGAAGTCCCAAGGTCAGCTCCCTAATTTCATTCTCTTGGAGCAGATATAATCACTGAACTGACAGTCTGATTGATAATGCAGTATACAAGCTTTTGGGAGTGGTATCAGGTATTTATTCTGCACTCATATCCCACTCTTCCTGACAACATGAATCATATGGAAGCTGTCATGCACTGGCTGGTTCAAAAACTCTTCCATTGGCTTCATTGCTAATAATCAATTATGGGTTGTATTCCAATTTAGTATGGAGCCATTCACATCAATTTGATTCAAATTAATCATGACTCAGTCACAAAATATGACAAAAGATGGGGTTCACCTATCACATTTATTGAAAATGCCATAATGGCTGAATTTCTATGACATGCAAGCCAAAAACCAATGTCTGAGTCAGGTCTGAGGATACCGTCATATTATGGCTAGCGTCGCTTCAGTAATTTTGCAATATGGGTCTATGACAATTCACCGCAGCTCACCATGACCAACCTGCCATAGCCAACTCGCTGCAGGACAACTCACCACGGCCATCTCACCATAGGATGACTCGCTGTGGGAGAAGAGTTACACTAATATCAAAGAAATGGCAGAATAGAATAATTAAAGAAAGGATGCAAAAGGAGGGACAGAATGAAATGTTAATAGCAAGTATTAAAATAATTTATTTTAAATAATTAAATAGAATTGTTAAATTGTTCTTCAATGAGTTGTGTTTCAGAGAGTTGGCTGTAGTGAGTTTTCCCACTGCAAGTTGACTATGATGAGTTGGCCGCAGTGAGTTGTCCCATTCCCTTGCAATATTGGGCATATGTCCTCATTTCTGTGTATCCTGTCACTAGCCTGAATTTATTTATTTTATTTATTAAATATATATAAAGGTAGTCCCTGACTTACAACCATAATTGAATATAAAATTTACATTGAGTGAAACATTTATTAAGTGAATTTTGCCCCATTTTATGACCTTTTTTGCCACAGTTGTTAAACAAATCACTGCAGTTGTTAAGTTAGTAGCATAGTGATTCAGCGAATCTAGTTTTCCCATTGAAAATGTGCTTGTCAGAAGTGCTCACATGATCCCCAAGGCACTGCAACTGTCATAAATATGAATCAGTTGCCAAGCATCTGAATTTTGATCACGTGATCATGGGAATGCTGCAATGGTCGTAAGTTTAGTCATATGTCACTTTTTTCAGTGCCATTATAGCTTTGTACAGTCACTAAATGAACTGTTGTACGTCAAGGCTACCTGTATTGCCCATCTTGCCTAGAGCTGATTCTAGGAGAACTTACAATCACTATAACATGATAAAACTTTAAAACATTAAAACAATAAATATTGACACTAAAATTGATTTCAAAATTAACAAAGATGACAAGGAAGCGAGCAAGATGCACATGGGGAAGAGATGGGGTTTTAGCTCAGTCAGTTAACCATCTCCAGTATGACATGCCCAAATCAGGGCCTCAGGTCAATTGGCAGGGGCAGATCTTCATGACCCTTCAAAGAATCAGGGTGGATTTCACCTCATGGGGCACACTGTTCCAGAGGGCAGAAGCAACAGCAGAAAAGGGTCTTCTTCTGGACCCCATCAGCTGGATTTCCTTAACTGACAAGATCTGCAACAAGCCCCTTCCCCCAGTCTGGGTGGAATGGGTCAATCCCACTGAGATGAGACAGTTCCTCAGATAATTCTTAAAATTCAGCCAATGGGATGGCAAAACAAAAGAGCAACCAACTAATGTCTTATCTTTAATTTATCTCCTATGCTCAATTTGTATTTTGTTGGAGGGGTATTAGTTAAGGACCAATGATTAAAATAGAACAATTAATCAGTGGAATGAATTGCCTCCAAAGGTCTAGGTGCTCCAGTATTAGAGGTTCTGAAGAAGAGATTGGTCAACCATTTATCTGAAATGGTATGGTTTCCTGCTAGAGCAGGGGATTGGACCAGGGATGGTATTCTATGGTTCAGCATGGTTCTATAGAACCGGCAGCTCTGAAGAGCAGCTGACACCAAACCGGTTTGCTGCAACGATCTTCTGGTCTTCTGTTTGGCCCACCCGCCCACCTGGGCTCTAGGCTGTCCTTTATTTTTTGCTTTTTCCTCTTCAGGTGCTTTGTGCAGCACAGTTGAGTGCCTCTCGTCAGCTTGCCGGAGCCAATAATTTGTAAGTAGTGTGATGCACACACTCCCTGAACCAGTTGTTATGCTGGTAGGATCCCACCCCTCGACTGGACTAGAAGACCCCCTAAGGTCTCTTCCAACTCTCTTATTCTGTTGCAGCAAACGCCTCTTCTCAGAATGGCCAGGAAATATGGACTGGAAAGATGTCAGGATGATACCTTAGCTACTGGAAGAAAGAAGAGAATCCTGCAGAGAGGACGAGGTGGGAATCCTCACCATTCGGAAGCCATTCATCCAGCAATTCCAGATGAAGCATGGCAGAAGTTTCTTCATAGTATTAGGAAGGAGTAGAAACTTGGTCAGCTAATTTTCAATTTTCATGTCAGGTCTCTGATATATGGCAGAACACCGGAGGGTAGGTAAGACTCAGATCAACAGGTCTAAATCCAAATCTCAAAGATCAAGGAGCAACTGGATAATCATGAAACTTCTATTAAGGATCTAGAGGCATCTGAGCAGGGGTGGGATTCAATTTTTTTTAACAACTGGTTCTGTGAGTGTGGCTGGGTGGGTGTGGCTGGGTGGCATGGCTTCTTCTTTTTTTTACAGAACATTTCCACCACCACCACCCCATTTTGGGGCCTCCTGGGCCTCAGGTAAGCTTCCTGGGGTGGTGTTTTTGCTCCCAGAAGGCTTCCTTGTAGCCCAGGAAGGCAAAAAACAGAACGTAGGGCAGGCATGCAGGAGTGGTGGTGCTGCGCCCCCCATGCTCCATTTTTTTGCCTTCATGGGCCTCAAGGAAGCCTCCTGGATGAAGCAGTAAGACAGCAAGGGGGATACCAGCACAGTTGATCATTGGAACAGCTGATCATCAGGAGAGGGGAAAGATATACCTTAAGGAGTAACTGGGAGGGGGGAAATGCAATCAGTGATGTCAGGCATGCACAATAAGGGCTGACTGGGCAGGGAGGGGAGGGGAGGGAAGGGGAGGGTATAGAGGGGAGAGGCCAGCCAGGGGCACGATTTGCTGGTTCTCCGACTGCACAGAATCATAACAACTGGTTCTACAGAATCAGTCCGAACTGGTAGAATCCCACCCCTGCATCTGAGGCATCTGTGAAGGCCACAAGACATATCAACAATGGTTCATCTGAGTCAGAAGTCTTGTCTTTTGAACAACAACCAAAGAAATAGAGAAATAAATTTCCTAATGTCCAGAGAACCTTGACTTAAGGTTTCAGACAGATTTTTTAACCAATCACTGTGGAACAATAGCCAGAAGCTCTGGGATATTAGAGGTGGAGGTGCTGAAAACAAAGATGCTTTTTCCCCCAAATAATAGATGAAATTTCCAATCTGATGAAACATTGCTATGGCTTTATAGGAATAATGAAACATGGGAGAAAACTGGATTGTATTTTGTGGGTCCTTAGCTGTTTTTATTGGTTATTTCTATTGACTGTTTTGCTGTTCAGGGAAATGTAAGTTCTCTCAGAGCTTGACATAAGGTTTTCTTTGATATTATATGGAAATATAATATCGACCAAGTGTTTGATTCAAAGCTTCAGCATAAACTTCTGAAAAGATTAAATCATAAAGGAATTAAAATTTAGCCATTCCAAATGCAAATTGTTGTTCTTCAATACTCATTCCAACATTCACTTCAGAATGATATATCCAGATGTGAAAAAGGACAAGCTTCTATCAGTTTTGATTTGTGTGCAAGGGGAATTTGCAGCCACCACAGCTTCCAAGACAAGCTACACCTGCTGAAATTCCTTTTTCTGGAAGACTAAATATAGCATTTATTTTATTGTAGTTTTACATGAGCTTATCCTGTGCCCAATCTATTAAAGTATGTTTTGATTCAGGAAAGCTCCACAAACACAATATTAATAATCTGTACTTAATAATCAAATTTAGAACAATTCCTTAATAAAAATAAAACATGATGTGTTCACCTTTAATAGCTGTGTAGCTCGGGCCTGAAAGAAACTGTTCCACAATCCAGTGCCTATTTGCTGAGGACCAGTTTTAGCAATAACATTTATATTTGAGAACTGTAGTGCTGTAAAGGAAAAAACACTTATCATGTCCACATTCCTCTTTCACAAAAGCAGTCATCTCTAGGGATGCCTCTGACCTAAATGAGAATGAACAATATGAGAGCATCCTGAAGCTGAAGGAGAGGAGAATTTAAGCTTATTTTACATTAAAACCTATGTCACCCTGCAGAAGTCAACAGACCAAGTTTTTTTCCCCCTGAGATTAAGATAACAGGCTAGGTTTGGGGAAAGGTTCTGTTTCTATGATGATATTAAAGGCATCAGGTTATATAAAAAAAGGAACAATCCTTTCCTTAATGTGAATCACCTTGATATAATTGCAGACAGGTTTCTCCCATCTAATTATCAATTAGTTTTCAGGGAATCTACTAAAGTCCACTAGACCTAGAAGAGCTTACTTCTAAGCATTGAGAACAAGGCTCTGCTTGTACTAATTTCCTGGGTTTGTTTTGTTTATTTCCTTAAACTGGAGTTAAAGATATCTATAGATGACCTTGTTACCAACATAACTGTAGATTTCAACAATGTTCAAATCACTAAGATGGTGGATACATTGCTATAGAAACTAAAGCTACCAGCTTATATGTGCCAGTGTTTCAAAAAATAATGTAAGTAGTATTTATTCACGTACTGAAGTATTTTAAGAAAGTGGGTCAAAATTAATTTTTTTCATGCTACTTATAGAATTTGAAAAAGAGACACCATGATGGTGGGAATGTTGTTCAGCTTCCTACACCACTGGCTGTGGCTAATGGATTAAACAACATTTAAAGGATTCCTATCCACTCCTACCTTTGCATAGCCTATCCTTGGTTTACTAATTCCACAGTGTCTTTTAGCAATATTTTACAAATGAATGCCATTTCTTTTCATGGGAGGTTTAGTAGCCATTTTCTTATATGGAATACTGTCATTAAAAGATTTAACTTTTTGCCAGTTAATAAAGATTTGACACCTTGGAGAGGCAGTTTTGGGGGCATTTAGAAGCTTGACTATAAAGGATTTGAGGTGTGGGGGTTTACAGGGTTTGACAAAAATATTCCTGGAAGTAATCCAGTTAGAACTAAAGGCTTGCATTAAGGAATGTATTTAAACATTTGTGTATATCTTTGAAGGTTTATCACTGTAGATTTTAAGAGTTTGTCAAAATGAGAAGGAAACACTGGAGAAAGAGAAAAAAAATGGATGCCAAGATTCTAGCTTTTCTATTTTTAACTGAGATATGTTTGTGCTGGTAAAGTAATATTCAAGTTTGTTTTCCTACATGTTTGTCTTTCAAGTCCATTGTCTTTTAAGACATTTAAGGAATTATATGGCATCAGAAGTACAGTTCTTCAGACATTATTGAATTCAGTCAGCCTTGTCTCCTTCATATAGTATTCCATCTACATTAGTGATTTTGTAAGTGTCAATAAAGTGTTTCCTCAAGTCCTGTAGTGTTCCTCTCATATCAGCTTTCTTGACTTGTTTCTGCTTAAATATTCTGTGTGATTATATTTAGAAAATGCTTTGGCATGTTCTTGTAAGGAAGGAATTCCAGTTTTGTACATTATTTTGAAATTTAATATTTTTAATTGAAATGAAACAGTGTTTTGATTCAATCTTTCAAGCAAGCACTGCTTTCCAGCATTAATGTGGATCCGCAAATAAACACACTCTTCATTTTTAATTCATACATAGGTATCCTTGTTTATTTATATCCTGTCTTTCATTTAGGAGTTTAAGGTAGTATGTTTTGCACTCCTTTCTAGATTTTATCACAATCACAGTCCTATAAAGTACTGAATTTGATGGCTAAGAGAAGGAGAGAATCTGAACCTTTCTGCATTTAGTCCAATACCTTAGCCAATGTGTCACACTGGCTCATGAAGTATATGTAGAAATTAAATTTTATTATATTTTCTTAAGATATGCCTTCCCAGTCTTCCCGTGCTTTAGTAGAGAAAGAATGACTGTCCAAAAATCCTTATATTCAAAACAGTGTTATATTAGAACTCTCTTTATGGGACTGATTGATGACACAGTCTTCACCTGATGAGTAATTATGGTTTCTTAGTAAAAGACCGAAAAGCATGAGGTCATGTACTTCTTGGTCCTAACAATCGTAAGTGGATTAATAATTTGTCCAAGAAATGAATATGGAGACTCCAATGACTATCCTCAAAAGTGTTTTTTCAAAAGGCAACTGGACTGGATTTTTCCCTCCTGACAAAGAAGTTTTGCTTCTCATCCACGAAACTTCATCAGTTCTGGCAGCATGATATAGCCCCCACCATTCTGGCAGAATCAATGAAGCTTCTTGGATGAGAAGCAAACCACTGCCTTCTTCCTGTGAAGGAAAAAAACCTAGTTGCCTTTTGAAACAACTATAACCTGATGACTGAGAATCTCCACGGATACTCCAATGGGTACTTATGGACAGGGAAGGAAGACTACCTCATTTAAAGCAACTTTACCCAAAATATCTTTGTCTGCCTCTGTGCCCTTTTTCTTGCTTATATACTTTTTTTTGTTCCTTTTCCATCATAAGTATCATTTTTCAAACATTACTATTTTATAATCATGACTTATTTCCTGTGCAAGAAAGAATCTTTTGTTTTTTTATCCTATTACAACATTCAATGCCTAAAGTGGATCATACCATCCAGAATAATGTATGTTACAATTTGCCATTGAAAATGGGGATTACAGACTTGTATCTCCCTGTCTTTCATCCTGATTTTCGTGTTCTACTTGTTGAAGAACTTGCTGATCTCGCATGAAGAAATCTCACTCTTAGTTTAAACAAAATCCATATTGAGGCATTATGAAAAGTGGGCCAATACAAGATTTACAAAATAATGTACAAGCTTTTGTATCTCTAAGAATGCTATTACCAAGAAAGAAAGATGAAGAAGAAAACAGGGGAGAGATGCATTTGCATACTTAAATTTTTACTTTATTTTTCTGTGTCTTTAAAAGAAATTATCTCATAATAAATGATAAAATGATAAATGATGAAATTGCGGGGTATGAGCAACTTGAGCTTAGAGAATTGTTCTACAAGAGAAAGTAGCTTTGGGGGTGGGAGTGGACTTCTTTTTTCTTGTGTAGTTAGGATATTTTGCTTTCCACATTTAAATGTAGAAGAATTTTGACATCTTCTTACATAGAAGTGGGAATAATTTGCCCTCCAAATGATGATGAACTGTAACTCCTACTGTCCATTACTTTCACCTTTCCTGTTGAAACAGTTAGGGGTGGAATTCCAATGTATCCCAACCTTGCTCTCTAGCAGGAGTCACAAACTGGCTGAGGAATTTTGGGAGTTGAAGTCCACAAGTCTTTAAGTTGCCAAGTCTAGAGAGCCCTGTTCTATAAGCAGAGGAGTTTTCTTCCAAAAGATGCAACAAGGTAGGCAAGTAGAAATGACTGGTGTCTGTTTTTAAATGTTGGCTTGAGGTTTGCTTGTTGCAAAACTTAAACTCTATTTATGGATAAGTCACCAAAAAGCAACACATCAGAAAATGGTACATGTTAATAGAGCAAATAGCTTAAGAATGGACAGCTATCAATTCTTTTATGGAAATGTTGAAGGCCTGCTTTAGGTCCTGCATTGATGCGGTAAAGTCAGTATCAACAGGAAGAGTTCCATAATTGAGCAACCATTACTAAGAAGGTAATCAAGCATTTTTTAAATATTCTACATTGAATAATAAGAACGCTGATTTTTCAAGTCAGTTCAAACTTTACTTCAGGTCAATGACTCAGATGTTCTTTTAAAAAGAGTTTGTAATACAAAGTACAAAGTGGCATAATTAAAAGGCATGATACAAATGCTGTAGCCGCGCGTTGCCTACTTCGTTGTCAATAATGCACAAATTCTACAGGCCACAAATGTAACCTTTGCAATCTTGAAGTGTTATCTCGGGCTCTTTATCTTCCAAAAGAGGATATATAACCCTTCTATCCAATGGAAATGAGCCAAGAGGTGATAGTAACTCACTGCAGGTGTCTGGGTGATATTAAAGCAGAATATGACTCTGTGATTCAGCGCACCCATCTTTGCAGGGATCAAGACTTTTGTCATAGGTGAATTTCTGGTATGTATTCTGCAAAATGATAATATCTTTAATCTCAATAGTGTAAAGGCCTTCCAAAGTTTGTTATCCTGATATGGTTTACACTGAATTTGTTTCCTCAGAAATGATGTGAATATTTCTTGTGGTAGCAAACAAGAATCCTAGTCCTCAATAAACATCTTGTCACACGGTGACCAAGACAGGGTAGCTTGCAGCTTGTTTTTTTTTTTAAACCTAGTTTTTAAACTCTGCTAGTTGTGCCTGCTTGTTGTGTTGATAAGCAAACCATGAAGCGTTGTTTTAGAAAAAATTCTCCATCTGCTAGAATTCTGCATGGCTCTTTGTAAAAGTTACAGAATCGGTAACAAAAAAGACAATTCAGTTTGCTTACTGGCCCTCTTCCTCAAAGAATTCTGTTTGAATAAGTGAACCCCAATCAAGAGCATGGAGAAAGCTCTTTCAAATTGAGTAGCTGATTCCTTCTCCATGCTGGTTTCAGAGTACAATGCAATGCCAAGTATAAGACAATATATTTAAGGGCTGCAAAAATTGCATTATGAGAGTTAGATATTTAACCCATTGTTTTGCTCCAGATTACTTTCTGGGTATGTGATTTGCAGCTTTTGAGAGGCTCTTTTCCAACTTTTTATTATTTATTTTTTTCATTTTCTAAGCTACTGTACTTCAGTAAATAAACTACTTTAAGCTTAGTATATAATTTAGTGGAACTGGCAAAGTCTTTGCTGTTTTCCCTTCTGTGCTGGAAATGATTTCTGTTTCTTCCATTCAATCTTGTCTGATTCTCAGAGAATTTCTTGGAGAAGTCCCTGCAGTTTTCATGGCAAGGTTTTTAGAAGTGGTTTTTCACGACCTCCTTTCTAAATCTGAGCAAAAATGACAGGCCTGAGGTCACTTTGCTTTGTGCCCAAAGGGCCTGTCACATAGGCCGACGGATGCAAAAAGTATGTAAAAAGGACACAGCAGATGAGAAAATTTTCCATCCGTTGTTATCTGCTCTCAAAAGTGCCCCGAATTTGCATAAAGAGAGCGGACAACAATGGAAAGGAACAGATGGGGAGAGGATGTAGCCAGGATGTAAAGAGGATGCTCCACGGAAGCCAAGCGGATGGAAGCGGATGGCACATTCACAGGGCTTCCGGGGGAGCACAGCGAAGCAGACGCGCAGCGGAAGGAACGGATGCAGAGCGGATGCCTAGCGGATGATGCAGATGCAGAGCGGACGCCTAGCGGATGCCTAGCAGATGCCTAGCGGATGCAAAGCGTTCACTGCACATGCGGGGAGGATGCATTGCGTCAGCCCCGCGGATATAAAAGGATGCAGCTCGCAAGCAGGTCACCATTCAGAGGAAAGACCTGCTGCCAGACACAGCTCCAGCCAGCCAACAACCATGGGGAAGAAGAGGAAGCCTGTGCCATCTGCTGCCAACCCTGGCAAGAAGGACAGGACCACCATCCCACCCCCTGGCCCTGACTCTGCTTCTGCTGGGGCTTCTGCTGCTCAGGCTGACTCTTCTGGTGCTGGTGCTTCTGCTGGTGCTTACTCTGCTGGCACTGCTCCTGGTGCTGGTGCTTCTCTTGGTGCTTACTCTTCTGGCGCTGCTCCTGGTGCTGGTGATTCTGCTGGTGCTTACTCTGCTGGCGCTGCTCCTGCTCCTGGTGCTGGTGCTTCTGCTGGTGCTTACTCTGCTGGTGCTTACTCTGCTGGTGCTGCTCCTGGTCCTGCTGGTCCTACTGGTGCTGCTGGTGCTTACTCTGTTGCTGCTGATCATGGTCCTGCTGGTCCTGCTGGTGCTGCTACTGTTGTTGCTGCTGGTGGTGGTGGTGGTGTGGTGGAGCAGCCCCTAGAACCTCGAAGCCCCTCTGATCAGGGCCCAGATGGCCCTGCCAGAGGGAGGAAGAGGCATACGCAAGAACGGGAGAGGAGGCAATACTCCATCGAAGAGGAACATGAGGATGAGGTGCTCGAATGGCTGAGGGAGAATGAGTACCTATGGCGGAAGGGACACAGGCTTTATCGAGACACCAAGAGGAAGCAGATTGCTTGGAGAGAGAAGGCGGAGAGCCTGGGCTACACTTCGGAGGTCCTCCTCGGGTGGTGGAAGCACATGCACACCTGGTACCGGAAGCTGCACCTCAAGAAGTCTGGCCAGGCCGCGGTCAAGCTCACTGACCGGGAGACCTACGTGATGGCCAAGTGCAGCTTCTTGGAGGGTGAGATCCACCACCGAGGAGCAGCCCCTCTGACAACCCTCTCTCTCAGGCAGCCCACAGAGAGCCAGTCCTCTTCTGGCCAAGAGTCAGCTCCTGTGTCCAGGTAGGTTTCTGTGGAGCGTCCCATGACAGAAACCCCCCTGACAGCTGCACTCCCCATGGCGGAGCATGTGGAGGACCCCCGATGCAGTGGGAGCAAGAAGAGGGCACTTCCACCAGAGACCAACCCACCTCCACCCCCAGTTCCACCTCCACAGAAAGCAGGCAGAGAGCCAGACTGGAGGGGCAGAGCCACACTGTCCTGCTAGAGATCAGGGACACCATCAAAAGCAGCGTAGATCTCCTCTCTCAGCTGGTACACAACAACATACCATCCTCAAACCGCAAGCCCTTCCTTACCTACGTCAACCAGACCCTCATGGACATGTCCGAATCACAGTACCAGGTGATAAAGGAGAGGATCATCGGTCTTCTGCACAACCCTCCAGGCCCAGCTGAACCTCCTCCCACCCAGTCCAGGTCTGCTCCTCCACCCCAGGTGATGTCACAGCCCTTCCAAGGCTTTCCACAGGTCCTCACCTACCAAGGCTATGGCTACCAGGAGTTCCAGCAGCACAGGCAGCCCTTCCCAGTCCAGGCACAGGTTCATCAAACGACACCGATGCCACTGATGCCACCGATGCCACCGATGCCACCAACGCCACCCACGCCACAGATGCCACCCATGCCACAGATGCCACCCACGCCTCACCTCGCACAGCTGCAGACCAGACAGCCCCACTACACTCCTCCTTCCTCCACCCCACAACCAAGCCCGGCCTCAGAACATCTGTCATCGGTCTTGGGACTGATACCACATGTCATGGAGGAAGGGGCTCTCAACATCACAGGACTGAGCCAGCTCTCTGAGAGCTTCCTCCACACACCATCCCCTGTTGTCCTCTCGGGGCCAGGCACCCCAATGGTGCCTCAGACCAGCACTCCAGCCACTGCCACCTCCAAAGCATCTGGACCCTTCACCCCCCTGAGACTATGGGCACGCCTCAGAGTGACTGAGAAGAGTGCCAGAGACTGGATTGCTACCTGTTGACTTTATCTTTGCTTGGGACACTTTACTTGGGTCATTTTGTTTTTACAGTTTGTTATTAATAAAGTTTATCTTTGCTTCACACACTTGGTACATTTATTTTAGTCAATAAAGTCTTGGTGGAAACTTTTAGAAATGATTCAAGCCTTTGCATGCTTGTGGGATGGGTAAGGATAGCAGTGGAATGGGCAGGGATACTTGTGGGTGGGTAATAGCTGTGGGATAGATAAACCTCCAGTGCAAGCATAGTGGGACTGTATGATCCACCCTCCCAGGTGCCACACCTATGGCCCTTTATTATCAAGAACAATTTAATCATTCTTCAACACATTTCCACACAAACACAACTCTTTATTAAATGCCCTGTTCATTGTAGGGCCACTCAACATACATGGCACAATCTCATCAGTGTGATGAGCCAGGCTGAAGGAAGCATCCATTAAGCATCTACCATCCTGTCTTGCCACTCCACTGCTCCAGCTAGGGAGTTGCACCAGTGTTTCAAGAGGTTGTGCTGCTTCTTCCCTTCATGTGAAGCTCTGTTGGGGCCTTGCACATCCACAGTATCTATCAGGTTTCGCCCTTGCCTCCATTCACCAGGCTCCATGTCTCCATTGCCTTGTTGGTGGTCCACAAGCCTGTTCTGCAACACTGGGTAGCGGGTGCGCATGAGATTGTGCAGGATGCAGCAAGCTTCCACGATCCTCCTCACGGTCTGTGGGTGATGCTGCATGGTGGTGAGAAGTATCTGGAACCTGTTGGCCAGGATGCCAAAGGCGTTCTCCACCACCCGCCTTGCTCTGGACAGCCTGTAGTTGAAGATCTTTTCTTCGCGGGTGAGGCATCTGGAAGTGTAGGCCTTCATGAGGTAGGTTCTGAGGGAGAAGGCGTCATCCCCCACGATGAAGTAGGGCACATCTTGTGTGTCGTTGGGCAGGGGGTCTGGATCTGGGAAGCCCATGATGAGGTCGCGTTCCAGCCCCTCCTTGAGGTGACTGGCATTGTATACCTGGGCATCTGAAGATGAGCCGTTGCCTGAAGCATTGATGTACATGAACTTGTAGTCAGCATCGACCATGGCGAAGAGGATGATGCTGAAGAAGCCCTTGTAGTTGTGATAAGTGGACCCTGACTTGGCTGGAGCTTTGCAGGCCACATGCTTCCCATCTATGGCTCCAACGGTGTGGGGGCAGTTCCACTTCTGCTACCACTGCTCTGCAACTTTCTTCCATCCTTCTTCAGTGGAGGGGCACCGGAGGAGCTCCTCCATGTATTCTTCGATGATGGCCTGCACCACTTCTCTGACCACAATGCTGATGGTATTGTGTGGCACCCTCCAGGTGTACTGCATGCTCCTGTACATGGTCCCTGAGGCCAGGGGCCGCAGAGTCAGTGCCACCTTCAGCCCAGGGTCCAGCCTGGGCCGGAAGTTGGTGTTTGGCTTGGTCAACCTGGGTCTCAGCCGCTCCACAACTTCGTCAAACATGGCTGGCGGCATCCTCATGAAGTGCTGGAATGCATGAGAGTCTTCATTCCTCAGCTCCACCATCAGCTTCTTTTCAGTCCATACTCGGCTCTTCTCGCGATCCATCTTCGGACCCAGACACTTCTTGGATGCCTCCTTTTCTTCGCGTAGAACAGGTGAAAGAGCCTGTAGAGGGCTTCGCACTGTTGTAGAACGATGGTGACTACCAAAAGGAGTGTGTGACGATCCATGGTGGAGATGACTGGATGCTGTGGAAGAGCAAGAGCAAGATGAAGGCTGAAGAGGTCTGCACCACAGGCTGCTGGACTGAAAGTGAGATCCAGGTGATTTTCTCCCCCCTTTTATAGGAAATATAGGTTTTCCACTAGGTGTCCTTTTGCATCCTCTAGGCTTACTCCAGACATCCTAAATATCCGAGATACGTCCCCTATACGAATGTTTTTTCCATTTTAATGCTTTGTATGCGAGCTGCATCCGCTTTCATCCTTTCTATGTCCATGCTACTAACGCTACGTGTCCGTTCCGTGTCCGTTTCGCTTCCTCCCTGTGTCTGTTTTCCGCTGGAGCGGATGCGAGTTGCGCGGATGCGCAGCGGATGCCTGGCGGATATAGTGGACGCATAACAGATGACGACGGATGTATAACGGATGTTCCCCGTATGCGTAGCGGATGTAGAACGGACACGTTGGATACTTTTTCTGCTCAAAAAGTTTTGTGCAGCTCAAAACTTTTTGAGCGGATGAAATGCCAGTAGACGGATGCTGGACGGATAGAGAGTATGAAAGACGTATGCAGTGAGTATAGAACGGATGCATTGTGTTAACCAATGGATGGCAAGTGTTTATCTCCATTTTACATCCTCTTTCCATCCATTGGTGCTGTGTGACAGGGGCTTTACATGGAACTAGAAGTCACGGTCTCCCGGTTTTTATCCTGATGCCTTATCCACTACACCAGTGGTTTTCAACCTTTTCTTCACCACAGGCATCCTTTAAATACCTTTTGTGGCCATGAAGTATGGCCATGGACCCAAAAGACTTAACTCAAGATTTAAACCATCATATTTCCTCAAGCCTTCACGGACCCCCTGTGACACCATCACACACACACACTGGTCTGTGGGACACCGATTGAGAATTTTCACACTATACCACTGTAGTACAACTGGATCTCTTTATTATAATATAGATGAGGTAAAAGATGACTGCTTCAGAAATATTCTCCCTCCCCTATAACTTAAGAATCAAACCTGTAAAATACCACCATCCCAGGTTATGCAAACATTACTCTGATTGAGAAACGTACGGTCAGCAGCTCTTTCTTGGTCTATGCACTTCAGTATGTTTCTCATTACACAGATTAAATAGATACATGCAGTTTTATAGCCCTGCCTTCCTTAACTGCGCTTTTTGAGGTTAAAAGATTGGGCAAAAATATACTTGTGGGTGATGGGAGTGCAATGCAAAAGCTTATGCAGTAACCAAAAGTAAAATCAAAACCAGTATTCTTGGAATAGTGTTACAAAACACGGCTATTATAGTGCCAAACTACAATCTTTCTATCCTTAGACATTTCTGACATAGCCATTCCTTTACAAAATATATTCAGATTCATTTCTTTTTTTAAAGGAAGGCCTATGTCAGAGTTGTCTAAGGATAGAAAGGATAGAGTAGAAAAGCTCTTCCTGAACTCCTTGCTCAAAATGCTGAATTGTTGCTGTCCCTTTTTTTTTTTTAACACCTAGAAGTCTTTGCCCAGTTAGGTAGCAAAATCTCTGTGATTTAAAAACAAAAACACCCTAATCATCTTGTAAACACTTGAATAAAAGACTGCTAGTTAATCTCATAATTGGAAGATAGACTGGAAAGGTTAAAAAGAAAACAACCATGAAAATGGCAATGGGCATTCAGTATTTTTGCCAAGAAAAGTAATAGCCATGACACATAATTACTAGAAGTTGTGACTGACTTTAAGGAAGCACCCCTTAGAAAGTTAGAACATCAGATAATATTGACAAAGAGCAGCCTAAACACTGTATCAATACTGAACATCAGCTAAGTTAGAAGCTGAGAAAAGCTGGCTTTGGATTTTTCTGTGCTTAAGGAATCTTATTATTTTAAAACTGGAATGCAATATTGGTAAGTTGATTCCTAAAAACTACAAAATCAAATGTTGACTTCTCAGAATATATTGCATGCCATCAATGGCCAGACAGGCACTGATGGACGGCCACATTGCATTAATTTTTTTCCCAAACTAAGTCTACAGGCACATGTAATTGCAAACTGTTTATTATTAGAGAGCTAAATGGCAAGTTACTGTGAGATCCATCAGTATGAATATTGCCAAAAGATTGGCTCTTTTGAAGCTTAGTTAAATAATGGCTCCATAAGTAGCTATATATTTAATAATGGTTTTAATACAATTACAGGTTGTCTTCAACTTATGACAGTTTGCTTAGTGACTATTCAAAGTTACAATGGGACTGAAAAGTGACTTATGACCATTTTTTACATTTATGACCATTGCAGCATCCCCATGCTCATGTGATTTACATTTAGATGCTTGAGAAGTGACTCACATTTATGACGGTTGCAGTGATCCCCTTTTGCAACCTTCTGACAAGCAAAGTCAATGGGGAAGCCAGATCCACTTAACAACCGTGCTACTAATGTAACAACTGCAATGATTCACAAAACAAAGATGGCAAGAAAAGTCACAAAGTGGGGCAAAACTCACTCAACAAATTTTTCACTTAGCAACAGAAATTTTGGGCTCAGTTGTGGTTGTAGGAACTACCTGTATATTCCACCTCTTTATACAACTCAAGACAATGTACATCCTACTCCAGGACCTTAATTTTCACTGCATCAGCAATCATGTGAAGTGGGTTGGACTGACAGAGACCAACTGGTCCAAAGTCTCCCTACCTTTCATTCCTAAAGCCCATGTCCCACTGCACCAACGGATGCAAAGAGGATGTAAAATGGACAAAAAAATTGCCATCCGTTGGAAAACACGATGCATCCCTTGTGTACTCACTGCATACATGTTTCATACGCGCTATCCGTCGAGCATCCATCCACTGAGATTTCATCCGTGCAAGAAGTTTTGAGCTGCACAAAACTTTTTGAACGGATGAACTTTCCGCCGCGTACGATGTACATCCGTGACTCATATGGGAAACAAACATTCTATGTCCATTGTCATCCGTTAAATGTCTTCTGTATCCTCTCGGCATCCTCTGGACATCCTCGCAACTCACATCCGCTGCAGCTGAAAATGGAAAGAGGGAGGAAGCAAAAGGTACACGGAATGTCCACACAGCGTTAGCAGCACGGAAATAGAAAGGATGTAAGCGGATGCATCTCGTATATAAAGCATTAAGATGGACAAAACGTTTGTATCTGGGATGTATCTCAGATATTTAGGATGTCTGGAGTATGCCTAGAGTATGTGGAAGGACACCTAGCGGAAAACCGATATTTTCTATGAAAAGGGGGAGGAAATCACCTGGATCTCAGTATGAGTCCAGCAGCCGTGGTGTACAGACCTCTTCACCCTTGGTCTTGCTCTTCCACATCATCCATTGATCTCCACCATGGATCATAACACAGTCCTTATGGTAGCTGTGACCATTCAACACCAGAATCAAGCCCTGTTCAGACTGTTTCACCTTTTCTACACAAGGAGAAGAAGGAGACGTTCCAGAGCTGTGTGGGTCTGACGATGGATCAGGAGAAGAGTGGAGTTTGGACTGTATGACAAGCTGATGGTGGAGCTGAGGAATGAAGACCCTCATGCATTCCAGCACTTCATGAGGATGCCACCAGCCATGTTTGACGAAATTGTAGAGCGTCTGAGACCCAGGTTGACCAAGCCAAGCACCAACCTCCGTCCCAACCTGGACCCTGGACTGAAGGTGGCACTGACTCTGCACCACCTGGCCTCTGGAACCACATACAAAAACATGCAGTATGCGTGGAGGGTGCCACACAACAGCATCAGCAAAGTGGTCATGGAAGTGGTGCAGGCCATCATCGAAGAATACTTGGAGGAGCTCCTCCAGTGTCCCACCACTGAAGAAGGCTGGAGGAAAGT
Source organism: Laticauda colubrina (assembly GCA_015471245.1). Taxonomy (NCBI): domain Eukaryota; kingdom Metazoa; phylum Chordata; class Lepidosauria; order Squamata; family Elapidae; genus Laticauda; species Laticauda colubrina. The sequence continues at coordinate 38,900,538 of BLBF01000020.1, read as the reverse complement.
TGCAGAAGAGTGGTATCAGAGGTGGAACTTTCCTCACACCTTTGGAGCCATAGATGGGAAGCACATGGACTGCAAAGCTCCAGCCAACTCAGGGTCCTCTTATTACCACTACAAGGGCTTCTTCAGTATCATCCTCTTTGCCATGGTTGATGCTGACTACAAGTTCATGTACATTGATGCTTCAGGCAACGGGTCAGCTTCAGATAGCCAGGTATACAACGCCAGTGACCTCAAGGATGGGCTGGAACGCAACCTCATCATGGGTTTTCCAGATCCAGACCCCCTACCCAATGACACACAATGTTAAGCCTGGGTTCCCCAACCAGGGTTAGGTAGACAAGCTAAACAGAATGTGCAGCGTTAGTCAGATAGGCACACAGATAAATGAGTGAGCTAAGCTTGTATGTTTATTAACATACAGTAAAAATAACAGATACGCTTGTGCTATCAAGAACATAGTTTATTCCATTATAAGTTAATAGCATAGTCAAATAACAGTCCAATAGTCATGTATCAAGTAGTCAGTCCATTCAGGGATATTCAGTTAGCAAAGTCCATGTAGAATATCCTATGTCAGTTCATTTACAAATCAGTCCTTTGTTGTCTCTCCCGTTCGAGCAATGCAGTCTTGATTCCAAGCAGTAATCAGGGATCATCAAAGTCAGAGAGAGCAAGCTGTAGTCTTGCTACTTTTTAAAGTGTTTTCATAACCACCCCCTTAATTACTATCCCACAGTTAAAGCTGCAGACACTTTAACATACACAACTATGATTCATAGTTATTATTTCACCTAAACCAGTTAGGGTAAACAATGTTATCCCTAACACACAAGATGTGCCCTTCTTCATTGTGGGGGATGACGCCTTCTCCCTCAGAACCTACCTCATAAAGCCCTACACTTCCAGATGCCTCACCCGTGAACAGAGGATCTTCAACTACAGGCGGTCCAGGGCAAGACGGGTAGTGGAGTACGCCTTTGGCATCCTGGCCAACAGGTTCCAGGTACTTCTCACCACCATGCAGCATCACCCACAGACTGTGAGGAGCATCCTGCACAATCTGCTGCATCCTGCACAATCTCATGCACACCCGCTACCCAGTGTTGCAGAATAGGCTTGTGGACTGCCAACAAGACAATGGGGACATGGAGCCTGGTGAATGGAGGCAAGGACGAAACCTGATAGACACTGTGGATGTACAAGGCCCCAACAGAGCTTCACGTGAAGGGAATAAGTAGCGCAACCTCCTGAAACACTGGTGCAACTCCCCAGCTGGAGCAGTAGAGTGGCAAGACAGGATGGTAGATGCTTAATGGATGCTTCCTTGAGCCTGTCTCATAACACTGATGAGATTGTGCCATGTATGTTGAGTGGCCCTACAATGAATAGGGCATTAATAAAGAGCTTTGTTTATTTTGAAATGTGTTGATCAATGAATAAATTGTTATTGATAAAAAAAAGGGCTATATGTGTGGCAGCTCGGAGGGTGGACCAACAGTCCCACTATGCTTGCACTGGAGGTTTATCTATCCCACAGCTATCCTTATCTATCCCACAAACATGCAAAGGCTTAACCATTTTTTCAAAGTTTTCACCAACACTTTATTAAGTAAAAAAATGAACCAAGTAAACTAAGTGTCTTAAACAAAGATAACCTTTATTAACTTTCTTAGGTAAACTTTATGACTTTATTAAATAAGCAAAATGAACGAAGTAAGGTGTCTTAAGCAAAGATAAACTTAACAAGTAAACAAGTCAGTCTCTGACACTATTCTCAGTCACTCTGAGTCATGTCCATGGTCACAGCTGTTAAGCGGGCAGGGACTGTGGAGGTGGCTGTGGCTTGAGTGCTGGTCTGAGGCACCACTCGGGTGCTTGGCCCCGAGGGTACAACAGGTGGTGGTGTGTTCTGGAAGCTATCCGAGAGCTGACTCAGTCCCATGAGGTTGAGAGGCCCTTCATCAAGGACTTGAGATACCCAATATTGATGACAGATTGCCCGTTGACGGGCTTGGCTGTGGGGTGGAGGAAGGAGGAGTGTCGTCTGATCTGTCTGGTCTGCAGCTGGGTGAGGAGTGGCATCTGTGGCATCCGATGAACCTGAGCCTGGACTGGGAAGTTCTGTTTCTGCTGTGGGAAGTCCTGGTAGTCGTAGCCTTGGTAAGTGAGGGGCTGTTGAAAGCTGTGGAAGGGCTGTGACATTGCCTGGGGTGGAGGAGCAGACCTGGACTGTGTAGGAGCAGCTTCAGCTGGGCCTTGAGGGTTGTGCAGAAGTGCTGTGATCTTCTGCTTCATCATCTGGTACTGGGCCTCAGGCAAGTCCCTCAGGGTCTGGCTCACATTGGTGATGAAGGTGTTCCGGCCCGAGGATGCTCTGTCCAAGTGGACCAGCTGAGAGAGAAGTTCTGTGCTGGTCTTCATTGTGTCCCTGATCTCCAACAGCACACTGTGGTCCTGGCCCTCCAGTCTGCCTCTTTGCCTGCATCCTCTGGAGCTGGGGGTAGGGGTGGGTTGACCTCTGGTGGCTGCTGCTTCTTCCTCCATTTGTGACAGCAGGGCGCCATCCTCCACGGGATCCTTCAAGTCTGTCGGCATGGGGAGTGCAGCTGTTGGGGGGGTCTCTGCCATGGGGCCCTCTGAAGACACTTGCCTGGACAGGGTAGCTGGCTCCTGGCTGGAAGAGGACTGGCTGTCTGTGGGCTGTCTGAGGGAGAGGGGTCTCAGAGGGGTTGCTCCTCAGTGGTGGATCTCACCCTCCAGGAAACTACACTTGGCCATGACGTACATCTTCCGGTCAGTGAGCTTGATAGCGGCCTGCCCGGATTTCTTCAGGTGTAGCTTGCCATACCAGGTGTGCATGTGGTTCCACCATCCTAGGAGTACTTCTGCAGTGTACCCCAGGCTCTCTGCCTTGTCTCTCCAAGCTGCCTGCTTATTCTTGATGTCCCGAAACAGTCTGTGGCCCTTTCTCCAGAGGTACTCCTTTTCCCTCAGCCATTCCAGCACCTCATCCTCATGTTCCTCGGAAACGGTGTACTGTTTCCTCTCTCCCTTCGCCTTCCCTTGACTCTTCCTCCCTTTGGCAGGGGCTTGAGCAGCAGGGCCTTCAGCAGCCAGGCTTTGAGGGCCTTGGGGCTGGTCCACCACAGCAGCAGCAGTAGCAGCAGCTTCAGAGTCAGTGCCAGGGGGTGGGATGCTGGTTCTGGCCACCTTCACCTTGCCAGGGCTGGAACAAGTAGGCACCGGCTTCCTCTTCTTGCTTGACTGATGAACCATGGTGTTCCTGCAAGATGTTTGTGGCAGCATGTCTTTCCCCTGTATGCTGACTGCGTGCGTGCTGCATCCTTTTATATCCATGGAGGTGATGCAATTCATACTCCCTGCATGTGCAGTGAACGCTTTGCATCCGATATACATCCGCACGGCATCCCCTTTGTTTCCTATAGGCATCCGTGATGCATCCGCTTCATCCGCTATGCATCTGCCCCTTCCGCTATGTGTCAGCTTTGAAATTCTCCCCCAGAACCCCTTCGGAGGTGTCATCCGCTTCTATCCACTGTCATCGCTAGGCTTCCTATGAACATCCGTTTAACATCCCCACTACATACTACCCACGTCTGTTCTTTTCCGTTCTGTTTATGCAAATTTTTGCCACTTTTTGGAGTGGATGACAATGGATGGAACCTCCCCCGAAATTTTGCTCGTCCTCTGTGTCCTTTATGCATACGTTTTGCATCCGTCGGCCAGTTGGACCGGGCCTTAAGGTATGACTTAAACTTTTCAGGTATTTTTTTCAAATGTTATCAAATGTTACCTGTTGCAATCAAGTAGAGTATAAATTGAAGACATAAATAAACTCCTCTGCCAGCCCCAGGCAATAGAGACAGGATAGAGATTAGCAGTGGGTGCAGCAAATTTCATGCTGGTATAGTTTTCTGCTGACTCAAGGGTGGTTGGAGACCACTTCAACTCAGCTATGGAGGATATGTCAGAGATTGCGCCCAGCTGTTGCCATAATTCTTTTTCTCAGAACTTGGTGTGTTGTGGGTAGTCAAGGACTCAGAGTAGAGAAGATCCTTTCCTGCAAATGCAAGTAGCAGCAGTGTTGAGGGTCAGCTTGCACAACAGCAAAGAACACACTCTCTCTCTCCCTCTCTCTCTCTGCCCCTCTCTCCCTCTCCCTCCCTCCTCCCTCCATCTATCTATACACACACACACACACACACACTACATACACACACACACATATATAGATATACATATATACATACACACACCTAAACATTTTTTTCCATAACTTTGTATTTATCAAGATTAAGTATGGCCAAGTATAACATCTCTTGTATTGTTTAGTCTTAGACTGCTCATCACCTCTCCTTGCTATCTTTAGCTGTCACTGAAAGGTCCCATTGCATATTGCACTTTGAAACAAGACTGAACTTTAAAATGAAGACATGTTAGGATCCAGAAAATATAACTAGGGAACTCATGGACATTTCAATATCTTCTTTTGCTAAGGACACTAAATATTGCTTGAACTTATACTATTGTTTTTCTCTTCACTTGCTAACGCATGCTTACAGTCTCTTCATTCAGTCTCTTTCTTCCTTCCATTTTCCTTCTTTTGCTTTCCCTTTCTTGCTCCCTGTCCATCTAAGGCTGTATAGGGGCACATTTCTGGAAAAAAAAACAGAGAAACTGGGAAGATGCTGAAGCTAAAAATATATCTGTCTTCCTAATCCAGATGTGGAAGATCAGGGCTATTGTGTATGTAGGAAGAGTTGCAAGAATTTGTGATTCATCAAAATATTTGTCCTGCCATTTTTGATACACAGCATCTAAGCCAAAAATAAATCTGTCCAATTGCCAAATATGGAAACTATGAACATAGAAATTCATAGCAGATGTTAAGCATTTCAAAGAGCCCTTTTGAAATTGCTCTTGATCATGTGATAGGACACTGATGTGTATTTTAATCCAACATCTTAAATTGGGCCAAAGCTTCCTTGGGAATCTGTAGAGTCTCATCAAATAGTTAAGTCCTGATGGAAACTGAGCAACTGACTTTTATGGCCAACTTGCTTTGGGTTACGCCAAAACCTATGGTGAAGATAACAAAAATAATAATCTGATAACTCATAATGTTAATGATGCTTATCTAAAGTGCACAGCATAAAGAACTCATGCTTCTTTCGTGTTTCACAAATTTCAGGTAGTTGCTACTCTCATCCTGAGAAGGAAAATTTCTAAATTTCACAGGAGGTTTGAAGCAAAAATTTTAGCTTATGTACTTGCTTCTGCATTTCCACTATCTAGTCCTGTATATTTGGGGAGTATTAATCTGGTCATGGCTATCCTGAATTTCAACTGGGGCAAAGGGGAAAGGAAAAATTCTATTCTGAATAATTCAGTTCTAATCTAGCAAATATCCTACCTAACCAGATGCCATGGAGGTTTACTGCACAGGTTTTCAGCTTTTCTACAACATGGTTTCAAAAAAATGACTATATTTTAATGCAAGTGTGGTAGGTGACTTCCTACCATATAGGTCACAATGCTTAATGAAGTCAGTGGCTTATAGCTGAGGTGTCAAACAGGATTTCTTTGAGGGCTGGATCAGCATTGTAGTTCTCCTCATGGCCGGTAGGGTGGATACCTCCTGCAGCATCCTGCTGGCCAAAATAGCATGGGGGGGGGGGGGGCCGGGCCCCCCCCCCACTTCATTTTCATCCTTCATGGCCTCATGCAACACTTACCTGGCTATTTTTGGCCTGGTTTCAGGCTCGGTTTTGGGCTCTTTTTTTGGCCTGTTTTTGGGCCATTTTTGGCTTGTTTTCGGCTGGCAGAGTGCTGCAGGAGGCCATGGATGATGAAAATGAGGCACGCCCCCCCCCCCACAGGCAGCCCATTTTAACCTCCAGCAGCACCATGGACTGCTTTTTTCATATTTGCAGGCTCGCCTTGCAGGCCAGATTTAAGTACCCCATAGGCCGGATTTGGCCTGCGGGCCGTGAGTTGTCCCTCGTAGGAGCTAGAGAACTTTGATATGTGGATTGCTGAGGGAGATAACACACTGATAATATATAGGCTGTTTTATTTATTTGCTGAAGCTATTTCAACTTTACCTGGGCCAGATGAAAAAGCAGGCAATGTACCCTGTTCCATATTAACATTCTTGTAATACTCTCACCTGATTGGCTAAGACGGACTACACTGTGATTGGATGGAAGAACGACGGTGATTGGTCAGTAATGAATCTGCCGCGATTGGCCGAGCCTATTGCGGGAGATTCAGAAGGCTGTCATTGGGTAAGAGCCGCGGCAACCTCTATAAGAAGAGCTGCCGCGGCTCGCAGGTCCAACACAGATCTATACCTTTTAATAAAGAGCTGAAGTTACACTGGTCTCGAGTCTCCTTTTTCCCGCGCTTCTACACTGGCGACAAGGATGGGATACTGAGACAAAGAGACCAGTAGGGCACATGGCAACCAAGCTGAACAACCGATGAGACGGCTGGCAGCAACTCGCCATCTGCACCATTCGACCAGGCAACCGAGGACTGGGAATCAAACATCAACCGATTCCTCATGTTCCTCGAGAGCAACAACTTGAAAGATGCAAACGACCACCGGAAGAGAGCTGTGTTCCTGACCCACTGCGGGCCAGCCGTATTCAAGATGGCCAAAGCATTGGCCAAGCCAGAAGATGTGAAAGAGATAGCTTGGCCAGACCTAGATTGGCTACTTCGAAACCACTATGCCTTGGCTGTTCCAAATCTGATCCGGAGACATGAATTCTACCATTGGGATCAGAAGGACGGAGAGAGCATCGGGGATTTCGTGGCAGCACTAAGGAACATCGGAGGTGCGTGTGGCTTCTCAAACATGGATGAGGCTCTGAGAGATCGCATGGTCCTCGGTCTCAGAGACCCCGTACTCCAGAGCAGACTAATGATTCGGGCGAACATTATGGTTACCCGAAGCCATTGCTGAAGCTACCACAGCTGAGGCTACGAAGAAATCAGCAGCCAAGATGTGGCAAATGAATGCAAGGGACCGGCCAACAACGTCTAAGACCAATGCATCTCCCAAGAAAAGAATTGAGGCTGGTCACAAAGCCACAACAGCACACTGCGAGGACATCGAACTCTCACCCAATACTGAAGATGATGATGAGGAGATCCACAGATTGCAGGCAGAGTGAGACCAGTGGATTTCCAGTGCGCTGGATGCGGTGGCGACCACCCCCGTTCAGAGTGCCGGTTCTTAAGACGCCATTTGCCAGTACTGTGAGAAACGGGGGCACATCGCTAAGGTCTGTAGAAACAAATGAAACTACAACCCAAGGCGACGTGACAACACCCCCCCCAGGAACCGAGACAAATTTCCAGAGAACCGATGGAGCTGCGAGAATTGAAGCAAGTGGCTCAGCGAAACCCGATGATGGTCGAAACCCACCAAACGGTCACCATCGGCCACTCAGACAACTCCGACGCAAGAAAAATGCATGTGCAGGTTAGCATCGAAGGCAGGCCATGCAGAATGGAAGTGGATTCCAGATCCTACCTCTCCATGGTATCCTGGGACATGATTAAGAGGTTAGTGCCCAGCTTACAAAAACAAGAGCTGGAGAACCAGAAACTAACCATTAAGGACTACCAAGGGAACAGAATTCCTATGATAGGAATTGGACACTTCCATGTTACCTTCAAAAAGCATGGAAAAGTACTCCCACTAACAATTGTGGACAGAGGCCGCCCAAGCTTGCTGGGTCTAGAATGGTTCGCGCCATTAGGAATCGAGGTGACGGGCATCCACCACATCTAGGAAACAGACTGGGAGGAGGAGCTGATGACGGAATTCCAAGAAGTTTTCGACGGACAAGTAGGCAAGTACCAGGGATCCCCAATATCATTTAATGTGAACCCCAATATTGCCCCAATCCGTCTTAAACCAAGACAAGTTCCTTTCACGCTCAAGCCAAAAATAGATGAGCAACTAGATAAGCTCATCACGCAAGGGGTCCTGGAACCAATAGATCATGCACGCTGGGAGACCCCAATAGTCACCCCAATAAAACCAGATGGGTCCATAAGAATTTGTGGGGACTATAAAGCAACCCTTAATAATAGACTAAAGATTAAAGAAAAGTGCCAGCTATGCACTGAAAAAGTTCCTGGGATATTTAGTGGATAAAGATGGAATCCACCCCACCCAAAAAGATTAAAGCAATAAAGGAAGCCCCAAGACCTCAAAATAAGGCAGAATTGCAAGCCTTTCTGGGACTAATCAATTTCTAAAATGTTTTTGTGCCACAAAAGGAAACGACAGTGGAACCTCTGTATAGGTTACTCGACAAGACGTTCACCTGGTCCTGGGGTAAGCAGGAAGAGGCCACCTTCCGGAAGATAAAAGATCTCCTCACATCAGAATCAGTACTCATCCAGTACAGCGAAACCCTACCACTAATGGTGACCTGCGACGCCTCTCCATTTGGCATCGGAGCTATACTGAGCCATACTCTGCCAGACGGGAGAGAAGCACCGATTGCATACTTCTCTAAGACACTATCAAAGGCAGAAAGAAATTATAGCCAGCTCAACAAGGAGGCACTAGCAGCGGTTACTGGCGTAAAGCGATTTCACGAATACTTGTACAGTAGGGACTTCATCCTCATCACCGATCACAAACCATTCCTGGGGATCCTGGCAGGGAACAAGGCCACCCCCAACATCCTGTCACCCTGGATGACAAGGTTCCTTGCCGCCTACAACTACTAGCTAATACATCGCCCCGGGAAAAGCATCTCACATGCCGATGCATTAAGCTGTTGCCCCTTGCCAGATCCAGAGGACGACCCTGCACCCACCACATCCACCCTACAAATAGAGACATTGCCCAACCTGCCAACAACCACGTCAGACATTGCTAGAGAGAAAACCAAAGACAGCAAACTGGCACAGGTTTTGAGCTGGGTGGGAAAAGGGTGGCCGGAAACAGAGAGCAGTGACCAGTTTAAACCCTTCCGGAACCGGCAGACTGAACTATTCTCCCAAAAGGGATGTATACTGTGGGGTGACAGAGTAGTGGTTCCAGACACCTTACAAAGAATATTGCACATGTTGCACGAAGGACACCCGGGCATTGTAAAGATGAAATCCCTAGCCAGAAGCTACGTGTGGTGGCCAGGGATAGACAAAACCATCGAAACCTGGGTGGCAACATGTGACAAATGTCAAAGATCCAGACCAAACCCTCGCGCAGCACCAACCCTCAAGTTGGAAACACCCAGGGGCCCATGGTCAAGGGTCCACATAGACTTTGCAGGACCCACAAAAGGGCACACCTTTTTAATCGCAGTAGATGCTTACTCCAACTGGCTGGAGGTAAGCCTAATGCAATCCACCATGACTGAAGTGGTTATAAAGCAACAAAGCAGACTTTTTGCCACCCATGGCCTACCTGACTTGATAGTATCTGACAACGGGCCACAATTCATGGCACTGGCATTCGAACAATTTCTCGCTGAGCGGGGCATACGACACACATTGATAGCGCCCGTTCATCTGGCGGTAAATGGACGGGTGGAACAAATGGTCAGATACACCAAAGACACTTTAGAAAAAATGGACACGGGGAGCATACATGAGAAAATAAATAAACTATTAACAATACAATGCATAACATCAAGTGTTAAAACCAATAAAAGCCCAGCTGAGCTCCTGATGGGAAGAAAACTCCGATCCCATCTCGACAGACTGCACCCGACATACAATCCCAAAAAACCACCAGACTCATCCAGCCGGTACCGTACATTTAATCCAGGAGACACTGTCTATGCCAAAAACTTTTCAGGGGACTCAATGTGGGTACCTGCAACAATAACCCAAGTGACAGATCCTCGGTCATACTGGCTGGAAATGGAGGTTGGAAGGAATTGGAAATGACATGTCGATCAACTAAGATCACAAATAACTTCAAACAACGCCAAAAGCACACAAAATCCACAAAAAGACATTAATAAAAAAAACTAGAGGGGGGGGGAGAAACCCCAAACAATTATCAAAAAGAAGGAGAAAATCCTCCTACGACACAGCAGCAAACCGAACATGACCAAACTGAACAAACCGAGCAGTCAATCCATACACTAATAAATAGAAAAAGAAACCAACAATATTCACCGAAAAGCGAAGGCAGTAGAATGGTACCAGCAGAAGACGACCCACACAGAACCTTGCCTGGAAGGAACAGCCAAGCCAGTTCAACCAGCCCAGAAAGACCGGCCGGGAACAGAAAAACCTACAACTCAACCAAGCCCAGTAGGGTGGGAGTTGCGGTGGAAGGCCTGACTCACCCTTCCAGGTGGTTCCATGGAGAAGAGCAGGAGTGACAAAGATCCCAACTGAACCGTCTGAAGACCACGCAGCAACTGAGCTGCGCAGGTCAAGTAGTCAGGTTAAAAGCCCTGCCTACCTACGCAACTACGTCACATAGGATGGACCATTCCAAGAGGGGAGGGGTGTTCCATATTAACATTCTTGTAATACTCTCACCTGATTGGCTAAGACGGACTGCACTGTGATTGGACGGAAGAACGACGGTGATTGGTCAGTAACGAATTTGCTGCGATTGGCCAAGCCGATCACGGGAGATTCAGAAGGCTGTCATTGGGTAAGAGCCGCCGGCAAGCTCTATAAGAAGAGCTGCCGTGGCTCGCAGGTCAAACACAGATCTATACCTTTTAATAAAGAGCTGAAGTTACACTGGTCTCGAGTCTCCTTTTCCCCACGCTTCTACATACCTTCTCTCAGCATACTTACAAGTTTCTTTCTATTTAATATGATACACTTTCACAATAAAACTTTGATAAGAATTGCAAAAAATATGAGATTCAGTAGCAACAAAATTAATTCAGTTGAGGAAAGTCATTCCATCAACCCAGAGGGAACTCATTCTGACGACTACTAATTAGATGATTATTTGCTATTCTGGAGCAAAAGGCCTAGAACATTCAAATAAATATCATTGGATAAATATCTGTTTGCACTACAAGGCTGTGATCTCTCTTGCGCTCATGTTTCTATGTCATATCACCCTGTGCAACAGTCCTATACAGACCTGGTCCAACAAAATCATCTCTTCAGTCTAAGAAGGAGATTAGATCAAGGTCATGGAGATTTTAGCCTATTGCTCTTAATTATAAATGAGATTATCTTATGATTTAGTAATAATGTTTAAGGGAAATGTGCCTGTATGGCACTTCTATGGAGGATAGAAGTTGGTGAAACCAAGACCATATAATCATTTTATGGCAACAGGTGAAATGTAAAGAAGTCATTACAGCCTCCTCCCATGTAGTTATAATAATCCATTTTCAGATATTTTTCGGATCTATCAATGGTCTTTGGAACTTAGTTAATATTTCTCTACTTTGTAGCAAGAAGAATACAGGACTTTTGAGTGTTCTGCTGTTTCTTTAAATTAAACCCCCACTTTTCTTGCCTGCAAACAATGCTTGAATAGCAAGCCTTGAATATTAGTTATACCAATGAAATAAAGCACTCACTTTAATGTTACCATTTATGCTGTGCATTATCCACTGTAATTAAGAAAATATAAATGGGCCCACCTTACGTATGATACAGAAATGTTTCTACCCTTGAAGTGGTTCATACCTGGCTAAACAAAACTAGCATATTTAAAATATTAACCTTACAATACTCTATATTCAAGATGAATTCCTAGGCAAGTACAGTTGCTACTGCTGCTGTTTTTGATTTTATCTTCTCACTCTATATTCTTTAGAGAAGTTCTCACATTATGTCTCTGGATCAGTGCTTAATTATATATTTCTTGGAGTTAATAGCATTTTTTCTTACTTTGTTTTCATTTTGCTTGTGGCAAATTGGTGGAATGTGTTCTTGGAACTGTTTCGGTGTACACCTAGTTTAATGGCAGGCACAGAAAAACCCAGTTATGAGCAACATGGATAAGTGACATTTTGAAACCTGCTATGGCAATTGCTTTCAGAGATCTGCTGCTGAACTAGTGGTAGCATTTCCATATGCACTGGTATTTAAACAAATAAAAAGTGGCTGTAATTCTTTCCTAATTTGGAAAGGGAGTGTTTTTAATCTATCACACCTGCATTAGCATAGGCCTTATGCCTTTCTTCTAGTGTTTCAAAGATGTTTCAGGAAAACAATGTTTTGGCTAATACAATGTTAGTTAAATTAAAGGTGTTTAATTTAGGTGTTTAATAAATTAAAATCTTCCTGTCTTAAGTGAGAAAAGTCCTTGGAAATTCTGGGTTAACCCACCCTCAGCCTCAGTAATCAGGGGTGGGATTCAATTTTTTTTATTACTGGTTCTATGGGCATGGTTTGGTGAGTGTGACAGGGGAAGGATACTGTAAAATATCCAGTCAAAGGTGGTATTTGCCAGTTCTCCGAACTTCTCAAAATTGCCACTACCGCTTCTCCAGAACTGCTCAGAACCTGCTGAATACCACCTCTGCTCAGTATCTAGATCCAATATAACTCTCTTACAGACACCAGGACAATAATAAAATTCTAATATAGGTTTGGGAGGAGTGAAAACGAACATACTCCACCTAATCCAGGTAAGGCTGGCCTATTTTAATTAGAGACTGCCAGATAACCAGAATTTTGTAGATAGTGTGAATGTATCTTCATGTAGATAGTGTGAATGTAGTGGGAATGTAGCTATCTACAAAATTGAATCTTGATGTATCTGTCGAGTATAATTCTTGACAGATACATCTTCTGCAAGGTAATCTAGGAAGTCTGGGTCTTGTTTGTATGGTTGGTGGACACAACTTTGAAAGCTTTCATGCCTATTAACAGATAAGGCTGCCCAGATCATGCATAAACAGGGTTTTTGAAGAAAATCAGAACAGGTAGCCTTTGACTTATGATGACAAGCGAGCCCCAGATTTCTGTAATTGGGCAAGACAGATGTTAAATTAATTTTGTCCTATTTTATGACTTTGCTTGCCACAATTGTTAAGTGAATCACTGCAGTTGTTAAGTTAGTGATATGGTTGTTCAGTGAATCTGCCTTCTCCATTGACTTTGTTGGTCACAAAAGATGACCACATGACCCTGAGATACTACAACCATCTTAAATATGAATCAGTTGCCAAGCATCTGAATTTTGATCACATACCATGGAGGTGGTGCAATGGTCATATTTGTGAAAAATGCTCACTAAATGAATGTTGTAAGTAGGAGACTACCTATATAGCAATTTCCAGGAAAAGGGGGTGGGTGGGGGCAGAGAACTTCCAGCTTTGTTTACTGGCCCTAGGACTACTGCCTTCTGTAGTAGGTTAAGGGGTAAAGCTTATGTTGCTTAGCAACCACATTATGTTTTCTCTGATTCTGAGTAACATAAGTAGCTAGATAAGCACTGTGGTGTTTATAATACTGAAACAGTTGGCCATAAGCAGTGGTGGGATTCAATTTTTTTTTACTCCCGGTCCTGTGGGTATGGCTTGGTGGGCATGGCAGGGGAAGGATGCTGTAAAATCTCCAGTCAGAGGTGGTATTTGCTGGTTCTCCAAACTACTCAAAATTTCTGCTACTGGTTCTCCAGAACTGGTCAGAACCTGCTGAATACCATCTCTGGCCATAAGAGAAGAACCACTTGGGACAACAAAGTCTCAAATTAGGAAATGGCCAAATGGTGCTAATTCCCCCATCTTTTTGTCTGCAGATAATCACTGAGAGAAAAGAGACAAAATGTCACAGAATAAGTCAAATAAGAAGTTGAATCGATGGTTCTGGGCAAAAAAAGCTGGAAAGAGTCAGAAATCCAATGTTTCGGTAAGTTGAAAAACAAGATATCAATTGAAATAATCCACTGATTATACAACCGCATTCATATATTTCTACCTCCCCAATGTTGTAGAATTCCAGTTTGTATTGTCATCACAATCTTGGCCTGTAAATGGCTGCTGCACAAGTTTTCTTCAAGTGTGTGTGTGTGTGTGTGTGTGTGTGTGTGTGTGTGTGTGTGTGTGTGCTTTTAGTACATTTGGTAAAAATTCTATATGAACAAATGTAAATAACTTTTAACAGATTGTATATGTAATTTGGTTTCACTAGAGGTTTTGGTATTCTTTAGAAAGTATGGAAAGGTTTAATTTTGGCCATTTTGGTTTTCCTTTTTTTTTTTTTTTGCTGCATAATAGTGGGAAAGAGGTAGAGGGAAGGGAGTAAAATTCCAGGTTGAATTTGTCCAGAGGCATTGCGAGTCATGCTAATAAGCTGTCTCATGATTATTGTATCAGTAAAACTCTGTGTGTCTCCATCTGATAATTTTTTTGGAGGGCAGGGAAAGAAGTTCTTCCTGGTAGACTGGATGTTACTTCTAACTACTATTACTAGTAGTAGAAGTAATAATAGTAAACTAGTCATAGTAGTAATAGCAGACTCAGAAGTAGTAGACTAGGAATTCTGGATCCAGTTTGTATGGTTGGTGGACACAACCTTGACAGCTTTGATATTAGTACTAGTGCTAGCAGTAGTAGGTCAAAGAACTTTATAATTTTGTGACAAAATATACAGATGTGGCTGTACCAGAGATAACAGCCGTAATCTGAAAGAAGAGGAGGGAAAGCAATGTGCAGCATGCCAAATATAGGGAGAGAATGGGATTAGGTAGTCCTTGACTTACAACAGTTCATTTAGTGACTGTTTAAATTCACAATGGCACTGAAAAAAGTATGACTTGTGATCATTCTTCACACTTGCAACCATTGCAGCATCCCCGTGGTCATGTGATCAAATTTCAGATTTTTGGCAACCCAACTCATAATTATGACAGATGCAGAGTCCCGTGGTCATGGGATCACCTTTTGCAAACTTGTGACAAGCAGTCAAACAATTGCAGTGATTTACTTAACAACTGTGGCAAGAAAGGTCGTAAAATATCTCAGTAATAGATTGTGGTCGTCAGTCGAGGACAACCTGTAGTCTGTAGACTGAAATAAAATCAGCCCTCGATGGGAAGAGAAGCAGAAGTAGAATTCTTCTGTGCCTGAGCAGCAAGCTAGGTGTAATAGTGGAGTCTCACTTCTTCCTGTTTCGGCTTAATTACTATGCAAAGATTGAGGGGACTGGCACTAGTTTCTGACAACAAGCAGAAACCTGTTCATTGCCGTAAGAACTTCTGGTTTGGGATGATAAAGACTGCCCTCTACCTCTAGTAGTCTATAAAAAATATGTAGTTATTGCTGCCGCCCTTATCTCACAGTTCAGAATGATAAGAGGAGTCTTGGATTTTGCATATGTGAACTTAGCCATTGTGACTTGCAAACTTTGGTTATATTTTTATTTATGAATTCAACATGGATATTATTTAGAGTTTAATATTATCACTGGATTCACCCAAGAGTGACTTATTTAAGAAAACACGCATAAACGAACCAAGAAGTAGCATGATGTGTGTACTCAGCTTCTGTAAAGTTTCTGAAGTAAACAACTCTGTTCATAATCACGGTTTATCTGCTTTTTGTAGCAGGAGACAAACCACAGCTTTTAATTGTAAAGCAAATGTAGAAAAATGTTCCCACCCACTCAATCTCTCATAAAACCCTCCCCTGCCAGTGACTCTCCTAAAACTAGCTGCCTCTCATCTGCTATTAGTGGCAGTTCGTAGTGCAATACCTTCTATAAATCCTTCACCGATTAAATTAAAACAAGATGCCTTTGGAGAATTGTAGATATGGAAAAAGGCAGATGACTGCAAGCCAGTTAACTGTGCAGGGATTGGTCAAGTAAGCACCCCAGTGGGGTAGACAAATGGCTCATTCCTAAAATGTTTCCACCTCCTCCAAGAAACACACTCTGGGTGGGCCTCCATCAGGTCACTTCCTGTAAAACTTGCCCAAAACGTGTGTTCTGTACTGCAGTTCCTATTTGGTCTCTACAATGTGACATTAAGCCCATGTCACACTGCCCAACGGATGCAAAAAGGACACAGCGGACGAGCAAAATGTTCCATCCGTTGTTCTCCGCTCTCAAAAGGGGCAAAAATTTGCATAACTGGAGCAGATAACACGGACGCGGGGAGGACGCAGGCCGGATGCAAAGCGGATGCGGAACGGAAGCCCAGCAGATGGAAGCGGATGGGAGCGGATGGCGCAACTGCTAGGCTTCTGGGGGGCCTCAGCAAAGCGGATGCGGAACGGATACAGCAGATGCAGAGTGGACGCCAAACGGATGAAGCGGATGCACAGCGGAAGCCTAGCGGATGCACAGCGGAAGCCTAATGGATGCCTGGCGTTAATTGCGCATGCGGGGAAGATGCATTGCGTCAGCCCCACGGATATAACGGAAGCAGCTCGGAAGCAGGTCGCCATTCAGAGGAAAGACCTGCTGCCAGACACATCGACTGCCTTGCCTGCCCTGCCTGCATGTCTGCCTGCCAGCCTTGCTGCCAGCCTTGCTACCAGCCTTGGTTCATGTCTGCCTGCAAGCCTTAGTGCTTGCCTGCCTGCCAGCCTTCCTGCCAGTCTTGGTGCCTGCCTCCCTGCCAGCCTTGGTGCCAGCCTCCCTGCCAGCCTCCCTGCCAGCCTTCCTGCCAGCCTTGGTTCCTGCCGGCCTCCCTGCCAGCCAGCAACCCCACAACCATGCGGAAGCACAGCAAGCCTCAGCCATCTGCTGCCAGCCCTGGCAAGAGGGACAGGGCTATCATCCCGCCCTCTGGCCCTCACTCTGGTTCTGCTGGGGCTTCTGCAGCACGGGCTCGCTCTTCTGGGGCTGGGGCTGGGGCTTCTGCTGCTTCTGCTTCTGGAGGAGCTGATGACAAGCACTCCAGCACCAGCCACCTCCACAGCACCTGCACCCTTCACCCCGAGACTGAGCGACCAAGAGGAGTGCCAGAGACTCATTTTTGTTTTATAGCTTGTTGTTAATAAAGTCTATTTATGATTCACACACTTGCTTCATTTCTTTTTTTTAATAAAGTCTTGGTGGAAACTTTTAGAAATGGTTTAAGCCTTTGCATGCTTGTGGGATGGGTAAGGATAGCTTTGGGATGGGTTAGGATACCTGTGGGATGGGTAATAGCTATGGGATGGGTTATGATAGCAGTGGGATAGATAAACCTCCAGTGCAAGCATAGTGGGACTGTATGGTCCAGCCTCCCAGGTGCCACACCTACGGCCCTTAATTATCAATAATAATGTAATAATTATCCACACATGTCAACATAAACACAACTCTTTATTAAACGCCCTGTTCATTGTAGGCCAACCAAACATACATGGCCCAATCTCATCTGTGTGATGAGACAGGCTGAAGGAAGCATCCATTAAGCATCTACCATCCTGTCTTGCCACTCTACTGCTCCAGCTGGGGAGTTGCACCAGTGTTTCAGGAGGTTGCGCTGCTTCTTCGCTTCATGTGAGGCTCTGTTGGGGCCTTGCACATCCTCAGTGTCAATCAGGTTTCGCCCTTGCCTCCATTCCCCAGGCTCCATGTCCCCATTGCCTTGCTGGAGGTCCACGAGCCTGTTCTGCAACACTGGGTAGCGGGTGCGTATGAGATTGTGCAGGATGCAGCAAGCTTCCATGATCCTCCTCACGGTCTCTGGGCAATGCTGCATGGTGGTGAGAAGTACCTGGAACCTGTTGGCCAGGATGCCAAAGGCGTTCTCCACCACCTGCCTTGCCCTGGACAGCCTGTAGTTGAAGATCCTCTCTTCACGGGTAAGGAGTCTGGAGGTGTAGGGCTTCATGAGGTAGGTTGTGAGGGAGAAGGCATCATCCCCCATGATGAAGTAGGGCACATCTTGTGTGTCGTTGGGCAGGGGTTCTGGATCTGAGAAGCCCACCATGAGGTTGCGTTCCAGCTCCTCCTTGAGGTGACTGGCGTTGTATACCTGGGCATCTGAAGATGAGCCGTTGCCTGAAGCATCGATGTACATGAACTTGAAGTCAGCATCGACCATGGCGAAGAGGATGATGCTGAAGAAGCCCTTGGAGTTGAAATAAGTGGACCCCGACTTGGCTGGAGATTTGCAGGCCACGTGCTTGCCATCTATGGCTCCAACGGTGTGTGGTAAGTTCCACTTCTGATACCACTGCTCTGCAACTTTCTTCCATCCTTCTTTAGTGGAGGGGTACTGGAGGAGCTCCTCCTTGTATTCTTCGATGATGGCCTGCACCACTTCTCTGACAACAAAGCTGGGTGGCACCCTTCAGCCGTACTGCATGCTCCTGTAGGAGGTCCCTGAGGCCAGGTGGTGCAGAGTGAGTGCCACCTTGAGCCCAGGTTCCAGGCTGGGCCGGAAGCTGGTGTTTGCCTTGGTCAACCTGGGTGTCAGCCGCTGCACAACTTCATCAAACATGGCTGGAGGCATCCTCATGAAGTTCTGGAACGCCCGAGTGTCTTCGTTCCTCAGCTCCACCATCAGCTTGTTGTACAGTCCGTCCTCTGCTCTTCTGGTGAACCATCTTCGGATACAGAGTCTTTTTGGGTGGCTCCTTTTCTTCTCGCAGTAGAGTTCACAGAGCCTGCAGATGGCTTCGCACTGTTGCAGAATGATGGTGACTGCCCAAAGACTTTGTTACAATCCACGGTTGACATGACTGGATGCTGTGGAAGAGGAAGAGCCAGATGAAGGCTGCAGAGGTCTGCACCGCTGGGCTGCTGTTCTGAAAGTGAGATGCAGGTGAGTTGCTCCCCCTTTTTATAGGCAGTATAGGTTTTCCGCTAAGCATCCTCTAGGTATCCTCTAGACATCCTTAATATCCGAGATAGGTCCTCTCTGCGAACGTTTTTTCCATTTTAAATGTTTTGTTTCCGTTCTGCATCCGCTAGGCATCCGTTCTGCATCCGTTCCGTGTCCGTTCCGCTTCCTCCCTGCGTCCGGGCGGATGGAGTTCTGCGGATGCATAGCGGACGCCAAGCGGATATAGCGGATGCGTAACGGATGCGTAGCGGATGCAGAACGGACGAACTGGATACATTTTCTGCGCAAAAGTTTTAGGCAGCCCAAAACTTTAGGAGCGGATGAAACGTCAATAAATGGATGCTGGACGGATAGAGAGGAAGCAAAACGGAGGCAGTGAGTACATCGCGTTTTCGAACGGATGGTAAGGTTTTTTATCCGTTTTACATCCTCTTTGCATCCGTTGGTTCAGTGTGACATGGGCTTTACAGCTGGTCCTTGATCACAATCAAGCCCAAAATATCTGTTGCTAAGTAAGACATTTGCTAAGTGGATTTTGCCCCATTTTACAACCTTTCTTGCCACAGTTGTTTAGTGAATCACTGTAGTTGTTAAATTAGTAACACGTTTTTAAAGTGAATCTGGTTTCCCTATTGACATTGCTTGTCAGAAGGTCACAAAAAATAATCACATGACCCTGGGATTCTGCAACCATCATAATTATGAGTCAGTTGCCAAGAATCTAAAATTTGATCATGAGGATGCTGCAATGATTTTAAGTGTGAAAAATGGTCATAAGTCACTTTTTTTAGTGCTGCTGTAACTTTGAACAGTCACTAAATGAACTGTTGTAAGTCTAGGACTATCTGTATTATTATTCAATGTTTACTTAATTTGATTTAATTAATTCTGTTCAAGATGTTCTATGCTGAACATTTAAATGGGCCTCAACTTACAACCACAATTGAGCCCAAAATTTGTATTGCTAAGCAAGACAGCTATTAAGTGAGTTTTGCCCCATTTTATGACCTTTCTTGCCACAGTTAAATTTAATCACTGCCGTTGTTAAGGTAGTAACACAGCTGTGAAATAAATATAGCTTACCCGTTGACTTTGCTGATCAGAAAGTTCCTAAAGCTGATCATATGACCCCAGAACACTACAACTGTCATAAATACATGCCAGTTGCCAAGTGTCCAAATTTTGATCCCCTGACCATGGAAAACTGCAATGCTCATGTGAAAAATGATCATGTCACTTTTTTCAGTGCCGTTGTAACTTCGAACGATCTCTAAATGAATGGTTGTAAGTCAAGGACTACCTGTAATTTTTCTATGTTTGTTATGCTCATTAAATACTCCTGTTAAACTTCCGGCCTGTCGGCTGGATGCATCATGCGCTGGCCCCGCCCACACCCATTTTAGCAAAGAAGGAAAAAAGTCCAAATACGTCACAGGACACTGCCATGACGACGTGAATTTGACACCCCTGGTCTAAGTTATCTGTATCTTCACATTGCCTGGAAACCAGCATATTTATGACTCAGTGGGAATCTGAATTTAATTTGCCTTCCAAAAGTTATGTCTCTGCTTGCTCATGACATTTTCTTACTTCAATTCTGCTCCAATACCTAGCTTTTTCTAGTTAGACTCCTCCTCCTTGAATATCATTTGTTTGGAAAGCTCTTTTCCTTATGTATAGAAAGATAGAGTTGCTCCTTAGAAAAACTATTGTTGAGTCAAAGGCTGGTTGAACGAGGAGATTGGAGCTATCTTCATCTTCTTTCCATGTTTAGTGTTACTTTCCTTCTAGTTCTGAGGCTGGCACAAATATCAAGCAAGTCCCTGGAATAATTTGAAATGTTATCCAACCTTCCATGTAAAATGTAAAGATTTAACCTAAGTGTCCCTCTTTTGATGTTGGTGCTTGCTGCACTAGAATTATATTTTGGTATATCCTCAATTAGCTGTTTCAAGGGGACAAAATACTTGCTAAATATGGCTACGTATAAAAAAGACTGCTTTTTAAAAAAAATAATATCCTCAAACTGAATATATTTTCAATATTCCACTTAACCTATGACTAATCTGAAAGTGTTTTATTTCCTCTAGGATTAGATGTACCTTCTGCCTCTTATGGTTTTCTTATTTTCCCTTTTCTCAATTTGCCTATTTCATCCTGGGACATAACAATTTTTTAAATCAGCTCTCAAGATTCTGTAAGAAATTGCATATTTGAATTGTAGCTCCCAACCTTACTTTTGTAGCCCTTTCCCAAAATCTCACTCCAATGAAATTCAAAAACAAATAACTAATCTCCACTGTCACAATGTTCTGTATTTTTTTTTACAAAATAAAAATAAAATAGATGCAAAAGATTTAACATAATCTATTGTAATTGTTAATACTCTTCCTGCTCATTAGGCTGCTTATTAAGAACTATTAAGAACTATGGACTTTAAATGTTAGAAAAAATTATGAAAAGCATAGCACCCAACACAAAATGTTAGGGGATGGATAGTCAATCAAACTTGTGATATATTGCACATGTTTTAAAAACAAAACTATAAAATATTAATATAGACACTTGCTTGAGCTAATTATTCTCTATTTTAGGAATAATTGGTGTCAATATTTCTGCTGTCCCCCTCCCTGTTTCAAGTATTTTCTCTTATTTGGTATAAAAAAATAGCATACTTTGTTGCTCTCTTGGGGCAGAGGGCCATGAAAGTTAGTGTTTTTTTTCTGCTGTTCTACATTTTTTAAACAGTAACATTAATAATCCTTAGTAACATATAGACTTTAAACTATTAGGAAAAAACAATGTGCTTAAAAAAATAAAATAAAGCTGATTAAAAAAGTAAAACCAAACAAGAAAATAGAAAAATAGTTTATCAAAAAAAAAAAACACCAATCAGTAATAGGAGAGTACTACACAATAAAGGAGAATATTGCACTGCATGGTGGTGCAATGGTTAAGGCTAGGTCCCACTGGCCGACGGATGCAAAACGTATGCAAAAAGGACATAGCGGACAAGCAAAATTTTGGGGGTGGCTCCATCCGTTGTCATCCACTCCAAAAAGTGGCAAAAATTTGCATAAACAGAACGGAAAAGAAAGGAAAAGAACGGACATGGGTAGTATGTAGTGGGGATGTTAAACGGATGTTCATAGGAAGCCTAGAGGATGTATATAGGATGCAAACCATTCACTGCTCATCCTTTCTATTTCTGTGCTATTAATGCTGTGTAGACGTTCTGTGTACCTTTTGTTTCCTCCCTCTTTCCGTTTTCAGCTGCAGCGGATGTGAGTTGAGGGGATGCCCAGAGGATGCAGAGAGGATACAGCGAACGTTTAACGGATGATAAACGGACATAGAACGTTTGTTGCTCGTATGTCACGGATTTACATTGTACACAGCAGAAAGTTCATCTGTTCACAAAGTTTTGTGCAACTCAAAACTTCTTGTGCGGATGAAATCTCAGTGGATGGATGCTCAAAGGATAGAGCGAATGAAACACGTATGCAATGAGTACACAATGGATGCATAGCATTTTCCAACGTTTTTTAATGTTTTACATCCTCTTTGCATCCGTTGGTGCAGTAGGACAGGGGCTTTAGAGTGTAGTACTGCAAGACCGCTTCTGCTGACTTCCAGCTGCCTGCAATTTGGCAGTACAAATCTAACCAGGCTCAAGATTGATTCAGCCTTCTGAGATGGGTAAAATGAGGACCCACAATTGTTGGGGGCAGTATGCTGACACCACTTAGGGAGGGCTGTAAAGCACTGTAAAGCAGTATGTAAGTCTAAGTGCTCTTGCTAAATTTATATCTCAGGCTTGAAATGAAGTGTCCTTGATGCTTTCTAAGCTTGGCTGTTTTCTTGCAGATGTTTCATTGCCCAAAATAGGTAACATTCATCCATGCACAAT
The DNA here is from genome assembly GCA_015471245.1 of Laticauda colubrina. Lineage (NCBI taxonomy): Eukaryota > Metazoa > Chordata > Lepidosauria > Squamata > Elapidae > Laticauda > Laticauda colubrina. The sequence goes on along the minus strand of BLBF01000020.1, from coordinate 38,877,907 downwards.
ATACAACAATATTTTCTGATCTATCTACTTTTCTTTGAGGCAAAGACTTAAATTTTACAGACATTCAAATCATTGAGGTTCAATTTTTGAACATCGACTTAAGCCTAGACCATACTGGATCCGGTGGTGGGATTGGAATAATTTAACAATCGGTTCTCTGGCTGGGTAGGCATGGCCAATTAATCATGTGACTGGGTGGGGGAATGTCACTCATTACACCCAGCCCTGACTCCTGGCCACTTACCTCAAAGGCAGAGATAGGATTCAGCTGGTTGGGGCTAATTCCACCACTGGCTGGCCCCTCCCTGGCCCATATCTTGGCCTGAAAAACAGCAAAAAATTGCCCAAGAACTGCCTGAAAATGGCTGAAAAAAGGTCTGGAAAACAGCCTGAAAATGGTGGAAAAATTGCCTAAATTGGCCCTGAAAATGGGGGGAAATGGCCCAAAAATGGCCCAGAAAATGTCCAAAAAAAGGCGTAAAGCAGGGGTCCCCAACCACCAGGCCCTAGACCGGTACCGGTCCATGGATCATTTTGTACCAGGCCACAAAGAATGAATAATTGTGATTAATATATAAAATAAAAATATGTTTTTAGTAAAGAAATAGTAAAGAAGCCCTTTACTATTCGGGAAGAATTGATTTTGCTAGTCCTTGAAAAAGTGTTTCTGCGTGAAATTGGTCCCTGGTACAAAAAAGGACCACTGGCCTAAACAGCCCAAAATGGGTAGAAAAATGGCCCAAAAAACTTCCCGGAAAACAGGCTGAAAAATGATGTGGGGCAGGCCGGCCAGTGGTGGGATTTGTCAGTTTGCTGAACTGTGCAGAATCTTAACTACTGCTTTGCCTGGTAAAAAAAAAAAAAAGCCAGTTGACAAATTACTATGTATATATTTTTAAATAAAGTTTTATTTGGGTTTTCACATACAAAATACAAGTAAAACATCTTTTTTGAAAATAGCATGGTCCCAGGTTAAATTTCTTTATACAGACACAAAACTCAATTTCATGCTCCTTTTTGTATTCTATTCCATGTCTTATATTATTTTACATTTTCTATTTAGTTTTTCCCCTCTTTTAATTTTCTCAATTTTATTTTGATTATCTCATCTCAGTTCAAATCATTATATTTATACTTTTGTCTGTTCTATTTCAATTTCATATTATCTTTTCTCATTAAACAAATTTTCTCCTGTAGTTACTAATTGGAGTATGACACCTTTATATCTTTTAATTACATCCATTTAAACTTCAATATATACCTTAAGTTTATGACCTTCAATATAATACAAAATATATAACTTCCAGTCAAATTCTGCTTGGTACATTCTTATAATACACACTATATTCTTTAAAAAAGAAAAAGAAAAATTGTAAATATGTGTAATTATAAACCCTCATTCCATTCCAGTTCAGTTCTATCAATAATAATCATTAAAATCTTAACATCTTTAACACTTATTTTCAATTAAATATCATACTTCCTTAAAAACACATATAATCTCCATAATTAATTTTTCCCTTATTTCTCTTCACATATGTTTTATAAATCATTAAATATATCTTTTGTTACATTTATTTATTGACAAGCATTCCACTGAATTACAATAGCTATTTCATCAGACATTTTAATCATACATTGTTTCATATTTTCTAAAATTATTTCTGCTTCTAATATAACCATACTATCTTATGTACCTTTGCAGAATCCCTTTTTTCATTAAATTTTCACCCATTATCTCTAAATAGGCCCTGTTTCTCTATATTTTGCTTCTGTCCTTTATAACCTATTTTCCTTTCTTTCTTCCCTCTCATCTTCTCCTTCCCCTTTTTACCACCTTGTCTCTCTACTTTTAATTCTCTCTTCTGCATTTCCCTCTTCTGTTGCTTTCTGGTTTTATACTTATTTTTCACTCTATTTTTTTTGGAGTTGTTTTTCCCAGTCTTAAACTTTCCATTCTCTTTCCCCCCTTTCCTTTTTTTCCCCCATCTAAGATTACTTGTTAATTAAAGATGGCTTCTTCTTTGTTGCAATCTTCTTGTTCTGCAGGTATTTCTTGTTGTCATAATTCCAAATCTCCATTTCTAAAAACTGAAATGCAAAGCCAAAAGAAGCTCTCCCTTCTTGTGCATTTTCTTTATACTTTTTAAGTTCCATTTTCAGTTCTTCTAAAAGAGGAGCCATTTTAAAAAGTTTTAAACAACCACCCGATTGATTTTAGTCATTCAAAACAATAACCATGAATTCAGAAATCATCAAGTAATCCAGATAGTCCTGAGTTATAACTTCTTATTTCTTTTTTGACTTTCTTTTCCTGGGGTTTTTGTTGCGATATTTCAGTTAGAATGTATCTTTTGGAAGTCTTGTTGAGATTTTGCTGTAAGTTATTTTTTAATTCCAGACAGTCTCCTCCCTTCCAGATCCTACCCTCTTATTCTTTTTCTCTCCTTTCCTGTTTTCAAAAGCTTTTAATTATCCAGAAATCTTTATTATCCCTTTGACTTTTTATTTTCAGCATTAAATGCCTATTGATGTCAAAGTGGATTTTTTTCCAATTTCTTGCTTAAGTCTCTTAGCTGTCAATATAGGAAAAGGAGAAAACCAAATCTTTTTCCCTTTTCTCTCTCTTTCGCAGCTCAAAAATCTTCTTAGGGAACAATGTTATTGTTTTTTAACAGTTTCCATTCCAGGGTACCTTATTTGTTGCTTTTGCTGTTTGACCCGGTCAACCAAAACTTTCTCTTATCTTCCTCCTGCACATTCTTTTCTGGTTGAGTTCTTTGTGGTGGCCATTTCTGACCACCGCTGCAACCGCCTTCAGGAAAGGGAGTAATGGCCAGCTGGGGAGGAGAAATGCAGTTCTCTTCAACCCTGCTGGCAGTCTCCCCCTTCTTCACCACCTCTACGGGGTGACTTAGCCCCGAAACCAGCTGGCTCAGGACGCTCCAGCGGCGAGCATGGATCGAAGCCTCACAGAGACGAGGCTTCGGTCTGTCACTGAAGAAGCTCAAACCGGAAGAGCGACAAATTACTATATTAAAGGTTGTGTCTAAACCTCTGATGTCTGTGGGCTATGAAAAGAAAACCCTTATTTATGCAAGAAGAATGAGGAATGGATTAGAAACACTCAAATAGTAATTTCGCCAACTTTACTTTTGTATTGGAATGCTCACACAGCAGAAGGTTTGGTCTTGGGAAGGGTGAGACCTGGTAGACAGTGGAAATAATGAAAAGATTCTGTGTGACGTGGAATTTCTCTCAGTTGCTGAAAATACAATGTTTAGTGTTCTTTGGAGCCTTCAGTATGAAGGTCAAATATTTCAAACTTCTCAGACCTATGCAACTAACAGACCAAAAGTATTTATTTTCCATTATTTTTTTTCTGATTTGGGTGTTTTAGAGTACAGAATATCCTTCTGTAGAGATGAAACTCTAGATTTCAGTAGAAATGATCGAGTATGAAGCAAAAAAGATTGAGATTTTATTTCTTGCCACATATATACGAATATGGCTTCCCATGAAGCATTGCTGCCTTTTTTCTTTTGTTAAAGGATGCCAGGCCCCAAATCTCTCTGTTTGGTGCTTATCACCCTTAAAGCAAACTTCACAACAGAAACAAATGCTTTGAAGAGCAGGAAATGTGCCTAAGAGAGAAGCAGTGAGGGTCCTGCAGGAACTGGAATTATGATGTCAAACTCGAACAATCCTTACATATTAGAGTCTTGGGAAGCTCACTGACCCATATCCGTATACTACTTTTTCACCTGTGTGGTTTCAAGACTGTGGCTGAGGCTTCAGTCCCATGGTAGATGTAAGTGGATAGTCTGCTTAAATCAACATATAGGTTCCAAAAGTTTTCAGTGGGATCTTGTCATTAGCCAGAAGCAGGTTAGAACTTCAATTGGGCAATCCAATTTTATTTTATTTATTTATTTAATTTATATTGCTGCCTATTCGCCCGTGGCAACTTGAGGTGGCTTACAGAATGTAAAACCATTTAAAAAAAATAAAAACTAACAAAAGGAATCAATTAAATTAATAAAGTACAATAGAAATCTGGAAAAAAAAAATCACTCCCACCTCCTGTCCCGACAACAGCAGATCACACAAGCCATTTGATGGGCTCCACATCCTGCTCTGAGTTCCCCAGACCTGCTGGCAGAACCAGGTCTTCAGTGCCTTCCAGAAGAGTATTACAGAGGGGGGTTTCTAATCTCTGGGGGAATGATGTTCCAGACAGAGGGAGTCACCATGGAGAAGGCTCTTCTTCTGGGTCCCACCAGGTGTATCTCCCACAGGGATGGGACCTGCAACATTCCTTGCCTCCCCACTCTAATGGGTCAAGTACATGTGACCGACAAGAGAAGGTCCCTCAGATAACCATGATATCCCTCAGATAACCTCCCAAGCCATGAAGGGCTTTAAAAGCGACAACCAGCACTTTGAATTGCACTCAGAAGCAAATTGGCAACCAACGCAGCTCCCGCAGGAGAGGTAAAACGTGCACACTGGGGTCGGAACAAAACCATGCAGGCTGCTGTATTTTGCACCAACTGCAGCTTCCAGATGTTCTTCAAGAGTGGCCCCATGTAGAGCGCATTGCAAAAATTGAGACAGGAAGTGACTAGGGCATGAGTGACTGTGAGTAGGGACCATTGGTCCAGGAAGGGTGTAACTGGTACACAACCCATAGTTGTGCAAAGACCCTCCTGGCCACGACTACCATCACAATAAGCATGATCAGTTTAAATTCAGAGACTGGAATTGAACCATTGCATTGGGCATGATTTATTGAGTTAACCACAATTTGCTGGCTGCGTGTGCCATAGACAACCTAAGCATACCTAGTTCCCTAAGCTGTGCATCATACAATTTAATCTCCATACCACTTATGGTCTTTGTTGCTCTTCTCTGCACTCTTCTTAGGTTTTTTTTTTAAAAAACTTACATAGATTTTGAAAAATAACATGGAGTAGAATTAATAAACTTCTTTTCAATTGCTGTCATTTCTACTTTTCAAAAACTCAGTGAAATTATCTATATAAAAAAACAAAACAAAGTGTAGCTAGACTAGAAAATCCAAAAACTTCTTGATCAAAAATGTAAGTCCTTGCTGTTCCTAAGATATTTCCTAACAACACTATATAACTTAAAGTTATATTTATTTTCCTACTGAGATGGTTCAAGTTACTTTATTGCACGAAGTGAAGAACAATGTTTAAATGATTATTTAAATCAATTTATTATAAATAAAAATAATGTAAATAGTTAAATTTATACACTGCCCTTCTCATTTTCCAGAGGGAATTATTTCCATTTTTTACTCTGGATGCATTGGCAGTTAGATTTTACTTCAATACCAGGGAATGTGAAAAAAAATATTGACTACAATGAATCGTAGGCTAGTTTTAGAGGCTTAGACTATTTTATTCTTCTGCAAAAAGAAACCATCACTCCCAGGATTTGCTGATTGATGCTATTGTCTCATTTGTCCTAAAGGGAAGGATGGTCCTGCTGATATTTGACATTAAAGAGGAATACAACCAGGAGACATGTGTATTTGTGCAATGCTAATATGACGTCACTCTAGCACTTGAGTATTTGTCAAAGATGCATAGCCAAAAACCTCTTGGCAACTAGGAACAAGGGCAGGTTAGGCAACTGTGGGCTTCAACTCCCAGCATGCTGGCTCAGGAATTCTGGGAATTAAAGTCCATAGCCCTGAACAAGGGAAACCCGATGGTAATTTGCTAGATTAATTGCCTTTATTGTTCCTGGAATTCATTCACACATAGAGCTTCTATTTGTCCCCCCAAAAAGGGATCTCTTCTGGAGCATATATTCCTCATTTCCAAACTGCCATCTTTTTAGCAGGACAATATAGTCGTGAAATTCAAATAATTTAACAACCGGTTCACCCAGGGTCAGGCTGGCTGTCGTGTGAG